>CAWUFW010011860.1:0-583777 GCA_963921515.1 Calotriton arnoldi
CCCCTACACTGCCTGAACACCATTGCTCTGCCCTAAACCCTGAAACACTGTCCCCAGCAAGACCCCCTACACTGCCCGAACACCACTGCACTGCCCTAAACCCTGAAACACCACCCCCAGCACGACCCCCTACACTGCCGGAACACCACTGCTCTGCCCAAAACACTGAAACACCAGCCCCAGCATGACCCCCTACACTGCCCGAACACCACTGCACTGCCCTAAACCCTGAAACACCAGTCCCAGCACGAACCCCTACACTGCCTGAACACCACTGCACTACCCTAAACCCAGAAACACCACCCCCAGCACGACCCCCTACACTGCCCGAGCACCACTGCCTGCACTGCCCTAAACCCTGAAACACCAGCCCCAGCACGACCCCCTACACTGCCTGAACACTACTGCACTGCCCTAAACCATGAAACACCATCCCCAGCATGACCCCCTACACTGCACGAACACCACTGCACTGCCCTAAACCCTGAAAAACTACCCCCAGCAAGACCCCTACACTGCCCGAACACCACTGCACTGCCCTAAACCCTAAAACACCAGCCCCAGCACGACCCCCTACACTGCCCGAACACCACTGCACTGCCCTAAACCCTGAAACACCAGCCCCAGCACGACCCCCTATACTGCCCGAACACCACTGCACTACCTTAAACCCATAAACACCACCCCCAGCACGACCCCCTACACTGCCTGAGCACCACTGCACTGCCCTAAACCCTGAAACACCAGCCCCAGCATGACCCCTTACACTGCCCGAACACCACTGCACTACCCTAAACCCTGAAACACCAGAACCAGCACGACCACCTACACTGCACAAACACCACTGCACTGCCCTAAACCCTGAGACACCAGCCCCAGCATGACCCCCTACACTGCCCGAACACCTCTGCACTACCCTAAACCGCGAAACACTAGCCCCAGCACGACCCCCTACACTGCCAGAACACCATTGCACTGCCCTAAACCCTGAAACACCAGCCCCAGCACAACCCCCTACACTGCCCGAACACCACTGCACTGCCCTAAACCCTGAAACACCACCCCGTGCACGACCCCCTACACTGCCCAAACACCACTGCACTGCCCTAAACCCTGAAACACCACCCCCAGCACGACACCCTACACTGCCCGAACACCACTGCACTGCCTTAAACACTGAAACATCACCCCCTGCATGACCCACTACACTGCCCGAACACCACTGCACTGCCCTAAACCCTGAAACACCATTCCCCCTGCACGACCCCCTACTCTGCCCGAACACTACTACACTGGCCTAAACCCTGAAACACCATCCCCAGCACGACCCCCTACACTGCACGAACACCCCTGCACTGCCCTAAACCCTGAAACACTACCACCAGCAAGACCCCCTACACTGCCCGAACACCACTGCACTGCACTACCCTAAACCCTGAAACATCACCCCCAGCAAGACCCCCTACACTGCCTGAACACCACTGCCCTAAACCCTGAAACACCACCCCCAGCAAGACCCCCTACACTGCCCGAACACCTCTGCACTACCCTAAACCGCGAAACACTAGCCCCAGCACGACCCCCTACACTGCCTGAACACCACTGCACTGCACTACCCTAAACCCTGAAACATCACCCCCAGCAAGACCCCCTACACTGCCTGAACACCACTGCCCTAAACCCTGAAACACCACCCCCAGCATGACCCCCTACACTGCCCGAACACCTCTGCACTACCCTAAACCGCGAAACACTAGCCCCAGCACGACCCCCTACACTGCCAGAACACCATTGCACTGCCCTAAACCCTGAAACACGAGCCCCAGCACAACCCCCTACACTGCCCGAACACCACTGCACTGCCCTAAACCCTGAAACACCACCCCGTGCACGACCCCCTACACTGCCCAAACACCACTGCACTGCCCTAAACCCTGAAACACCACCCCCAGCACGACACCCTACACTGCCCGAACACCACTGCACTGCCTTAAACACTGAAACATCACCCCCAGCATGACCCCCTACACTGTCCGAACACACCACTGCCCTAAACCCTGAAACACCACCCCCAGCAAGACCCCCTAAACTGCCCGAACACCACTGCACTTCCTTAAACCCTGAAACACCAGCCCCAGCACGACCCCCTACATTGTCCGAACACCACTGCACTGCCCTAAACCCTGAAACACCAGCCACTGCATGACCCACTACACTGCCCGAACACCACTGCACTGCCCTAAACCCTGAAACACCAGCCCCAGCACGACCCCCTACACTGCCTGAACACTACTGCACTGCCCTAAACCATGAAACACCATCCCCAGCACGACCCCCTACACTGCACGAACACCACTGCACTGCCCTAAACCCTGAAAAACTACCCCCAGCAAGACCCCTACACTGCCCGAACACCACTGCACTGCCCTAAACCCTAAAACACCAGCCCCAGCACGACCCCCTACACTGCCCGAACACCACTGCACTGCCCTAAACCCTGAAACACCAGCCCCAGCACGACCCCTATACTGCCCGAACACCACTGCACTACCTTAAACCCATAAACACCACCCCAGCACGACCCCCTACACTGCCTGAGCACCACTGCACTGCCCTAAACCCTGAAACACCAGCCCCAGCATGACCCCTACACTGCCCGAACACCACTGCACTACCCTAAACCCTGAAACACCAGAACCAGCACGACCACCTACACTGCACAAACACCACTGCACTGCCCTAAACCCTGAGACACCAGCCCCAGGATGACCCCCTACACTGCCCGAACACCTCTGCACTACCCTAAACCGCGAAACACTAGCCCCAGCACGACCCCCTACACTGCCAGAACACCATTGCACTGCCCTAAACCCTGAAACACCAGCCCCAGCACAACCCCCTACACTGCCCGAACACCACTGCACTGCCCTAAACCCTGAAACACCACCCCGTGCACGACCCCCTACACTGCCCAAACACCACTGCACTGCCCTAAACCCTGAAACACCACCCCCAGCACGACACCCTACACTGCCCGAACACCACTGCACTGCCTTAAACACTGAAACATCACCCCCAGCATGACCCCCTACACTGTCCGAACACCACTGCCCTAAACCCTGAAACACCACCCCCAGCAAGACCCCCTACACTGCCCGAACACCACTGCACTTCCTTAAACCCTGAAACACCAGCCCCAGCACGACCCCCTACATTGTCCGAACACCACTGCACTGCCCTAAACCCTGAAACACCAACCCCTGCATGACCCACTACACTGCCCGAACACCACTGCACTGCCCTAAACCCTGAAACACCATTCCCCTGCACGACCCCTACTCTGCCCGAACACTACTACACTGGCCTAAACCCTGAAACACCATCCCCAGCACGACCCCTACACTGCACGAACACCCCTGCACTGCCCTAAACCCTGAAACACTACCACCAGCAAGACCCCCTACACTGCCCGAACACCACTGCACTGCACTACCCTAAACCCTGAAACATCACCCCCAGCAAGACCCCTACACTGCCTGAACACCACTGCCCTAAACCCTGAAACACCACCCCCAGCAAGACCCCTACACTGCCCGAACACCACTGCACTGCCCTAAACCCTGAAACACCAGCCCCAGCACGACCCCCTACATTGCCCGAACACCACTGCACTGCCCTAAACCCTGAAACACCAGCCCCTGCATGACCCACTACACTGCCCGAACACCACTGCACTGCCCTAAACCCTGAAACACCACCCCCAGCACGACCCCCTACACTGCCCGAACACCATTGCACTGCCCTAAATCCTGAAACACCACCCCCTGCACGACCCCTACACTGCCCGAACACTACTGCACTGCCCTAAACCCTAAAACACCGCCCCCAGCATGACCCCCTACACTGCACGAACACTACTGCACTGCCCTAAACCCTGAAACACTACCCCCAGCAAGACCCCTACACTGCCCGAACACCACTGCACTGCCCTAAACCCTGAAACACCACCCCCAGCAAGACCCCCTACACTGCCCGAACAACACTGCAGTGCCTAAACCCTAAAACACCAGCCCCAGCACGACCCCCTACACTACCCGAACACCACTGCTCTGCCCAAAACCCTGAAACACCAGCCCCAGCACGACCCCCTACACTGCCCGAACACCACTGCACTGCCCTAAACCCTGAAACACCACCCCCAGCACGACCCCTACACTGCCCGAACACCACTGCACTGCCCTAAACCCTAGAAACACCACCCCCAGCACGACCGCCTACACTGCCTGAAAACCTCTGCACTGCCCTAAACCCTGAAACACCAGCCCCAGCACGACCCCCTACACTGCCCGAACACCACTGCACTGCCCTAAACCCTCAAACACCAGCCCGGCACGACCCCTACAGTGCCCGAACTCCACTGCACTACCCTAAACCCTGAAACACCAGCCCCAGCAAGACCCCCTACACTGCCCGAACACCACTGCTCTGCCCTAAACCCAAACCCTGAAACACCAGCCCCAGCAAGACCCCCTACACTGCCCGAACACCACTGCACTGCCCTAAACCCTGAAACACCACCCCCAGCAAGACCCCCTACACTGCCCGAACACCACTGCACTGCCCTAAACGCTGAAACATCAGCCCCAGCAAAACCCCCTACTCTGCGCGAACACCATTGCACTGCCCTAAACACTGAAACACCACCCCGTGCACGACCCCCTACACTGTCCGAACACCACTGCACTGCCCTAAACACTGAAACACCACCCCCAGCACAACACCCTACACTGTCCGAACATCACTGCACTGCCCTAAACCCTGAAACACCATTCCCCTTGCACGACCCCCTACACTGCCCGAACACTACTGCACTGCCCTAAACCCTGAAACACCATCCCCAGCACGACCCCTACACTGCACGAACACCCCTGCACTGCTCTAAACCCTGAAACAATACCCCCAGCAGGACCCCTACACTGCCCGAACACCACTGCACTGCCCTAAACCCTGAAACATCACCCCCAGCAAGAGCCCCTACACTGCCCGAACACCACTGCCCTAAACCCTGAAACACCACCCCCAGCAAGACCCCCTACACTACACAAGCACCACTGCACTACCCTAAACCCTAAAACACTACCCCCAGAACGACCCCCTACACTGCCCGAACACCACTGCACTGCCCTAAACCTTGAAACACCAGCCCCTGCATGATCCCCTACACTGTTCAAACACCACTGCACTGCCCTAAACCCTGAAACACCACCCCCTGCACGACCCCCTTCCATGCCCGAACACCACTACACTGCCCTAAACCCAGAAACACCACCCCCAGCACGACCCCCTACACTGCCCAAACACCACTGCACTGCCCTAAACCCTGAAACACCACCCCAGCACGACCCCATACACTGCCCGAACACCACTGCACTGCCCTAAACCCTGAAACACCAGCCCCTGCACAACCCCCTACACTGCCCGAACACCACTGCACTGTCCTAAACCCTGAAACACCACCTCCAACACAACCCCCTACACTGCCTGTACACCATTGCTCTGCCCTAAACCCTGAAACACTGCCCCCAGCAAGACCCCCTACACTGCCCGAACACCACTGCACTGCCCTAAACCCTGAAACACCACCCCCAGCACGACCCCCTACACTGCTCTTACACCACTGCACTGCCCTAAACCCTGAAACACCATCCCCAGCACGACCCCCTACACTGCACGAACACCCCTGCACTGCCCTAAACCCTGAAACACTACCCCCAACAAGACCCCCTACACTGCCCGAACACCACTGCACTGCCCTAAACCCTGAAACATCACCCCCAGCAAGACCCCTACACTGCCCGAACACCACTGCCCTAAACCCTGAAACACCACCCCCAGCAAGACCCCCTACACTGCCCGAACACCACTGCACTACCCTAAACCCTACAACACTACCCCCAGCACGACCCCCTACACTACACAAGCACCACTGCACTACCCTAAATCGTAAAACACTACCCCCAGAACGACCCCCTACACTGCCCGAACACCACTGCACTGCCCTAAACCTTGAAACACCAGCCCCCGCACGACCCCCTACACTGTTCAAACACCACTGCACTGCCCTAAACCCTGAAACACCACCCCCTGCACGACCCCCTACACTGCCCGAACACCACTACACTGCCCTAAACCCAGAAACACCACCCCCAGCACGACCCCCTACACTGCCCAAACACCACTGCACTGCCCTAAACCCTGAAACACCACCCCCAGCACGACCCCATACACTGCCCGAACACCACTGCACTGCCCTAAACCCTGAAACACCAGCCCCTGCACGTCCCCCTACACTGCCCAAACACCACTGCACTGCCCTAAACCCTGAAACACCACCCCCAGCACGACCCCCTACACTGCCTGAACACCACTGCCCTAAACCCTGAAACACCACCCCCAGCAAGACCCCCTACACTGCCCGAATACCACTGCACTGCCCTAAAGCCTGAAACACCACCTCCAACACAACCCCTTCACTGCCTGAACACCATTGCTCTGCCCTAAACCCTGAAACACTGTCCCCAGCAAGACCCCCTACACTGCCCGAACACCACTGCACTGCCCTAAACCCTGAAACACCACCCCCAGCACGACCCCTACACTGCTCGAACACCACTGCACTGCCCTAAACCCTGAAACACCACCCCCAGCACGACCCCCTACACTGCCCGAACACCACTGCTCTGCCCAAAACACTGAAACACCAGCCCCAGCATGACCCCCTACACTGCCCGAACACCACTGCACTGCCCTAAACCCTGAAACACCAGTCCCAGCATGAACCCCTACACTGCCTGAACACCACTGCACTACCCTAAACCCAGAAACACCACCCCCAGCACGACCCCTTCACTGCCCGAGCACCACTGCCTGCACTGCCCTAAACCCTGAAACACCAGCCCCAGCACGACCCCCTACACTGCCTGAACACTACTGCACTGCCCTAAACCATGAAACACCATCCCCAGCACGACCCCCTACACTGCACGAACACCACTGCACTGCCCTAAACCCTGAAAAACGACCCCCAGCAAGACCCCCTACACTGCCCGAACACCACTGCACTGCCCTAAACCCTAAAACACCAGCCCCAGGACGACCCCCTACACTGCCCGAACACCACTGCACTGCCCTAAACCCTGAAACACCAGCCCCAGCACGACCCCCTATACTGCCCGAACACCACTGCACTACCTTAAACCCATAAACACCACCCCCAGCACGACCCCCTACACTGCCTGAGCACCACTGCACTGCCCTAAACCCTGAAACACCAGCCCCAGCATGACCCCCTACACTGCCCGAACACCACTGCACTACCCTAAACCCTGAAACACCAGAACCAGCACGACCACCTACACTGCACGAACAACACTGCACTGCCCTAAACCCTGAAACACCAGCCCCAGCATGACCCCCTACACTGCCCGAACACCTCTGCACTACCCTAAACCGCGAAACACTAGCCCCAGCACGACCCCCTACACTGCCAAAACACCATTGCACTGCCCTAAACCCTGAAACACCAGCCCCAGCACAACCCCTACACTGCCCGAACACCACTGCACTGCCCTAAACCCTGAAACACCACCCCGTGCACGACCCCTACACTGCCCGAACACCACTGCACTGCCCTAAACCCTGAAACACCACCCCCAGCACGACACCCTACACTGCCCGAACACCACTGCACTGCCTTAAACACTGAAACATCACCCCCAGCATGACCCCCTACACTGTCCGAACACCACTGCCCTAAACCCTGAAACACCACCCCCAGCAAGACCCCTACACTGCCCGAACACCACTGCACTGCCTTAAACCCTGAAACACCAGCCCCAGCACGACCCCTACATTGTCCGAACACCACTGCACTGCCCTAAACCCTGAAACACCACCCCCTGCATGACCCACTACACTGCCCGAACACCACTGCACTGCCCTAAACCCTGAAACACCATTCCCCTGCACGACCCCCTACTCTGCCCGAACACTACTACACTGGCCTAAACCCTGAAACACCATCCCCAGCACGACCCCCTACACTGCACGAACACCCCTGCACTGCCCTAAACCCTGAAACACTACCACCAGCAAGACCCCTACACTGCCCGAACACCACTGCACTGCCCTAAACCCTGAAACATCACCCCCAGCAAGACCCCCTACACTGCCTGAACACCACTGCCCTAAACCCTGAAACACCACCCCCAGCAAGACCCCCTACACTGCCCGAACACCACTGCACTGCCCTAAACCCTGAAACACCAGCCCCAGCACGACCCCCTACATTGCCCGAACACCACTGCACTGCCCTAAACCCTGAAACACCACCCCCTGCATGACCCACTACACTGCCCGAACACCACTGCACTGCCCTAAACCCTGAAACACCACCCCCAGCACGACCCCCTACACTGCCCGAACACCATTGCACTGCCCTAAATCCTGAAACACCACCCCTGCACGACCCCTACACTGCCCGAACACTACTGCACTGCCCTAAACCCTGAAACACCGCCCCCAGCATGACCCCCTACACTGCACGAACACTACTGCACTGCCCTAAACCCTGAAACACTACCCCCAGCAAGACCCCCTACACTGCCCGAACACCACTGCACTGCCCTAAACCCTGAAACACCACCCCCAGCACGACCCCCTACACTGCCCGAACACCACTGCACTGCCCTAAACCCTGAAACACCACCCCCAGCACGACCGCCTACACTGCCTGAAAACCTCTGCACTGCCCTAAACCCTGAAACACCAGCCCCAGCACGACCCCCTACACTGCCCGAACACCACTGCACTGCCCTAAACCCTCAAACACCAGCCCCAGCACGACCCCCTACACTGCCCGAACACCACTGCACTACCCTAAACCCTGAAACACCAGCCCCAGCAAGACCCCCTACACTGCCCGAACACCACTGCTCTGCCCTAAACCCAAACCCTGAAACACCAGCCCCAGCAAGACCCCCTACACTGCACAAACACCACTGCACTGCCCTAAACCCTGAAACACCACCCCCAGCAAGACCCCCTACACTGCCCGAACACCACTGCGCTGCCCTAAACGCTGAAACATCAGGCCCAGCAAAACCCCCTACTCTGCGCGAACACCATTGCACTGCCCTAAACACTGAAACACCACCCCCAGCAAGACCCCCTACACTGCCCGAACACCACTGCACTAAACCCGGAAACACCAGCCCCAGCAAGACCACCTACACTGCCCGAACACCACTGCACTGCCCAAAACCCTGAAACACCACCCCCAGCACGACACCCTACACTGCCCGAACACCACTGCACTGCCCTAAACCCTGAAACACCACCCCCAGCACGACCCCAACACTGCCCGAGCACCACTGCACTGCCCTAAACCCTGAAACACCACCCCCCTGCACGACCCCCTATACTGCCCGAACACCACTGCACTGCCCTAAACCCTAAAACTCTACCCCCAGCATGACCCCCTACACTACTCGAACACCACTGCACTGCCCTAAACCCTGAAACACCACCCCCAGCATGACCCCCTACACTGCCCGAACACAACTGCACTGCCCTAAACCCTGAAACACCAGCCCCAGCACAAACCCCTACACTGCCCGAACACAACTGCACTTCCCTAAACCCAGAAACACCACCCCCAGCATGACCCCCTACACTGCCCGAGCACCACTGCCTGCACTGCCCTAAACCCTGAAACACCAGCACCAGCACGACCCCCTACACTGCCTGAACACTACTGCATTGCCCTAAACCATGAAACACCATCCCCAGCACGACCCCCTACACTGCACGAACACCACTGCACTGCCCTAAACCCTGAAAAACTACCCCCAGCAAGACCCCTACACTGCCCGAACACCACTGCACTGCCCTAAACCCTGAAACATCACCCCCAGCAAGACCCCTACACTGCGCGAACACCACTGCTGCCTAAACCCTGAAACACCACCCCCAGCAAGACCCCTACACTGCCCGAACACCACTGCACTGCCCTAAACCCTGAAACACCAGCCCCAGCACGACCCCCTACACTGCCCGAACACCACTGCACTGCCCTAAACCCTGAAACATCACCCCGTGCATGACCCCCTACACTGCCCGAACACCACTGCACTGCCCTAAACCCTGAAACACCAGGCCCAGCACGACCCCCTACACTGCCCGAACACCACTGCACTGCCCTAAACCCTGAAACACAACCCCCAGCACGACCCCCTACACTACCCGAACACCACTGCACTACCCTAAACCCTAAAATACTCCCCACAGCACGACCCCCTACACTACCCGAACACAACTGCACTGCCCTAAACCCTCAAACACTCCCCCAGCACGACCCCCTACACTACCCGAACACCACTGCACTGCCCTAAACACTAAAACACTCCCCCAGCACGACCCCCTACACTGCCCGAACACCACTGCACTGCCCTAAACCCTAAAACACTCCCCCCAGCATGACCCCCTACACTGCCCAAACACCACTGCACTGCCCTAAACCCTAAAACACTCCCCCAGCATGACCCCCTACACTACCCAAACACCACTGCACTGCCCAAAACCCTAAAACACTCCCCCAGCATGACCCCCTGCACGACCCAAACACCACCGCACTGCCCTAAACCCTGAAACACCACCCCCAGCAAGACCCCTACACTGCCCGAACACCACTGCACTGCCCTAAACCCTGAAACACCACCCCCAGCACGACCCCCTACACTGCCCGAACACCACTGCACTACCCTAAACCCTAAAACATGACCTCCTACACTACACAAAGACCACTGCACTACCCTAAACCCTAAAACACTACCCCCAGCACGACCCCCTACACTACACAAACACCACTGCACTACCCTAAACCCTAAAACACTACCCCTACACTACACAAACACCACTGCACTACCCTAAACCCTAAAACAATACCCCCAGCATGAACCCCTACACTACCCAAACACCACTGCACTACCCTAAACCCTAAAACACTACCCCCAGCAGTACCCCCTACACTGCCCAAACACCATTGCACTACCCTAAACCCTAAAACACTACCCCCAGCAGTACCCCCTACACTACCCAAACACCACTGCACTACCCTAAACCCTAAACCACTTCCCCAGCACGACCCCTACACTACCCAAACACCACTGCACTACCCTAAACCCTAAAACACTACCCCCAGCACAACCCCTACACTACCCAAACACCACTGTAATACCCTAAACCCTAAAACACTCCCCCAGCACGACTCCCTACACTATCCAAATACCACTGCACTACCCTAAACCCTAAAACACTACCCCCAGCACGACCCCCTTCACTACCTAAACACAACTACACAATTTGTTACAGGTGTTGCAACGCAGGCCTGTGGTGCTTACTGGAAGTACTTGGTGGGCTAGTTGGGCCCCAGGGACCCTCAGGATTCAAGGTGACCTAATCCCCCAACTTAAAACGCGCCACGGGGCGCGTTTGCACAGTGGTGAAGGGAGGGGGGCGGGGCCTCAGGTGACATGTGCGCAAACACGCCCCCTTGAATCCTGAGGGACCCTGGGGGCCAACTAGCCCACCAGGTACCTTCAGTAAGCACAACAGAGTTGCGTTGCAGAGAGGTGAAAAAGGTGCGTGGCCTCGGAACGCCTCTCTGCAACTCAGCTCTGTGGTCCTAACTGTAGGTTCCTGGGGGCTAGTTGGGCCCCAGGGACCCTCAGGATTCAAGGGGACTTAATCCCGCAACTTAAAACGCGCCACGGGCGCGTTTGCACACGCGTTTTAAGAGGTAGTTTTAATCCCCTGCCCTATTATGTACTAGGGACTTACAGAGGAGGTCATGCTAATCACAGGGGTACCCCAACGCATAGTGTTCCCTAGTGTATGTAGGTGTTTTCACTGTATTCTAAGTGTCTTTTAGCATAGCACTGACTCTGGTTAGTCAGAGTCAGTTACCACCAGTACCCGTCTGAAAAAGTTGTGGGCACAGGATGATTTTGCAACATGGCCTCTTTCTGCTCCTCTGTTGGTTCTTTCTGCACATCTTTTGCTTCTTCCTGCACTTTTCTTCGTCTTTGTGGACTTCTGTTGCTTCTTTCTGCATTTCTTTTGCTTCTTTCTGCGCGTTTTTTCTTCTTTCTTCACATGTCCTACCTCTGTAGGCATAGTTAGAAACTAGCATTTAAAAAACTTTGAAATTCACTTAAAAAATCATAGGTTTCAGTCACGTTATAGTTAGAAATTAGCATTTAAAAAACCTTTGAAATTCACTCAAAAAACCGTAGGTTTCAGACACGTTATAGTTAGAAATTAGCATTTAAAAAACCTTTGAAATTCACTGAAAAAACCATAGGTTTTAGGGACAGTTATAGTTAGTTGGACATTTCACTCGTACAAAACCATAGAAATTCCCCGTTATAGTTAGTTCAGCTAACTATAACTCGCGCCCGCAATGCACTGCTGATGACGTCACATATTACATCACTCATGACATGGTCAGTGACATCACTGATGACATCACTGATGACATCTCAAATGACATCACTGATGACATCATCCATGTGATAATTTCATGCATCTTCTCACACCCTAATATAGCTTTTGATACACCCACGCTAAATTACAGACTGCCATTCTCAAAACCATACACACTCCAATACCAATAACTACATACCCACTCACTGATTCTTAGGTCTACACACACACATCTACTCACTCACCCGTACAGTCACTCATACTTACAGTCACTCAGTACAGGACTATCATATGCACTCATACACCTATATAAACACTCACACACCGCCACTCATCCATAGAGGTACTCACACACCTAGTCAGTCATGCAAAAAATTAATCACACACCCATTTACTCACCTATACAGTTATACACACACCAGCTCACTTACTCATACAAATACTAGCACATTCTTACGCTCTTATACAATAACTGATACAAGCACACACGCATCCATACAGCCACTCTCACAATCACACACTCTCACTTATAGCCATTTCAATACTCTAACACACATATATACTGCCTTTTACATATGTAGTTACTCGCACATGTACCACTGAGATATACATTCACTCACTAACACACCCATACACACACTCACCCACCCAAGCAGTCCATCACAGATGCACTCTTGAAATCATGCACCCAGTGAATCACCCACTCACACATCTATGTACAGAGTCACACACACCCCACCCACACAAACACTCAGGCAGCCATACAGATACTCAGAGAACCAATCAATAACCCATATAGACACTCATGTAGCTATTCGCAAATCCATGCATCCACTTACACACCAACAAACAGACGGATACAGACATTCACACAGTTTAGTCACTAACCCATGCATTCAGTAAGATACGTTTAATCACTCACTTGTAGAGTCAGTCACGCACGTACTAAATCATCCATTCAGACACTTAAACACCCACTCATTCTTCAATACGCCTTTCCCTATATATATTAAACATATTTAAACTTTACAGAAACACACAGTCACTGGATGATGTCATCAGTGATTTCATTTGAGATGTCATCAGTGATGTCATCAGTGATGTCACTGACCATGTCATGAGTGATGTAATATGTGACGTCATCAGCAGTGCATTGCGGGGCACGAGTTATAGTTAGCTGAACTAACTATAACGGGGAATTTCTATGGTTTTGTGCGAGTGAAATGTCCAACTAACTATAACTGTCCCTAAAACCTATGGTTTTTCAGTGAATTTCAAAGGTTTTTAAATGCTAATTTCTAACTATAACGTGTCTGAAACCTATGGTTTTTTCAGTGAATATATATATATATATATATATATATATATATATATTCACTGAAAAAACCATAGGTTTCAGGCACGTTATAGTTAGAAATTAGCATTTAAAACCTTACAAATTCACTGAAAAAACCATAGGTTTTAGGGACAGTTATAGTTAGTTGGACATTGCACTCGTACAAAATCCGTGAAATTCCCCGTTATAGTTAGTTCAGCTAACTATAACTCGCGCCCCGCAATGCACTGCTGATGACGTCACATATTACATCACTCATGACATGGTCAGTGACATCACTGAGGACATCACTGATGACATCTCAAATGACATCACTGATGACGTCATCCATGTGATAATTTCATGCATCTTCTCACACCCTAATATAACTTTTGATACACCCACTCTAAATTACAGACTGCCATTGTCAAAACCATAGACACTCCAACGCCAATAACTAGATACCCACTCACTGATTCTTAGGTCTACACACACATCCACTCACTCACCTGTACAGTCACTCATACTTACGGTCACTCAGTACAGGACTATCATATGCACTCATACACCTACATAGACACTCACACACCGCCACTCATCCATAGAGGTACTCACACACCTAGTCAGTCATGCAAATAATTAATCACACTGCCATTTACTAACCTATACAGTTATACACACACCAGCTCACTTACTCATACAAATACTAGCACATTCTTACGCTCTTATACAATCACTGATACAAGTACACACTCATCCATACAGCCACTCTCACAATCACACACTCTCACTTATAGCCATTTATATACTCCAACACACATATATACTGCCTTTAACATATGTAGTTACTCACACATGTACCACTGAGATATACATTCACTCACTAACACACCCATACACACACTCACCCACCCATACAGTCCATCACAGATGCACTCTTGAAACCATGCACCCAGTGAATCACCCACTCACACATCTATGCACAGAGTCACACACACCCCACCCACACAAACACTCAGGCACCCATACAGTTACTCAGTCAACCAATCAATAACCCATGTAGACACTCATGTAGCTATTCAGAAAGCCATGCAGCCGCTTACACACCAACAGACAGACGGATACAGACATTCACACAGTTTAGTCACTAACCCATGCATTCAGTAAGATGCGTTTAATCACTAACTTATGGAGTTAGTCACGCACCTACTAAATCATCCATTCAGACAATTATACACCAACTCATTCTTCAATATGCCTTTCCCTATATATATTAAACATATTTAAACTTTACAGAAAAACACAGTCACTGGATGATGTCATCAGTGATGTCATTTGAGATGTCATCAGTGATGTCATCAGTGATGTCACTGACCATGTCATGAGTGATGTAATATGTGACGTCATCAGCAGTGCATTGCGGGGCGCGAGTTATAGTTAGCTGAACTAACTATAACGGGGGAATTTCACGGGTTTTGTACGAGTGCAATGTCCAACTAACTATAACTGTCCCTAAAACCTATGGTTTTTTCAGTGAATTTGTAAGGTTTTTTAAATGCTAATTTCTAACTATAACGTACCTGAAACCTATGGTTTTTCAGTGAATTTCAAAGGTTTTTAAATGCTAATTCCAAACTATAACATGTCTGAAACCTATGGTTTTTTCAGTGAATTTCAAAGGTTTTGTAAATGACAATTTTTAAATGTATTAATTGTTATATTTATTTTTTTATACTGATTTACTACATTTTTTTAAACTATTTATTTTTAGATATTTTATTTTTTAAATTACATTGTAATTACATTATACATTACATTACAAAATATACTTTCTCAGAATGAATTACTTTAGTTTAAATTCTTTGCAAATAGGCAATAGACTTTTAAGTACAGTAGTTACAGTTGTTGCAATGGGCAACACAATTTCAAACACAATGCAACATTGAGCTCAATGTGAATTTCTAGTTAAATGCAATTAGTTACTTTATGGATTACTTTTCTAACCACAGGACTGGATCCTAGATTCAGTCCTGGGACATCTCCTGTAAACAGTTGAGTAAAAGCGTTTTGGTTACAGTAGTGATTTTTAAGGAATATTATTGTATTTTAAAAGTTGACAGAAACTTTTTCACATAGAATCACCAATGTTATCCTGTGGGAGGAAATTCACTTAGCAGGTAAGTAGTGTTATCATTACTTTTTCTTACTCAGTGGTGGATCCTGGATCCAGCACTGGTGCATCTCCTGTAAACAGTTGAAAGAATGCGTTTAAGTCATACAGGCGATTTTTAAGGAATATTTGTAGTTTGTGAAAATCGACACTTTGAAACTTTTCTGCTGAAAACCAGACAATGGATTCCTATGGAAGGAAATACAAGTTACTGGTAAATACGGTTAGAATTACTTTTCACATTCAGTGCTGGGCTAAAAGATGCAGCACTGGGTTCTCTCCTGATAACAGGTGAGTAAATCAGAATTCGTAGTTCGGCTGATTTTAGAGGAATATTATAAATTTCCAAAACTCCACACTTAGAAGAATTTCCAAGTGAAACCAGTCAAAGTTAGCCTATGGAAGGAAATTCAAGTTACTGGTAAGTACGGTTAGGAATTACTTTTCAGGATCTGTACTGGGCTCAAAGATGCAGCACTGAGGTCTCTCCTGATAACAGGTGAGTAAATTGGAATTCGTAGTTCAGCTGATTTTAGAGGAATATTATAAAGTTCCAAAACTCCACACTTAGAAGAATTTCCAAGTGAAACCAGTCAATGTTAGCCTATGGAAGGAAATTCAAGTTACTGGTAAGTACGGTAAGAATTACTTTTCAGGATCAGTACTGGGCTCAGAGATGCAGCACTGAGGTCTCTCCTGATAACAGGTGAGTAAATCGGAATTCGTAGTTCGGCTGATTTTAGAGGAATATTTGTATGTTTCAAAAATCGACACAGAAACTTTTTCAGCAAAAAGCAGGCAATGATATCCTATGGAAGGAAATTCAAGTTACTGGTAAGTACGGTTAAAATTACTTTTCAGGATCAGTACTGGGCTCAAAGATGCAGCACTGAGGTCTCTCCTGATAACAGGTGAGTAAATCGGAATTCATAGTTCGGCTGATTTTAGAGGAATATTTGCACAATGGTGAAGGAAGGGGGTGGGGCCTAAGGTGACATGTCTGCAAACACGCCCTGTGGCATGTTTTAAGTTGGAGAATTAATTCCTCCTCAATCCCGAGGGTATCTCGGGGTCAACTAGCCCACCCTGTACCTCCAGTATGCGCCAGGGAGCTGCGTAGCAGAGAGATGTTCAGAGGCTACGCCCCTTTTTACACCTCTGTGCAACACAGCTCTGTGGTGCTTTCTGGACGTACCTGGTGGGCTAGTTGGCCCCCAGGGACCCTCAGGATTGAACAGGATTTAATTCCCCATCTTAAAATGCGCCACGGGGCCTGTTTGCACACATGTCACCTGAAGCCCCGCCCCCTCCCTTCACCACTGTGCAAACGCACCCCGTGGCGCGTTTTAAGTTGGGGGATTAAGTCCCCTTGAATCCTGAGGGTCCCTGGAGTCCAACTAGCCCACCATGTACCTCCAAAGCGCCACAGAGCTGCGTTGCAGAGAGGTGTAAAAGGGGCGTGGCCTCTGTACACCTCTCTGCAACGCAGCCCCTGGCGCATACTGGAGGTTCCTGGTGGGCTAGTTGGCCTCAGGACCCCCAGTATTCAAGGGGAATTTGTTCCCCCTCTGCAAACGCGCCAGGGCGCGTTTGCAGAGTGCTGCAAGGAGGGGGTGTGGCCTCGGCGCGATGCCGGATTTTTTTAAAAAGGGGGCTGTGTGGCCCCCTTCTTTTAATTATTTTGGGCCCTGGGGACCCCTTCCCCCAGGGTCTGACCTCCTTTATTTATTTTTTCAAAAATGGAACGGGAAGGGGAAGCGTGGGCCCCTCCCGTGGCCAATTTCGGCCCGGGGATCCCATTTCCCGGGTCATTGGCACATTTTTTTTTTAAATTTTCATGGAGGGTGGCTGCGTTGCCCCCCTCCTCAGGCCTCCTTAGGCCCGGGGACCCCATCCCCGGGGCTGGCCTTTTTTTTTTTTGCATAATTTGGGGAGGGGGCCGCGTGGCCCCCTCCCGAGCCACTACTTGCCCCGAGGACCCCATCCCCCAGGGCTGGCCCCATCCTTTGGGGACCATGGGGGGACCCCAACTCCCCCACAGTTCCGCCGGCTCCCCGCATCCTGCGGGAGCCGGCATTGCTTTTCCACATGGGGAGCTGCTAAGATGAAGCTCCCCGTGTGGAAAAGCAATTTGCTTTGAATTTTGGAAGAGAGAGCAGGTTTCCTGCTCTCTTCCAAAATCCAAAGCAGTTTGCTATGACAGGACGGGAGCTGCGAGGCTCCCACCCTGCCATAGCAAACTACAGTGTCCCGGGGGTAGGCACCCCGGGGCTGCGGGAGGGCCCAGTGCCCTCCTGCACAATTTAAAATTCAAAGCCCCGGGGGATGGCGGTCCCCGGGGCTTGGGGGGCCTTAGAGGCCCCTCCATAAAATCTAAACCAACCCCCTCATGCCCCCGGGACTTGGGCCACCCGGGGGCAAATTAGCATCAAAGCGCGGAGACCGCGCTTCAATTTTTTTATCGGCGGGATCCACGCACCCTAAGCGCATCCCGCCGATTTAAAAAGAAAATGCTTTTTCTGCCCAGGGGTCCTTGTGGGACTCCCTGAGCAGACCTAGGGGTCAGGGTGTTTCTACCCTGCCCCCTTTGTGCGTTTGCGCACTTGTTTCTTGTGTTTTTCTTTTTTTATCGGCGGGATCCGCGCACCCTAAGCGCATCCCGCCGATTTTTTAAAAAATGCTTTTTTTCTGCCCAGGGGTCCTTGTGGGACCCCTGAGCAGACCTAGGAGGTCAGGGTGTTTCTACCCTGCCCCCTTTGTGCGTTTTGCGCACTTGTTTCTTGTGCCTCGGTTCTACCGAGGGACAAAATGGCTGCCAACACTTCCTGATTTGGAGTGTTGACAGCCACTTGACAGCCAATTAGCATGCAGCTCATGATCGGGAGGGTGCGCGCAGGGTGCGCTCCGGGTGCGCGAATCCGACGCGGCCATAGATATATATGTGATTTTCCTTTTGATTTTCTCAGGAACTACTGAACGGATTTACACCATTTAACAAAAAGGGTTCTTTCTGAACCAAGAACTACCTCTTTGCCAAATTTGGTGTAATTCCGTTCAGCAGTTCGAGGCTATAGCCGTGGCTAAAGTTTCCTATGGGAAAATGAATGGGGAAAACACGTTTTAGGACCCCTTTTTCTCGGCCCCCGCTTGACGAATCACCCGAGACTTTCAGGGTAGGAGCGGACCGGAGCGGGCCACAAAGTTTGACAATTTTGCGAAGATTCGTCAACCGGCACAAGAGTTATTTCAAATAGAATGTTGCAGATTTCCTATGGAAAATAGGTCCTAACTATAACTATCTACTGGCGACCGCCAGTAGATAATATATATATATTTTTTTACTGAATAAAACTGAGGTTTTAGGGATGTTATAGTTAGGAATGAAGGAAGTGGCCTGATTCGGGTCACTAACGACCACCTCTCAGCCTTCCATACAAATGAAGAGTCGTTCAGACAGTAGAGAATACAAACCAAATAATTGATTATTCAAAGTTCACTCAGAGCGGAGCCCAGTCTGCCCAGTCGCTAGCAGTGCTGCAGAGGTACTGAAATCAACAAGCATAAAGATACATTATGTACATTTCACAACTGGGCTAGAACACGCCCATAGTGGAATTTTCCAGGCAGGTGCTGCAAGTAATGGAATACAAGGAAAAAAACAATGCCAGTGCTCATATCCCATACAAACTTTCAAAGTCCAAGGCTACTCCAGTTGGCCCCGTCACCAGACAAGGGGAAGAAGGCCTGTATCTAGTGAGAAAGGAATACGCTAATACAAACAGTCTATTCATTAATGAAGCAAAACCCAACCTTGGGGAAGCGAAACTTAGCAGAAGCCTTTTCTCAGAAATAGCAAAGGATTAGTTTCGATCATGAGTCAAAATGGCGCCTAAATAGAAAATGGTGCAGCAAATGCTAACTTACAAACTTACATAGGATAATGCGTAAGCAGGAACATCTCTAGTCTAACAGGAATTAGCATTTAAAAAAGCATAGAAATTCACTGAAAAAACCACAGGTTTGAGGAACGTTATAGTTAGGCTGACATTTTACTCATACAAAACCAGAGAAATTCGGCTGTTATAGTTAGCTGAGCTAACTATAACTCGCGCCTCCGCAATGCACTGCTAATGACATCACATATTTCATCACTCATGACATGGTCAGTGACATCACTCATGACATCTCAAATGGCATCACTGATGACATCATCCAGTGACTGTGAGTGTTTCTAAAGTTGAAGAATGTTCTCTATATATGCCAAGGTGTATTCAAAGAATGACTGGGTGTATGAGTGTCTATGTGGATGATTTGTTGGGTGTGTGACTGACTGTATGAGTGAGTGATTGAATGTGTCTTAGACAATGTATGGGTGAGTGACTAATGTGTGTAAATGTGTGTATCAGTCTGTCACTTAGTGTGTAAGTGGCTGCATGAGTTGGTGAGTAGCTACATGAGTGTCTATATGGGTTATTTATTAGTTGTCTGAGTACCTGTATGGGTGCCTGCGTGTGTGTGGGTGGGTGAGGAGCTGTGTGACTCTCTGCATGGATGTATTAGGGGTGAATCCCTGGGTGTATGGGTTCATGATTGTATCTGTGACGGACTGTATGGTTGAGTGAGTGTGTGTACGGCTTTGTTGGTGAGTGTATGGATTTCTCAGTGGTATATAGGTGAGTAACTGCATATGTGAAAGGCAGTATATGTGAGTGTTGGAGTATATAAGTGACTGTATGTGTGAGTGAATGATTGTGAAAGTGGGTATATGGGTGAGTGTGTGCTTGTTTCAGTGATTGTAGAGTAAGAATGTGTTACCATCTGTATAAATAGGTGAGGTGGTGTGTGTATAACTGTATAGGAGAGTAAATGGCAGTGTGATTTATTCTTTGGGTGACTGACTAGGTGTGTCAGAAAGTCTATAGGTGAGTGGTGGTGTGTGAGTGTCTATATGGGTGTATGAGTGCATATATCAGTAGCTGTATTGATGAGTGACTGCATGTATGAGTGAATGTATGGCTGAATGAGTACATGTGTGTGTAGACGTATGAATTAGTGAGTGAGTACGTACTAACTGGTTTGTGGTGTCTATTGTTTCAAAAAGGTAGTGTGTATTTTAGAGTGGGTGTATGAAAGGTGATATTAGGGTGTGAGGAGGTGCATCGGATATTAAGTGGATGATGTCATCAGTGATGTAATTTGAGATCTCATCAGTGATGTCTCTGACCATGACATGAGTGATGTGATCACTTTGCCACTGGATTCAAGATAGCCTGGCTGATGAGGGTTTTGAACCCGAAACCGGTCCCAGGATGCTTGTTTCCGGTCCAGGGAAGACATGGCTTGGCAGTTCGGGCTGGACTGTTCCCATGAGGCACAGGGTCAGACTGATTTGCATATGGCCATGTCTGAACTGGGGTGGTGGAGTGAGCTAAAGAATGATGATGGATTAAACCCAGATCAGTTAACTGGGGGTGAGTGTTTGATTTGCTCTAACGCTCCGTCCATCATCCCCTTTGGTATCGCTGTGATAAGTGATGTCAGCAGCAGTGCATTCCAGGGGAGCAATTTATTGTTAGCTCAGCTAACTGTAACGGCCGAATTTCTCTGGTTTTGTATGAGTAAAATGTCATCCTAACTATAACGTCCTTCAAACCTGTGTTTTTTTCAGTGAATTTCTATGCTTTTTAAATGCTAATTCCTAACTATAATGTCCCTGAAACCTCTATTTTTTCCAGTGAATTTCTAAGGTTTTTTAAATGCTAATTCCTAACTATAATGTCCCTGAAACCTGTGTTTTTTTCTGTGAATATATATATATATATATATTCACTGAAAAAACCATAGTTTCAGGCACGTTATAGTTAGAAATTAGCATTTAAAAAACCTTACAAATTCACTGAAAAAACCATAGGTTTTAGGGACAGTTATTGTTAGTTGGACATTGCACTCGTACAAAACCCGTGAAATTCCCCCGTTATAGTTAGTTCAGCTAACTATAACTCGCGCCCCCGCAATGCACTGCTGATAATGTCACATATTACATCACTCATGACATGGTCAGTGACATCACCGGCCACTAATGGCCGCACGGTCCCGCCGGCTCCCCGCGTCCTGCGGGAGCCGGCATTGCTTTTCCATAAGGGGAGCTGCTGACATGCAGCTCCCCTTATGGAAAAGCAATCTGCTTTGCTTCATTGAAGTGAGAGCAGGCTCCCGTCCTGCCATTGCAAACAGCAGTGTCCCGGGGGTAGGCACCCCAGGACACTGCAGGAGCCGGCCCTGGGGGGTGGCAATCCCCAGGGCCATCAAGGGCTCCAGGAGGGGGGCCGCGCGGCCCCCCTCCCATCCTGTGCACAGCCCCGGGGAGGTGGTGGTCCCCGGGGCTCGGGGGTCCTAAACGGACCCCCACATTTTATTATTTAGTGCCCCGGGGAGGTGGCGGTCCCGGGGCGTGTGGGGGCTCAAGCCCCCACACAGGTTATTTTAAAAAAATAAAAAGAAGCCCCGGGGGGTGGCGGTCCCCGGGGCTGTGGGAGGGCCGAGAGCCCTCCCGCAACATTTTAATTCAAAGCCCCGGGGGGGTGGCAGTCCCCGGGGCTTGGGGGGGCCTTAGAGGCCCCCCCATATAAATTTACATTAACCCCCGCATGCCCCCGGGACTTGGGCCACCCGGGGGCAAAATAGCATTTTTTGATCGGCGGGATCCGCGCACCCTAAGTGCATCCCGCCGATTAAAAAAATATATATATGCTTTTTTCTGCCCAGGGGGTCCTTGTGGGACCCCCTGAGCAGACCTAGGGGGTCAGAGTGTTTCTACTCTGCCCCCTTTGTGCGTTTTGCGCACTTGTTTCTTGTGCCTCGGTTCTACCGAGGGACAAAATTTCAGCCAACACTTCCTGATTTGGAGTGTTGACAGCCACTTGACAGCCAATTAGCATGCAGCTCGTGATCGGGATGGTGCGCGCAGGGTGCGCTCAGGGTGCGCGGATCCGACGCGGCCATAGATATATATGTGATTTTACTTGTGATTTTCTCAGGAACTACTGAACGGATTTATACCATTTAAGCAAAAGGCACGACTCTGAACCAAGAGCTACCTTTTTGCCAAATTTGGTGTAATTCCGTTCAGCAGTTCGGGCTGTAGCTGCGACTAAAGGTTCCTATGGAAAATTGCATGGGGAAAATGCGTTTTGGGACCCCCCTTTTTTCTCGGCCCCCGCTTGACAAATCACCCCGAGACTTTCAGGGTAGGAGCAGACCGGAGCGCCCCAACAAGTTTGAAAATTTCACGAAGATTCGTCAACCGGCGCAAGAGTTATTTCAAATAGAATGTTGCGGATTTCCTATGGAAAATAGGTCCTAACTATAACTATCTACTGGCGACCGCCAGTAGATAATATATATAAATATATTCATAGTCAAACTATACATATACATATGTAATCATTTTTTAAAAATGTTTTTCTTTTTTATTACATTTAAAAAAAAATTAAAATATATACTTTTTAAAAATAAATATAAATATATACACATATATATAATATGTGTATGTATATATATATATTTAATTTTAAAATAAAAACATGGCGTTGCGTACTGGACAAGAATTCCTGTACATTGCCGACTGTTAGTTCTAGATCTGCGTCCGGTATGCCGCTTTTTACATATATATTTTTCATATATATCGACAATAATATTATAAAGTTTGAGGTTAGTGTAAACTTGTATATTAATAAATGAAACTTATTAAAACATTTTTTTAATAGTAATTTCAGGAATCGCGGTAGGTCCGCGTAGATTGAAACTTCCGGATTCGCGTACGGGACGTAATCTATCATTTAAAAAAAAGAAATGTATATAAATATAGATTTATTTACTATTATTTAAATGAGGAGGTACAGTTATTTGTAATTGAAATATTAAAACATACAACCTAATATTGTTCAAATGCAAAATTTAAAAAAAAACGGAATCGGTTCCGGTACGCGGTGGCACCGCGTAGGAGTCGCGCACCACATGTGATGCAAAAAAAAGAGATTTGATTGGACAAACAACCTGCCATCATTAAACTTGCTAGATCCCTCTCTCTTTTTTCTTCTTTAGGGTGTAGTCACGAACAGTCATTCTCATTCTAGGACCAGCTATTTTGCAGGAAATTTGGTGTTTTTTACATTTTGTTTTTCAATTATCAAAATGGCAACATCAAGAGACCTGCAAGAAGAGGAGGAGCAGACCTTTGCTGGAAGAAGAGGATGAACCCCCAAGAAAAAAAAGGAGAGCATTGTTTGGGAATTCTTTACAATTCCAGAAGGAACCAAAAAAGTAAATGCTCTTAATGTGACTTGCAAGGTATGTCAGAAGGTACTGTCTCGGGGCTCCGAATGCAAGTAGTCTTGCAGCAAGTCCTCAATGTGCAAGTATTTGAGGACGATGCATGGAAACCGTCTTGCCAGAGCCGAACTGGCAAGACTGTAGAGTGCTGATGAAGCACAAGGGGCACAGTCATCAAATATCCAACCTGGTGACAAGATGCAGAGCATACCACCAACTCTGCCTGATTTTGCGAAAATTGCACTATTATGCCCAAAGTGCAAAACTGTTTTGAGTGTGGGTGAGCAAGTTATGCAAACAATGCTGGACACTATTAATGCTCATCATTGTTAATTTTGTTTGTTTTTGTTCCTGCAGTTGTGCACACTGTTTTGTGGTACTTTTTTGTTTAATTTTTGAAATTCAAAATGTAAAAAACACAAAAAAAACTACAAAATAGTTATAAAAACACAAAAAAATATAAAATAGTTTTCCAAAAAGAAGAAACAAAACGGTTCTTACGGAACCACCTATTCTTGTTTAAAAAAGAAAAGCTCTATGTTGTATGAATACATGAGTGCATGGGTAGGGCCTGGGTGAGTGAATGAGTGCAGTGGTAGAACTTGGGTGATTGGATGAGTGTATGGGTAGTGCCTGAGTGGAAGGATAAATGCAAGGCTAATGCTTGTATCATTGGATGTGTGCATAGGTAGTGCCTGAGTGAATGGATGAGTACATGGGTTCTGCCTAAATGAATGGCTGAGTGCAAGAGCAATGCCAGAGTGATTGCATGAGTGCATGGATAGTGCCTGGGTGATTGCATGGGTGCAGTGGTAGTACCTGGGTGATTGGATGAGTGTATGTGTAGTACCTGACTGGAAGGATGGATGCAAGGCAAATGCCTGGGTCATTGGATGAGTACATAGGAAGTGCCTGAGTGAATGGATGAGTGCAAGAGTACTGCCTGGGTGATTGCATGACTGCCTGAGTAATGCCTGAGTGATTTGATGTGTGTATAGATAGTGCCTCCTCGATTGCATGAGTGTATGGGTTGTGCCTGAGTGAATGGAGGAGTGCACGGGTACTCCCTGAGCGAATTCATGAGTGCAAATGTAATGTCTGGGTGCTTAGATCAGTGCATGGGCAGTGCCTGAGTAAAAAATGAACTGCAAGAGTAATGCCTGAGTCATTGGATGAGTGCAAGAGTAGTGCCTGGGTGATTGCATGAGTGCATGGGCAGTGCCTGAGTGATTGTATAAGTGCAGGGATACTGCCTGGGTGATTGGATGAGTGCATGGGTAGTGCCTGAGTGACGTCATGAGTGCAAGAGTAATATCTGGGTGCTTAGATCAGTGCATGGGTAGTGCCTGAGTAAAAGGATGATTGCAAGAGTAATGCCTGGGTCATTGGATGAGTGCATGAGTAGTGCCTGGAAGAATGGATGAGTGTATGGGTAGCGCCTGAGTAGAAAAATGGATGCAAGGCTAATGCCTGGGTCATTGAAAGAGTGCATGGATAGTGCTTGAGGGAGTGAATGAGTGCATGGGTAGTTCCTGAGTGAATGGTTGAGTGCATGGGTACTGCCTAAGTGAACAGCTGAGTGCAAGAGTAGTGCCTGGGTGATTGGATGAGTGTATGGGTAGTGCCTGAGTGGAAGGATGCATGCAAGGCTAATGCCTGTGTCACTGAATGAGTACATAGGTAGTGCCTGAGTGAATGGATGAGTGCATGCGTACTACCTAAGTGAATAGCTGAGTGCAAGAGTAGTGCGTGAGTTATTGCTTGAGTGCATGGGTAGTGCCTGAGTGATTAGATGAGTGTATGAGTAGTGCTTGAGTAGAAGGATGGGTGCAAGAGTAATGCCTGGGTCATTGGACGAATGTATAGGTAGGGCCTGAGTGAATGCATGAGTGCATGGAAATGCTTGAGTAAATGGTTGAGTGGAAGAGTAGTGCCTAAGTGATTGCATGAGTACATGGGTAGAGCCTGGGTAATTGAATGAGTGCATGGGTAGTGCCTGTCTAAAAAGAAAGAATGCAAGGGTAATGACTGTGTTTTGCTATTAGTGCAATACGTATGCTTCATAGAATGCATAAGTGTATGGGTAGTGTCTACATGTAAGGATAAGTGCCTCCTTGATTACATGAGCAACATAATACAAATTTTGAAGTAGACTAAAGGATCAACATTATTTATATTAGAAACAAATAACATATAATTAAACTTTAAACATTTTTTCATGGTATCATGCATATTATATTATGTATCCTTACCTTTTAAATAATAATGTAGATACATTACTCAATAGAAATATTTTAGAGTAGTTTTCTCGTAAACAGCATTAAAATTCTTATCAAACTTCAACACTACCTACCATAAAGAAGAAAAAGAAAAACTATTTTTTAATGATAATATATTACTGAAATTGCAAGATTATATTTTTGCAACTCAACATAAATTTAGAATTAAATAACATTTTCAGATTCCCTTTTTTGCTGGTCTTAGATTCCACTTAACTTCACTAGACACAGTGATTTCAATGTGGTATCATCATTGAACAGCGGGAAAAAAATAATCTACATATTTGTAGAAATAACCCCAAAATCATCATAAAGCACCATTTTCAATATGTGTACCTATGGGCTTTTCTATCTATACTTTGTTAATTTACTTTCTACACCTACATAAACTCTATTATTTATCTCAAATACATTTGCCAAAATATAGACTCTCATTTGCATCTGCTACAAAATAGACAACAAATATATAAACTATTTCCATTTAAACAGGATTTTCCAAATGCAATATCAATTACCGCAAATAATAATCCAAACACTAATTATAAATACTAATAGTTTGCATTCCTGTTTAGTTTCTGTTCACATCTTCCCAATAGGCCGAATGATGTACTCAAAACTTTGGCTTCAAAAATAAGAAATATGAATTTGGTAATTTGTAAGGCAACCTAGATTTGAATTCCAAGTGGGCATCATTACAATGTGTCCATCCTTTATTACACTTTAAATACACAGTATAGTGTCCAGATGTTGTAATAGGTCCATCATGGAAAATAATAGCCACTGCTGTAAAAGTTCTTCCTGAAATAGATATTTGAATTACTTTAAAATTTGAAATTTTCATTTCCACTTTTCTTCCATTTGCTCTACAACGTTGAAGCATTAAAATTTGATATTTTCCAAATCTTTCTATATGTAATGTAGACAACATCTCTGGTCTGCAATGGGAACATTTCAAATCCTGATTGGCTGTTTTAATCAATTTGTTAAAAGGTACTGATTTGCAGTCTGGTATCGTCAAGTATATGAATCGCTGTTTGTATTTCAGTGATGGCAGTAAATGAACACTCTTCACATTTATGATCCCATCTATAACTTAGTCCAAATAAGTTTTCAATCTGTATTCCTTCATGTTCTAACACTCCAAGCTTAAGCATGAGAAATTCTTGAGCATCTTGTTGTACATTAAAAGTAAATGTCAATGAACCAGTACATATATCCAAAAGATGCAGAATGCCAGAAGCAGTATGGATTTTACTTCTGTCAGTTACCAACTGTTGAAATACATGATGTAATAAAGAATAGAATCTTTTTTCATGATTTCCCATGATTTCACAATGAAGATCTTCTAGATAAAACACAACATTCAGAATCACATTAGCATAGCAGTTGATACCTGAACTATTTTCCAAACTGGTATCCTACAATCTCCACAGTTTCCATTTTCTTTTTCTTAATGCCATCAAGTTTCTCTTCATTTGTTTTCTTTTATTGAACCTCAATTCCATCTTTGACATATTTCCGTTGTGGACACACTATATATTTCTCATATATTGGATATTCACCTACATCAGGAGCATAAACTCTTCTTAAACGATTATACTCTCTTACACAATTTGCATCAGAACTAACCTTTTTCTCATCGAAATCTATCAAATACAAACCAGACAATGTTCTTACTTGAGAAAAAGCAACATATGCCATTCCCTGTTTGAACACTGTACTTCCTATATTTAGAAAAGCACTGTCTATACCTAAACCTTGAGATTTATGAATAGTTACTGCATATGCTAAGGACAGAGGAAACTGTTTTCTGCGAATATACAAATCTTTTACAAGCAAAAAACGTACAACACAACGCCCAATTTGTCTTACCTCTTTAATCTGATCAAATTTTATTATCAAAAATTCTAGTTCCTTTTTGTTCTGAAATCTCACAAAATCAATCACTTTTCCCATTGCTCCATTTACTAAACCGTCTTCTACATTCAAATTACGCCGTAAAAGTACCCGACAGTTTAAACATACATGTAAAGTCTTTCCTACGCCTGCAGTTTTAGATACAGACTTTTCCAAAGAATGCAATTTAGCCTATAGTTTCTCTGTGAGAAGAATAGTCACTCCCTGGTGTTCAATTTTATCAATAGCTTCAATTTCCACTATTTCCTGTTTTTCCAGTTCCAAAAGTTCTAGATTAAATGTAGAACACTCTTGCAGTGTAGGCATTAAGCAAACTATAGACTTGTTTTCTCCAAGCTTATTGTACATTATTTCAGCTGCTGTGTTTCCAGTTGTAAACAAGCTCCTTAGTAGCCGACTTTCTAAAGCTTGTTTACCATGTTTCGTCAACACACCAATTCTTATATCTTGAAGAATATTTCCATAATCTTCATCACTAACTTGTCGCATAAGTTCTTTATATTCAAAATGTAATGACATGTTCACATTTCCAATACTTCCCAAAGATTTCCTTGTGTCTTCATGGACAAGTGTTTTAAAAACAGGTAGTCCTTTTACCGGAGTAAGTTGTAGTAGATCTCCGAATACAATTAAATGTTTTCCTCCAAACAGAAGATCGTAATCTGTTTTTAAAATCTGTTGCATTCTTAAATTTACAAAGGCAAGCATTAAGTTTGAGACCATGCTCATCTCATCAATGATTAAAAGTTTCATTTTCTTCAGTACTCTTGAGACTTCGTAACAAGCTTCTCCAGATAGTTTGTGATATTCCAATTTATTGTCATGTTCAACAGGTAGCATAAGTAATCGATGTAAAGTAATCCTTTTAATGTTGTGTGCTGCTAATCCAGTAGGAGCTGTTACAGCACAAGATAAATGTGATTCTGTAGTTTTCTGTAGATAACTGGTCAAAACATCAATTAAAAAACTTTTTCCTGTTCCAACTTGACAGCTGATGTACATTAGAATAGGTTTAAATGATGAACATTGGTATTCTTTTTTTCATGTAGCAAACCATGTTGTATCTGTTCTTTCACTTGTAGATATATTTCTTTCTGTTCAATATTTAGTTCTTCTAAGTTTTCCAACGGAGTAATATCTTGTTGTGCTTGTTGCATTGCAGTTTCTACCTCATTCATGGCTGTTGCTGGTTCATTTTCGATAATTGGTTGTCCCAGTGGATCTTGACTTAGTGGAACAGAACTTTGACTGTCTTGAGAACTGTCTCTAGCTATTTCAGCTGCAATAGTACTTACTTGTTCAATCTCTTCATTTAACATTTGTAGATATGTAGGGAAAATTGTGCATTGAATGCTATCTTTACATGCATTAAAAGAATCTTACTAGCAATCAAAATGTCCAAGTAATTCCGTTTCACTATGCCAAGGCTCAAACATTTGCAGAAGTGCTAAATAGAAAAATTCCCTCTTATCTGGACTTTCGCAGCTGAGTTTTCTGTGGTTAATAAGATTTCCTTTGGCATGTTTTACCAAACATCCATCACATCCAATTACTGCATATTTTTCTTCTTTTATATTTTCTGTAACGTTTCGTTTAAAGCTGTAATGTTGAATTATTTCATACAGACATAGTTTTTCCAGATGTGGACTCCTTTTGGGATAGTATGTATCCAACATACTAGTTTTAAGAATATCTGTACTTTCTGGTTCATTCAATGCTAAGTATTCAATTTCTTATAATGTTTTCAATACTCTATTTCGTGTGGAAGCAAGACCTAAACTTACCCAAAGGATTCCTCTTGACTTTGAATATAAACTGTCAGAACTCAAGCGATCTGAACATTAATAGGATCCAATCTCTCGATGGTAAAGCATTTTCATGCTGAAGCTGTACAATTTCTTGCTAAGACTCTTCTCTTGTGAAATTTCTTCCCACATTTCTTTCATCTCTGTCTTTTCAGATTTGGTTATATATGATGTAGCATAGCGAGCAACAACAATTGAATTATCTGCAACATATTGAATATCCATGTTTGCATTCCACATTTTCAAAATCACTGGATTGTAGTCAATAAAATACTTTGAATCTTCGGTTCTTTTCAAGTTGTATGTATTCTTCGGAGATTTTCGAGTTATTGTATGCCTTACTGCTGACATAAAACTATTTACTCTTCCTTTAGAAATTATTGGACGTGGGAATCCAAAACGAAATTTTGTATAAAATTTCCCTTTAGACTAGTATTTTCATCGACAGTATTTTCCACATCGATGACTTTGAAACCGTAAAACTTGTTGTCTCAAGCTGTTTTCTCCTTCTTCTCTTGGAATGACACAGGTAACATGTTGTTCGATGAAAGATAAAACACTTTCATCAGTATCAGTTCCAGATTTTGGAGCATTCTTGATCCATAGTAGCATGTGTATATGAGGAGCACCTCTGGCTTGGTACTCCTTTCTCCAAAAGATCTATTACCTCTCCAAGAGGTGGAACATTTTTATTGGAGATAAATGACATCATAGCTTGAAACCTATCATTAAAATACCTGCAGACATTTACAGGATCCAATGAACAGAGTTCTCCAGCTGTCTTCAATTCAATGTTTTTAACATTTGAATTTGCTTCTCGTAGAAATTCAAGTAAATCGTCCCACGCATATTTAGCACAGCTAAGTGTTACAAACCATGTAGGAGTACCTAAGGGGCATATTATCAAGAACGGCGTTAAAATTATCGCCGGTTTAGCGGCAGAAAACTGCCGCTAAAGCGGCGATAATGGGCTTGATAATATGCCCTGGAGAATTCCAATAGAAGCCCATGTTCACACCAGAACATGGACTTCTATTGGAATTCTCAAGGGCATATTATCAAGCCCATTATCGCCGCTTTAGCGGCAGTTTTCTGCCGCTAAACCGGCGATAATTTTTAACGCCGTTCTTGATAATATGCCCCTAAGTTTCTTCACATACATTTAAATTCTCCGTGACGACGATACCAATACTCATTGGTACCACGTTGGCATGCCATCAAATTAATTAACTGAGATTCTAAATGTTCATCTTCTTGTTGAACTTTGTCCATGAATTCTTTTGCAGAAATATGTGGAAGATGAACTCCTGTTTTTAATATATGGTTCACTGCATATGAAAGTGCAGACAAATCACTTTCAAACAGGAGATGAAATATATATGGAATACACTGTCGAAATCTTGGGCCTTTGGAGTACAATCTTGTCGAGCGGTATTCTGAAGCTGTAATCTGTACAGGCTGCTCATCAAATCGTCCGCCTTCTCCACTGGGGAATAACTGTGGAAAACAACGAGCTTCTAAATTTTTTTCCCATACACTCATGGGAGTTCCCTTTGCTTTTTTCATTTGAAATAATTCAATACTGTTTCCTAACACTTCTTTTGAATGTAGAGGATGTATTGTGTAATGTTCATAAATCTCTTCACGCCTGGACTTGTCCACTTTTTCTATTTGGCCACTTGAAATTTCTGTTGCATCTTCTAAACATATTTCCTGTTCATCAACATTTACATTATTATAATAAATATTATTCTGTACCAGATATAATGTAGCCTTTTGAAGTTTGGTGACATCTACTAACTCTTGCCATATTTTCCGACTATTTGTTGGTACACAAATAACTAGAATAACTACAGGTTCACTTTCCTCTCTCTCTATACCAACAGTTTCAATATTTTTCTTAAAATCTAAAGTTAAGTACACAACTCTTCCTTTCAGACCTCTTTGTAAATCTGTTGGAGGCAGCTTACCTGTTTTAGGCTTCATACGAACTATAGCCTGAAACGATGCACAGATTGAAAAAGAATGGACTCATATGCATTTAAATCTGCCAGGTCCGGAGGAATAGCTACCAAGTCTAAGTTGTTATGTACAGCTCTAACTGGCATTTTATTCTCTTCTAATTTGTTGAAACAATATTTATAAATACGTTGTTCAGTAGCCAACTCAAAATGACCTTCCACCAACAAATAAACACCAAATTGCTCCCAATTATCATTGTTTTCCCTTTCACTTTTAAAATATAGATCAACATTCCTAGTTTGACTTTTATAGTGAGTACGTCGACAAGAAATACAAACAAAGGGGTCTATTAGGATGGCGGTCGGATGTCCACCGCCGGGCTGGCGGTGGCACCCACTGGACCGGAGGTGGACATCCGCCCGCGATCGCAACCAAGAAAACCGCCGGTCAAATTAGGATGGCAGTGGTGACCGCGGCGGTGGGAAATTCTGACCGCCGCTTTTCCGCCGGTTGCCATCCGCACTCCTGCCTAGTGGACAGAGCAGATCCGGGATAATGGTGGCGGTGCAGAGCAGGCTCAGCCGGCAGGATTATGATGCCGGCGGTAGCCAGCCTTTCCTCAGTGGTCCAACCGCCATGGAAAGGCATGCGGAGATTGTCTTCCGGGGGCCCATTGCGGGCCCCCAATGTTTTGGGGGGGTGTGGGTGCACTGGGGGGGTACCTATGGTCCCCCCCTACATTAACCTGTACCAGGTGGCAGGCACTGTGCAGTGCCTGCCACGCAGTGCAGGGAAATGCAGGACATGCTCCTTTGGACATCGCAGCAGTGCTGCGGGCAGCAGCAACCGCCGCAATGTTAAGGCCCGCGATCCGACCACCGCAGTCGTATTTCGACCACGGGTCATCGTAATTCGACCGGCGGCGATGTCGCAGTCCATGCGGGCGGTCTTTTCCCGCTACCATGGCAGTCAGGGAGGTTTTCCGACCGCCATCGTAATAGGCCCCATAGTTTGGTGTTTCAGAAGAAACTATCTTAAACTTTGTATTTCTTCTACATACTTGTCAGTACTAATATCTTCCACCTGTTCTTTAACACCTACACTTATCCAGCTCTCACTTTCTCTACATTCCTCTTGTGAACCAAAGAAACAAAACTATATATCATCACAAACTTTTTTTACATCTGATACTGATTCATGCAAAAGAGCTGTGTTCATTTCACTTAAAGATAATGCAGGACTTTTTACATAGTAGAGGCTCCTTACTAATTTCCGCATTTCTGAGTGGTGTACTGACTAACATTCTTAAATGATGGAAAGTACTTTGACACACTTTTCTTGAAAGTCAAGCTAGAGAATGACCCTGCAAGTTAGTATATTTTCTTACTTTACATGGATCTAGTCCTTGTAACATCTTAATCTTCTGTTTAAGACTTTTTGGACATATCCTCATATAAAAATTCGTAATATGTCAAAAGATTCCTGTCGAATTCTACAAATACTGCTACAATCCCACTTATATACCGGAGCTTGTGTTAGCCTCCCTTGAACTTCTTCAGCTATTACTTCTTTCACATTCCTAGGAACCATCTTTTCTTTTGGAATGGGACAACCATCTTTTATCTCATAGCATCGACCACTAGTATCAACTGCATGAACTAATGTGTTTTTTTGAAAATAGCTTTCTTCATTAAAGAAAGGCTCTGTACTAGAAGTGTGCTTCCATTCACCAGTGAAAATTTTACAAATGTTCCTTCTATTAACCAGTCTTTTTCTTTTCTTTTGCTTTTCTCTTTCATAAACAGCATTGTTTTAGCCAATGTTTTCATTCTCTTCAATATTAATATAAATAATTTTATTTTTTTATTTCAAAAGCTTTTTCTACTACACTTTCAATCTGTGGCTTTTTCTTATAAACTACTGATCTCTTTTTATATTTTTTGCAATCTTTCAATAAATTTTGTAGTACTCTACTTCTATACATTCTCTTCATTATGTCTTTATATTCTTTCAGCCTTCTTTCAACATGGATTGATTTCCCATAACATGATTTTCCATTATTATGTCCTTTTTTCGTTTCCTTCCGATTTGTTGTTAAACTTTCCTTTCTCTTTTCCACATTTTGAAAATTATTTACATTCTTTAAAAGTCTTTTAACAAACTCTTTAGTTGTCGTACCAGAAGTCTTTTTCTTCAGTGTAACTTTTTGCACTTCATCTAATTTCCGCTTTTCTCTTTCCTTTAAATAGTACTGTTTTTTTCTTGTCTTCTCTTTTGATCTTTTCTTGCCATACTCAATCTTTCTTACCAATAAATGTAAATATCTGGAAAAAAAGAAAAGTTTAATTAGTTTCTAAAAATAATTTTAGATTTTTAAAATAATTATATACAAATATTCATATTAATAAATAAACAAATACTTTCAATACATTGCAAATGACTCCATAACACATAAATAATAAGAATATTAAACTTTACATACTCTCAAACCTATGATAAGAACACACACTTTTAAACAGTAACTTGTCAGAGTGCATGCTATCTAAATTTGTGTAAAAAAAGTGTATGTATTCATTTCTGCTCATAAAATATGGCACCTGGGTATTGAACAAGCTTTGTCAGACACTGTACAATTCCTTCATTCAGAAGACATCACAACCTCTGCAACATAATGACAGAGCAGAACTAAAGAATTTCTCTACTGGTACACAAACCAACCAGGTTCAAATGCTTAATACATCAGACAATAGATGTAGAAGTATACACATACATCATTCACAACACCATAAAGTCTCTTAAACTACACAGACTGCTGTTCCCATTTCAAAGTAACACCTAGACTGTTGGGTTTAGTCATATGGAGGGAAATTCTAGCGCATGTGCAGAAGGCATTTAAATGGAGTCCTGAAGACTCACGTGCATGGCATCTGCTTAGCCAAAATGAAACAAGCTATTTTATTAATACTAATGCAGGGAAAGTATTAATAAGTAAAGGGGATTAGAGTAGAGATGGGTGGTATACAGTGTGATCATTTATTTGTGAAATTAATATTTGTTCTTTTGACTTTATTATTAGTGTGCATTTGGGCCTTTCACGTTTAGCCGAATTGAGCTGAGTGATTCAAGTCTGCGCATGCCCACAAGAAAGTTAACCTGGAAGGATGACAGGAGTTTTGAATACAAGCCAAGGACGAGAATGATGTGCCCTGAGAACGGAGGGTGAAGAGTTCAACAAAGAAGATTCTTATTGATGCTTTTTATAAATTGTTGCAAATAAAGTTTGGACATGTATGGGAACGAAAGAAATGAATAAAGTTTAAGGGGATGTTTTTTCCGAACAATGAATTGATAGAATAAAAGTAATATGTAAGCATGGTGTGATGATCATCCCCCCTTGCCTGACCAATTAGATTTCATATTTTTACGATATTGAAACTTTAGTGGGTGGTACATGATGAACGAAAGGTATAATTGCCGTAGCTTTAGTTAGTTAGTTAGTCGAGAGCTCGGGATGCTGTCGGTGCTGTGGGAGGTGCTGATGCTGGGAGAGACGCTGTGAGATGCTGATGAAGAAACTGAATGCAGAACCTTCTATCCTAATTTAATTGAGTAAGATAAGAAGATCGCGGAAGAATCTCGAGGAGGAAGAGAGTGTCAGAGAGGGGTGCGACGCAGTCGTCGGTATTTAGAGAGGTCAACTATCCTGTCCTGAATCCTGTCCTGAAGTCTTTGTCTCCTGATCTATCCCGGGGACCCTTACCAGCCCTTTGGCCAGGGGGCTTGGTCTTCACACCATCCTTGGTAATTATAATTTCATGTCAATTTGTAGATGTTCTTTTCTCTCTGTCCTCTCCTTTTCTGTGCATTTGTCGTTGTATGAGTCCGAAATATATGCTTGATGTTTAATCAATTTAATTTATTCTTTCCTAAATGATGGTGAATGCACTCTAATTTTGAGACGGTTCACATGCATTTAATTTAGATAAAGATTTTAAAACTTCCAGAGTCTGTGGTTATTTACTTTAAATTTAAAGAATAGTTAAGAGTTATGTTAATTATCACCATCAATTAGTTCAACTAATAGTCCATCGACCAGAGGAAAGAACTTTTTGATCAGTGAAAGGTTAGTTAGGAATATTAAATAACTAATCTTGAGAAATATGAAATTATAAACTAAACCCCAGCGGTCTACTCGATTCTGTGAGTGTGTTTTATGGGCCCAGGTGAGTATATGGTAGCGGAGTATCTGTTGTTAGTATACCGCTGGATCACCGGCATCCGGGGCTGTTGACTTGGGGAGCGGAATCACCAATGCATCTTGGGTGGTTTCCGGTAAGTGGCCTAATTGTAGAGACTCTGGCTACATAGTCACCAATCGAGGGGCTATTTTGGACACAAATTTCATATGAAACTCCACTGGGAGACCGTCTGGGCCAGGGGTTTTCCCGTTGGCCATAGAGGCGATGGCCCCTCGAACTTCCTGTAGGGTCACAGGTCCACACAGTTACTCCCGGGCATCGTCCTCCAAAGTGCAGAGTCTTAACAGGGCTAGAAAGGCGTTACGTTCTGTACAGGGGGCCCCTGGGGGGCGGCATATAGAGTCTTATAGTAGCTCCAAAATGAACCATTGATTCTCCTGGGTCATGTTTAGTTAAGCCAGTTGCAGACTGTATATGTATAATTGGAGACCCATGGGTTTCAGGCCTAATTAACCAAGCCAGCAGGTGACCGGCTTTCCCCATCTCCCTCTGCACCCTGTCAATGTATGCCCTACAATCATAGGATCTTAATCTCTCTAGGGCTTCATTGTATTGCGCGCATGTATCTTGAAGGCGTGTGTGTGCCTTTGTGCCCTCTCCCTGTATGTTATATAACACCCGCAACTCCCCCCCATAGCCAACAGGTCCCAGTGGAGGTCCCTTGCGCACCTATGGTTTGCCCCATGCAGTGCCCCGCACCACCAACTTAAACGCATCCCATTCAATCAGCGCTGAGGAGGCTGAGTGTGCATTTTCAACAAAAAACCTTTCAACAAGGGAGTGCAGGGAATCACTGAACCGTATGTCCTCTAGGGACAGGGGACTGAGTTTCCACATAGGGATAGGAGGTCTGTCCCCGTGGGGTCGATATGACATCAGTAGTGGACTATGATCAGAAAAGGTCCGCCTTAAATATTCCATATGGGTTATGGAACTGCTAAGGGTAGGCAAGCACCAGAAAGCGACTAATCGTGTATGAAGCTGATGCATTGGGGAGTAAAAGGAGTATTCCCGAGCTCCCACATGTTGAACCCTCCAGATATCTTTTAGTCCCAAATGAGTCATCCATTCCCTTAGTCCAGCAGCTATACAGTGAGCCTGGGCCCCCGGTAAGGGAGAGTGGGAGCGGTCCAGTGCCACATCTGTCATGCAATCAAAAAATCCCCACCCAGTATTACCTTTCCCACCATCATATCCGCCATGCGGGTGGAAAGATCTGACATAAAGGCCATTGGGTCTTGGTTGGGCGCATATATGCAGCCCAATGTGATGTCCCGCCCCTGTAATCTTCCCATAAGGAAAAACTACTTGTCTTCCTTATCTATTACAGTCCATATTGGTTCGAAGGGTAGCCCCACTCTGATCCAAATCAGCATCCCACGGGCATATGACGAAAAGGAAGTAGCACAAATCTGTCCTCTCCAGTGCCTGCGCAGTTTCTCCACCTCCCCTTGAAGCAAATGTGTCTCTTGTAAAAGAGCTATTTGTACTCCCTGTCTCTTCAGATAGTTATGTATATTCTGGCATTTAGACATGGACCCCATCCCTTTAATGTTCCACGTGAGGAACTTCAGGACCTGGCAGCGCGTCAGCATCTTAGGTTAATCCGTTCGCACATCTCCCCCCGTCCTCCATCACACCACTGTCTCCATATAAAGGAAAGAACATTCCCCCTCCTGCATTGTAAACAAGCCAAACCACACACAAGAAAAAAGAAAAATAAGAAAAGGATCCCAACATGGACCAACTCCCCAATCCCAGGTCTTTGCCCTACGCGGCAAAGATCTGGAACGAGCTCCCGATCAACATCAGACACTCCCCCACCCTGTGCACCTTCAGGAAGAGCCTCAAGACCTGGCTCTTTGGTGGACTCAGAGCTGCACCCCCTCTCCCTCCAGCACCTTGAGGCCCTCACAGGTGAGTAGCGTGCTTCACAATTCCCTGATTAATTGATTGTATGTTCTAGCATTCGGACCCTGTCCGTGAGTTCTGCCACCTGCCTGGTCAAGGCTTGTTGTGCTGGGGACAGCTCCTCAAGGCTCGACACCACTACTTTTACCCTTTCATTGAGCTTCTGATGTTCTGCTTGCAGGAGTCCCAGCCCCACCAAAACCGTGCTAATATCTTGGTGCAGTGACGCTTTGGTGTCCGAGATTGCATATAGGATCTTAGACAGTTGTTGCTGTATGGGGTCATCTAGCTGTTGCTTCTTTGAATTACCCTGGGCATGCTCTTGCCATTCCTCTTCCGGTTCTGGAGCAGTCCCCGCTTGCTTCATTCTGCTCTTGCCCATCTTCACAACTCAAATGATGTACCAGCGTATAATACAATTAGGGACTCCTGGAGCTGCTCCCCACAGGGGTACACACTTCTGGGACCCAGGTAGGTCGCAGGGCTCTATACTTCACCTAGCCGTCCGCACTCAGGGGGGAACCGACAGAGGTCCAGGTATATATGTTGTCCTTAGAATTGATAGATTGGTAGGTTTAACTCTGTTGGCAAAAGGGGTCAGTCATCAACAGTTAGTATCCCCCTGCCTTCCCCTAAATTTAACTCACAGCGGGCACTCCTCTTATGGTGGGATAAGGTCACTTCAATGCACTCTGCCCCTGTCCCCGGGTGGCCTCCGGGACCTCAAAGGTCAGGCCACTCCCAGACCACTGCCAGTCTCGCCAGGGTAGTTACACTATCTCCAGCAAAGTCGCCCCGAGGGGCCCGGACTCTGTGTCAACTTGCACTTTACAGCAAGATCAGCGGGCACTCTACAAGGGCACTTGTAAAGTTCCCAAATTATTGACTCAGCAGGGTACTCCCAGTGTGGGGGCTCTATCTCTCCTCACCTTCTTCCTGTCGGTCGCGAGGTCCCGACCTGAGTCCGTGCAAACCATCGTCCACATTTACTGCCTCTTCACCGCACTGGGCCGCTGTTAGACTTGGCATCTTTTGGCGTGTTTCCCCTGACTTTTTGCTTTCTGACCTCCTGGTTTTGACTCTGTTTTTGCTGGTGTAATGATTCTGCGCACTTTCCTCATTGCTCTCCAGTGGGAAAGTGCAAGTGCTCCTGTAGAAAATGTGTTATGGATTGGTGTTTCCATGATTGGCCTATTTGATTTATGTGTCAGTCCCTAGTAAAGTGCACTGCGAGTGCCAGGGCCTATAAATCAAATGCTGTTGGTGGGCTGCAGCACTGGATTGTGCCACCCATGCAAACAGCCCGTAAAGTGTAACTCTGGCCTGCCCTTGCAGAGTCTGTGCGCAGCCTGGGGCTGCCATGTCGACGGTGGCAAGTGCACACACTTGCCAGTCCCTAAACCTTCCCTTTTCTACATGTTAGTCACCCCTAAGGTAGGCCCAAGGTACCCCTGTGGGCAGGGTGCATTGTATGTGAAAGGTAGGACATGCCCTGGTGTGTGTGGCATGTCCTGATAGTGAAATACAGCCTACTTCGTTTTTCACTATTGCAAGGCTACCTGTTCCTTATAGGCCAGAATGGGCAGTTTTGATTAGTACATCCTATGATCCTAACTGACCCAGGGAACATGGTAGAAATTCGAGTTTAGTATGACTGAACTCAGAATGATAAAATGCATCTTTTAGTGAAGTTGGTTTTAACATTCTGTGTTTGAAAATACCACTTTTAGAAAGTAGGTATTTTCTTGTCTAACCATTCAAGTCTGCCTCTGCTAGGTTGTGTATTCCTTGTCTGGAGTGTGAGTGACAGGGGCTGGGGGATTCCAGGAGACAGGGTGAGTCAGCACAGGGCTGAATAGCAAGATCTACATGTAGATGGGTGGGAGGAGATGCAACGGGGACCTGAATAGGGCTGTGCCTTCCCTCCACAATGCTGGCTCCACCTCCTGTAGTGTGTCTGATGTCCCTGGCCTACACTGCAAAAGGAAAGAAGGAGTCTTGTCAACAAAGTGCTCCAGGACTGACCAGAACTGGTTTGGACTAGGCAAAGGCCTCTCTGCATTCAGAGAACAAAGAGAAATTGAGGATAAAAAGGGGGACCCAAACCCCAGAACTTTAGAACTCTTTTGGACCAAGAAGACTACCAAGAAGAAGAGCTGGAGACGCTGTGAGGAGGAACTACCACTTTGCTGTGTGCTTTGCTGTGTTGGCCTGCAGTGGCTGCTTCTCTCTTGCGCAGTGAAAGGACTGGACTGAACTTTCTTCAATCTACTTTGTGAGTTTCTCCAAGGGCTTGAGGTAGAGATTACCCCCTGTTCAAGAAGTCTCAGGAACAGCAAAGACTTCAAGCCCGACGGCGTCTACAATGCCGCTGCCGACTCCGTGTCCTGAAGGCAACGCAGAGGGCACCGCCGCAACGCCGCGACCCTGGTCTCACCGACGACACCTGCTGATGCCGCCACCGAGCCACTGCTCGCACCGCGACCTGTGGGCACCATACTCCGCACCGCCTCGCTTCACGACGACACCTTCGTATCCCCGACGACGCTGCTCCACGCCGGACTCGACGCCGCTGCTTGCACCGTGGTTCGAGGGCACCGTTCGTACAGTTACACAATGCACCGCCCTCATCCCGCACCGCAGTCTTGGCCTACTGATGCCGGTGCCATCGACTCCAGTTCGTCAGCCGACGACAGCGCTTCAGCAACGACGACGCCGCTGCTGCACCGCGACCTGCCAGCACCGTGACGAGCACCGCCTTCACCTTATACCATGACCCTGGTCTCACCAACGATGCCATCTGATGCCGCCACCAAGCCGCTGCTCGCACCGTGACCTGAGGGCACCGCACGCCGCACCGCTGCATTTCGCACCGCAGCACCCGACGCCTGCCGACGCCAGCGCTCCTGACTTCAACAGAGAGGAGATCGATCTGCAAACGCGTGTGACTTCGAGGGCCCCGACGATGCCTGCACCGACCTCCGGAACCGACGCCTGCGGATGCCGTGTTTCGGAAGCTCACCGCGAGGTCATCGACGCCCTGCATTTCTGAAAGGTACTGTTTGCGGGTCTTCCCGACACCGTAGTTGGCCCGCGACGCCGCGGTCAGCCAGAACTGTTTGGATTTGTTTGTTCACAATGCCGTGATAGCCCCGGACGGAGCTATCGACATCAAGGAACTGTTTTTAAGGATACTGTGATAACTGAAGATTTTTAAAGTACTGTACTGTGGATTTTTATCGTATTGGTCTTGTTTTAAGTATATCAAAATATTGGATATTTTTCTAAACTGGTGTGGTGTCCGTTTGTAGTGCTTACACTGTATTACTGTTGGTTATGTGCAAATGCTTTACACACTGCCTCTAAGATAAACCTGACTGCTCGTGCCAAGCTTCCAAGGGGGTGAGCAGGGGTTATTTTAGGAGTGTAACTCCCTTATCCTGACTAGGAAGAAGGGTCCCTACTTGGACAAAGGTGCAAGCCCTTGTCAACTAGAAACCCCCATTTCTAACATTGGTTGTCAGCGGTGAGGATAGGACTTGTGTTTGCACTTGACTTACAGTGATTGGTGTGCACTACTACCATATCGCAGACCATTACGTACCACATACAGGTTCTTTTTCTTTTTGGCCTATTTTTGATCTTGCCAGTTTGAACTTGCTACTTCAACATGCCTGAATCTATAGTATCATCAAATGCATCAGTAGAAATTGCCTTTGAGGAGGATCGATTGGAAGCCTACAATGTCAAGGAGTTAAAATCGATTTGCAAAAACCTGAAAGTCCAGGTCAGAGGCCTCACCAGGAAGGAGGAGCTACAAAAGGCGCTGAGGGCCTTGGTAGCAGCCAGACATGCCAGTGGGCAATCTGGTGATCTCAACGGAGAGGTGGAGGAGCCTGTTCATAGGGTGGATGTGCTTTTGGGAGGGGAGGAACCCTTCAGGTCAGGCAGCAGTAGCTTGTCCCCAGAGGAGCTGGAGGACAGGCGGGAAGCAAGGAAGTTTGAATTAGAGAAACTCAGAATAGAAAGTGAGAGGGAAGACAAGAGAATAGCCATCGAGGAAAGGAAAATGATGTTAGATCATGAGAGAATTATTAAGGAGCTGGAGCTGAAGAGTAGAACCGGCTCAGAGGGTGGCAGCAACGCTTCAGCACACACAGACAGGATTGTACACATCCCCAAGAACGTAGGTAAAGAGTACAAAAAGGGTGATGACATACAAAGGTGGTTTCAAGGGTACGAGTCGTCTATTCATATGAATGGGGTCCCTGAAAGGAACTGGGGGGCAGGTTTGTGACCTCTCTTTCCAGAAGAAGCTAGGGATACCCTGATAGCTTTGGGTAAGGGGCAGGACTCACCTATGCTGACATGAAAGACGTTCTCCTCACTAGGTATGGGCTCACTCCTGAGAAGTACAGGGATCAGTTTAGGTCCAGTAAAAAGTTTGAGGCCAACACTTGGTTGGAATGTGTGGATATGTTCTGTAGGTCGCTGGATGGTTGGGTGAAGGGTAGTAATGTAACAGATTTTCAGGGGCTCTACAATTTGATTGCATGGGAGCACTTGTCTAGTCTATGTTTTGCTGATCTGCACCAGCACCTAGTTGATAGTAAGCTAACTGACCCCAGGAAGCTTGCTATGGAGGCGGACCGCTGGGTGAGGACCAGGGTCCACAAGAAAGCATCTGGGGGAGCCTCAGCCAAAGGTGGGCAGGGTCCCCAGCAGAAAAGTGGGGGGGGACAAGGGTAAAGCACAGGAGTTCTCCAAAGGGCCCCAAACTAGTACCCAGGGTAAAGGTTCCAATCCCCCAGGTGATAAGAAGAAAGGGGTCCCTACAGGGAAGCCTGTTGAGACCGGCCCCCGCAAGTGTTATGCATGTGACCAGGTGGATCACTTAAAGGGGGACCCCAAGTGCCCAAAGGGGACACAGCCACCCACCGGTGGACAGACCAATGTATTGGCTAGTGTAGCGCTTGGGGAGGAGGAGTGCCCACAGGAGGGTGGGGATCCCGCAGAAATGACCCTCGTCTCACTAGGGGACAGTGAGATGGTCCCAGGAAACCAGGTGCCCCCTAACACAAAGAAATATAGCACCTGGGTGACCGTCAATGGGAACAGGGTAGAGGCTCTCAGAGATACTGGAGCCAGTGTGACCTCAGTCTGGTGTCACCTGGTCTCTGAGAAGCAGGTAGTCCCAGGGGCATTCCACCAAGTAGTTGCTGTAGACAACTCTGAGCGCCAGTGTATGGTGGCGCAGGTTCCCTTTGAATGGGGGGGGTCTCAGGTCCCTTGAGGGTGGTTGTGAGCCCTACCATGCCTGTAGATTGTCTGCTAGGTAACGACCTGGAGCAGTCCTTATGGAAGGATGTTGAGCTCAGGTCTCACTTGGAGATGCTTGGGTTGCCAGAGTGGGCATGCGTGTCTACTCGGTCAATGGCAGCCAGAAAGGGTGATCAAGAGGACTTGGAGCCTGGAACAATGGCCCAAGTCCCTGCCAAGAGGAAGGGCAGGGGGTGTGGAAACCGGCCCCCGAAGTTCCCACGGACCGGGAGGAGGCAGACCTCGAGGGGGACGCCCCAGTGCCTACAGGGGAACAGGTAGCCGAACTGGGAGACATCTCTGAGCTGACCCATTGGCAGCAAGAAGGGGGTCCCACCAGGGAGGAGTTCTGCAGGGAGCAGAACGAGTGCCCTACTCTGGAGGGTCTGCGGCGGCAGGCTGCAGACCAGGCAGCTGGTAATCAGTCCGGGTCACATCTGATCTACTGGGAGAATGGTCTCCTATACAGTGAGCCTAAGGTTGCTGAGCCTGGGTCAGCCCGTGTGCTGGTGGTACCCCAGCGCTTCAGGACCTTCTTACTGGGTCTGGCTCATGATGTGCCTTTGGCAGGACATTTGGGGCAGGACAAGACCTTTGACAGGCTTGTCACCCACTTCTTTTGGCCCCAAATGCGAAGGCAGTCAGATGCACACAGTAGGTCTTGCCAAACTTGCCAGGCAAGTGGTAAGAGTGGGAGGAAGGACAAAGCTCCTCTCCAACCTTTTCCTGTTGTTGGAACACCCTTTGAAAGGGTAGGGATGGATATTGTGGGGCCACTGGATCCCAAGACAGCCATGGGCAACAGGTATATCCTGGTCTTGGTGGACCATGCCATCCGGTAACCGGAGGCAATCCCTCTCAGTACAACGACGGCACCAGTGGTGGGCCGGGTGTTAATGGGGATCTTTTCCCGTGTGGGCTTCCCCAGAGAGGTGGTTTCTGACAGGGGGACCAATTTCATATCCAAGTATATGACATCCCTGTGGAAGGAGTGTGGTGTAACCTACAAGTTCACCACTCCTTACCACCCACAAGGAAACGGTCTGGTGGACCAGACCTTGAAAGGCATGATCAAGGGTCTAACAGAACCCATGAGGCGTAAGTGGGACGCCCTCTTGCCATGCCTACTCTTTGCATACAGGGAGGTGCCTCAGAAGTCTCTTGGGTACAGCCCCTTTGAGCTCCTGTATGGCCACCCTGTCAGAGTACCTCTGAGTTTGGTAATGAAGGCTGGGAGGCAGCTCCCAGGAAAACACCCCAGGATGTGTTTAGTTACATGCTGGCCTTTAGAAATCAAACTGCCCACTTCAGGAAACTAGCTCAGGCGAACCTAGAAGCAAGCCAGGAAGAAATGAAGAGGTGGTATGACCAGAATGCCACTCTGGTCGAATTTCAACCTGGGCAAAAAGTGTGGGTCATGGCCCCAGTGGAACCTTGTGCCTTACAGGACAAGTGGTCTGGGCCATATGAGGTGGTGGAGCGCAAAAGTGACGTCACCTACCTGGTGGATTTGCAGGCTCAAAGGAACCCTTTGAGGGTCCTTCACGTGAACCGCCTCAAGCCCCACTTCGAGAGGTCCGAAGTGAGTATGCTCTTGGCGACAGATGATGGGGTGAAAGAGGAGAGTGAGCCTCTCCCTGACCTCCTGTCTACCAAGGAACATGATGGGTCAGCGGAGGGTGTGATCCTCTCCCCTACACTGACTCAAGAGCAGCAGGGGGACTGTCACCAGTTGTTGGGACAGTTTGCCCCACTGTTCTCTCTGACCCCCGGTGTTACTCACTGGTGTACCCATGACGTGGACACTGGTGACAGCCCTCCTGTGAAGCACAAAATTTACAGGTTGACTGACCGGGTCAGGGACAGCATCAAGGAGGAGGTCTCTAAGATGTTGGCATTAGGGGTGATTGAGCCCTCCAACAGTCCTTGGGCCAGCCCAGTGGTCTTGGTCCCAAAGGCTGCTGCACCCGGTGCCACTCCAGAACTCCGGTTTTGTGTGGACTACCGTGGGCTCAATGCCGTCACCAGGACTGACGCGCACCCCATCCCCAGAGCTGATGAGCTCATTGATCGGTTGGGAGCTGCCCGGTTCCTCAGCACATTTGATTTAACGTCTGGGTACTGGCAGATTGCCTTAACCGATGGGGCCAAGGAGAGGTCAGCATTCTCAACCCCAGAAGGTCATTACCAATTTCGGGTGATGCCCTTTGGGTTGAAGAATGCCCCTGCCACCTTTCAGAGGTTGGTCAACCAGGTGTTGGCTGGGCTGGAGGATTTCAGTGCCGCCTACCTGGATGACATTGCTGTGTTCAGTTCCAGCTGGGAAGAACATTTACAGCACCTTGAGAAAGTGTTGAGGGCTCTGCAAGGTGCAGGCCTCACGATCAACGCCAGTAAGTGCCAGATCGGGCAGGGTTCTGTGGTGTACTTGGGACACCAGGTAGGAAGCGGCCAGGTGGCGCCCCTACAACCCAAGATCGACACCATTCTGGCTTGGGAGCCCCCCAAGACCCAGACAGAGGTGAGAGCCTTCTTAGGTCTCACCGGCTAGTATAGGAGATTTGTTAAGGGCTATGGCACCATCGTTGCCCCTTAACAGAGCTGACTTCAAAGAAGCAGCCCAGGAAGGTGATCTGGACTGAGTCCTGCCAGAAATCTTTTGATGCCCTGAAGGCAGCCATGTGCATGGCACCCGTGCTCAAGGCACCTGACTTCTCCAAAGAATTCGTCGTGCAGACTGACGCTTCAGAGCATGGTGTGGGAGCGGTGCTCTCACAACTGAACGAAGAGGGCCTGGATCAGCCTGTAGTCTTCCTTAGCAGGAGACTACTCCTCAGGGAACAGAGGTGGAGTGCCATAGAAAGGGAAGCTTTTGCTGTGGTCTGGGCACTGAAGAAGCTGAGACAATACCTGTTTGGGACTCACTTCCGGGTTCAGACAGACCACAGGCCCCTCAGATGGTTGATGCAAATGAGGGGTGAGAATCCAAAACTGCTGAGGTGGTCCATCTCCCTACAGGGAATGGACTTTACGGTGGAACACCGCCCTGGCACAGAACACGCCAACGCAGATGGTCTGTCCAGGTTCTTCCGCCTTAGTGAAGAGAACTCCCGGGAGGTTGGGTAGTTCTCCCTACTTTCAGCTGGAGGGGACATGTGTTAGACTTGGCATCTTTTGGCATGTTTCCCCTGACTTTTTGCTTTCTGACCTCCTGATTTTGACTCTGTTTTTGCTGGTGTAATGATTCTGCGCACTTTCCTCATTGCTGTCCAGAGGGAAAGTGCAAGTGCTCCTGTAGAAAATGTGTTATGGATTGGTGTTTCCATGATTGGCCTATTTGATTTATGTGTCAGTCCCTAGTAAAGTGCACTGCGAGTGCCAGGGCCTATAAATCAAATGCTGTTGGTGGGCTGCAGCACTGGATTGTGCCACCCACGCAAACAGCCTGTAAAGTGTAACTCCTGCCTGCCCTTGCAGAGCCTGTGCGCAGCCTGGGGCTGCCATGTCGACTTGGAAAGTGCACACACTTGCCAGTCCCTAAACCTTCCCTTTTCTACATGATAGTCACCCCTAAGGTAGGCCCAAGGTACCCCTGTGGGCAGGGTGCATTGTATGTGAAAGGTAGGACATGCCCTGGTGTGTGTGGCATGTCCTGATAGTGAAATACAACCTACTTCGTTTTTCACTATTGCAAGGCTACCTGTTCCCTATAGGCCAGAATGGGCAGTTTTGATTACTACATCCTATGATCCTAACTGACCCAGGGAACATGGTAGAAATTCAAGTTTAGTATGCCTGAACTCAGAATGATAAAATGCATCTTTTAGGGAAGTTGGTTTTAACATTCTGTGTTTGAAAATACCACTTCTAGAAAGTAGGTATTTTCTTGTCTAACCATTCAAGCCTGCCTCTGCTAGGTTGTGTATTCCTTGTCTGGAGTGTGAGTGACAGGGGCTGGGGGATTCCAGGAGACAGGGTGAGTCAGCACAGGGCTGAATAGCAAGATCTACATGTAGATGGGTGGGAGGAGATGCACCTGGGACCTGAATAGGGCTGTGCCTTCCCTCCACAATGCTGGCTCCACCTCCTGTGGTGTGTCTGATGTCCCTGGCCTACACTGCAAAAGGAAAGAAGGAGTCTTGTCAACAAAGTGCTCCAGGACTGACCAGAACTGGTTTGGACTAGGCAAAGGCCTCTCTGCCTTCAGAGAACAAAGAGAAATTGAGGATAAAAAGGGGACCCAAACCCCAGAACTTTAGAACTCTTTTGGACCAAGAAGACTGCCAAGAAGAAGAGCTGGAGAAGCTGTGAGGAGGAACTACCACTTTGCTGTGTGCTTTGCTGTGTTGGCCTGCAGTGGCTGCTTCTGTCTTGGGCAGTGAAAGGACTGGACTGAACTTTCTGCAATCTACTTTGTGAGTTTCTCCAAGGGCTTGAGGTAGAGCTTGCCCCCTGTTCAAGAAGTCTAAGGAACAGCAAAGACTTCAAGCCCGACGGCGTCTACGACGCCGCTGCCGACTCCGTGTTCTGAAGGCACCGCATAGGGCACCGCCGCAATGCCGCACCGTGTCCCTGGTCTCACCGACGATGCCTGCTTACGCCGCCACCGAGCCGCTGCTCGCACCGTGACCTGTGGGCACCGCACTCCGCACCGCCTCGCGATGACGCCTTGGTATCCCCGACGACACCGCTCCACGCCGGACTCGACGCCGCTGCTTGCACCGTGGTTCGAGGGCACTGCTCGTACAGTTACACGACGCACCGCCCTCATCCCGCACTGCAGCCTTGGCATACCAATGCCGGTGCCATCGACTCCAGTTCGTCAGCCGACGACAGCGCTTCAGCAACGACGACGCCGCTGCTGCACCGTGACCTGCCAGCACCGTGTCGAGCACCGCCTTCACCTCACACCGCGACCCTGGTCGCACCGGCGACGCCATCTGACACCGCCACCGAGCCGCTGCTCGCACCGCGACCTGAGGGCACCGCACGCCGCACCGCTGCACTTCGCACCGCAGCACCCGACGCCTGCCGACGCCAGCGCTCCTGACTTCAACAGAGAGGAGATCGATCTGCAAACGCGTGTGACTTCGAGGGCCCCGACGACGCCTGCTCCGACCTCCAGAACCGACGCCTGCGGACGCCGTGTTTTTGGACGCTCACCGCGAGGTCATCGACGCCCTGCATTTCTGAAAGGTACTGTTTGCGGGTCTTCCCGACACCGTAGTTGGCCCGCGACGCCGCGGTCAGCCAGAACTGTTTGGATTTGTTTGTTCACGACGCCGTAATAGCCCCGGACGGAGCTATCGACATCAAGGAACTGTTTTTAAGGATACTGTGATAACTGAAGATTTTTAAAGTACTGTACTGTGGATTTTTATCATATTGGTCTTGTTTTAAGTATATAAAAATATTGGATATTTTTCTAAACTGTTGTGGTGTCCGTTTGTAGTGCTTACACTGTATTACTGTTGGTTATGTGCAAATGCTTTACACACTGCCTCTAAGATAAGCCTGACTGCTCATGCCAAGCTACCAAAGGGGTGAGCAGGGGTTATTTTAGGAGTGTAACTCCCTTATCCTGACTAGGAAGAAGGGTCCCTACTTGGACAAAGGTGCAAGCCCTTGCCAACTAGAGACCCCCATTTCTAACAGCCGCCCACTGCAAGCATCACTGGTCCATCCAGGCTGCGCGATGCCAGGGCTGCCACGCCATAATTGCCAAGCGCCTCTCCAGCGTCGCAGTCATCCGCACCCTCCAGCCACATCAGCCGCTGTCCCCAGGTCCGATCCCACGACCCGGGTATCTGCTGTAAAGGCTGGTCGGCAAAGGCCCGGAGAGGGATCACTCCGCTTCACCAAGGGCCGCTCTACCTTCACTCCGGTAGACCCAGCAAGGCTCAACCAGGTTTTCTGGGCTCAGGGCCCAATCCAGATGCTATCTCCAAGCCCTGCTGCGGGCCTCACCTCCACTCTGTGGTGCCAGTCCCCGGCTGGGGCCCTGTTGTCTTTGCACACTGCAGGGATCACAGCTCCACCGGTCTCATCCAGGCCGTGCGATGCAGCCCCACCTCGCTATGCTCAACAGCCGTCGCAGGCCCGCGTCAGATACAGCCCGCTCCTGCCAGGGACAGTTCTCCGCTCTGGCTTGCTGCAGTTCCAGACGCCACACTCCCTCGGCAGGAGGGGTCACAGGTGTGGATGAAGCAGGACGGCTCTCCAATCCGACCCTCAATGATGCTTCCACCGCGCCAGACCTCCGGGGTCCGGGCCCAGGTCCCGTTCGGCTTCCGGTGACTCGGGTACAATTGAGCCTCCTCTCTGCCTCAGGCCCCCGCATCCGCTCCAACAACCCCCTCCGGGATCAGCACACACCACTTCAGTGTGCCGGGTTTGGGATTGCGCCGGGTACAGCTGGATAAATGTTGGGCCGGTGTGGAGCCATCACTTCACGCGTCCGCCATCGTTGGCTGTCAAGCCATGCCCCCCCTCTGGCAAACTTCATCAATAATGAGAACTGTCAATTTTTTCAGAACTCTGGACACTTCATGAAAAGCTTCACCAGATAACTTCAGGTACTATTGGGGCATATGTACAAGCACTTTACTCCACCAAAATGTCCCTTTTTAGGACATACTGGTGGTGTTAAGTCCAACGCCACCTTGCAAATAAGGCCTCCTTTCACGCTGCACTCAGAGTGAAAGGGGTGTCAATGGGTGTCACAGTGGGCATTCTGCTGCAACACCCATTGATTTTGATGATGCCCCCTATTTAGAAGGGTGACATAAATATGGGGCAGCGCCAAAATGAAGACCAAAAAAAACCTGGTCTTAACATGGCGAACAAGGAGAAATGATTAATTTCTCCTCGTTTTTGCTGTTTCTATGTGGGCTGCATTGTGCAGCACACATAGAAACAGTAAATCACCATGAATGATTGTTTATGTGCAGGAAGGGACAAAATCCTGCACATAAACAATCATTCCCCCCAACATAGGCACCCTTGCGCTATGGTGCAAGGGTGCCTGCTTTGGCGCTAGGCAGCTTAATTTACCGCCATCGCTAAAGGAAATGCAGGGGTGCACCATATAATTGTAAACACAGCGCATCCCTGCGTTTTTTAACTGAGGGAGCGCAGTGTTAGAAATTTTGGAGCTAACCTGTGCTCCGCCAGTTCATTGTACAGATGCCCCTTAGTTTGTTGTCATGTTCCACAGGCAACATAAGTAGTCTGTGCAACGTGATTCCTTTTATGTTTTGAGCACATAGTCCAGTAGGAGCTGTCACAACACATGAGCGATCACAACTAGTCTTTCTGTGAACAAATGTAGGAACATTCAGACGTATCATGTAGTAGCCCATGCTCTACAGATTTGGTTATTTGCTGAAACATTTCTGGCTGTTCTTGAATGAGCTGAGAGATCAAATTGTCCAAATGAATGATGTCACTCTCCACTTGGCCCATAGCATTTTCTACTGCATTCATAGCTATGGATGCCTCATTTTCAATGATAGGCTGGCCAAGGGGATCTGGACTATTAGGCCCTGTGCTCTGGCTAACTTGTGAACTGTCCTTTGCAGCTTCTATAGCAATTGTTTCCTCTTGTTGGATTTCATCATTTAACATTTTTTGATATGTGGGAAACACTTCACATTTGACTGCATTAAAAGAGTCTTTGAAACAGTCATAGTTACCTAGCAGTTCAGTCTCTGAATGCCAAGGTTTAAAAGTTGCTAAAGAGCCACATAATAGAATTCTCTTTTCTCATCTGTTTGACAGCTCAGTTTATTAATGAATAATGAGGCTTCATTTTGAAAGTCTCGCAAAACATCCATTATAGACAGTAACCCCAAACTTTCCTTGCTCAATGTTTTCGTCTATGTTATTTCTGTGTTTATAGTACTGCAGTACTTCATGCAAGCAAAGATTTTCTAGATGGACACGCTGATTAGGATAATAAGTGCCCAACATATTTGTTTTAGGGTGCTCAGTGCTTTCTGCATCAAACGGAGCTAGATACTAAATTTCATGGAACGGTTTCAATGCACAATTTTTTGTTGATGTCAGGTCTAAACTAGCCCAAATTATTGACTTAGACTTCCCGTACAAGATAAAAGAAGTGAGTTTGTCAGAAGCTTAAAAGGATGCCATTTCCCCGTGTGAGAGCATCTTTAAACTGAAACTGTAAAGCTTTTTGCTTAAAGACTTCTCTGCTGCTATCCTTTGCTATACATCTTTCATTTCTCTCTTTTCAGACTTTGCTATGTATGAAATGGCGTATTGAGCTACAGCAATAGAATTGTCTGCCACAAACTGAATATCCATGTTGGCATTCCACATGGACAAGAGTAATTTATTGTAATCATTGATAAGTTTTAAAGCCTCACTTTTCTTCAGATTATATGTATTTTTAGCTGATTTCTCAAAAACTGCAGACATAAAAAAACTGTTCACTCTTTCTTTAGAGATTATAGACCTAGGGAGTTCAAAATGACACTTATTGTAGTATTTCCTTTTTGCTCTGTATCTCCGTCAGCAATATTTGCCACATTTATGGGACTGAAATCACAAGACTTTTGTTCTGAGACTCTTCTAGATTCTCACAAGTCACATACTGCTCAATGAATGATAACACTGAGTCATCAGTACCTTGACCAAACTTTGGCACATCTTTCACCCACAATTACGTATGTATATGTGGTGCTCTTCTAGCTTGGCATTCTTTTCTCCAGAAGAAGTCTACACCCTGATTTAGTGGTGGCTTATTTAAGTTGCAGATAAAATAGATCATGGCTTCAAATCTGTGCTTGAAGTATCTACAAACACTTGCAGGATCAGTTGAACACAATTCACTTTGCAGACTTGAAATCAATCCCTGGAATGTTTGCATTAGTTTGCCTGTGAAATCATGAAGATCATCCCAAGCCTATGCTGCACAGCTCAAAGTAACAAACCAGGCAGGTGCACCTAAATTGCATAACATACACTTTAGCTCAACACAGTGATGAAACCAATATTCATTGGTACCATGTTGGCAAGCCATAACATTAATCAAATTACTTTCTAGTACCTCATCTTTACCATGGACCTTTTCACAAAATCCCTCGTAGTGATGTCATTAAACCTTGTCCCTGTTCTCACAACATGGCCCACTGCATACTATAGAACTGACACATCACTCTCAAACAAAAGGTGGAAAATGTATGGTATGTTTTACCTAAAGCAGGGATCTTCAGAATACAATCTATTTGATCTACATTCTGATGCATGGAATCTGTACTGAACGTTCATCATAGCAACCATCTTCTTCTGTAGAAAACAACATTGGAAAACAGCATGCTTCTGAGCTCTTTTCCCCCACAGTCACTGGTTCTCCTTTTGCTTGCTCCTTTTGGTACAATTCTAAAGTATCACCCATCATATCTCCAGATTATAGAGGATGAATGCTGTAATGTTCATATATTTCTTCTGCTTTACCTAAATCGACGTTTCAAACTGAGCAGAAGGAGCTGATGTGGAAATTTCTGTTCTAAGACAGGTAACATGTTCCTCTACATCAGTATCTTTGTAAAACACATTTTCTGATTTAGGGTATTACAAAGCTCTTTTAACTCTATCTATGCTCACAAGTTCCTAACAATTTATTTTCTCTTTAGTAGGTACTCCATTTACGAGGACCACTAGTGTTTCTTCTTCTTCTTGATCTACCCCTATAGTTTCAATATTCTCCTTCATATTCGAAGGCAAATACACAACTTTACCTCTCAGACCTTTTAGTAGTTCAGAAGAAGGTAATTTCTTATTTTTAGTCTCCATTCTAACAATGGCTTGGAAGGGATGTACTGTTTGTATGAGAATAGTTTCATACACATTTAGGTTTTGAAGCTCAGCCAGAATTGGAAAAACTTCCAATTTGTTATGAATACCTCTAGCAGGTATTTTATTATCATCCAATTTGTCAATACAAAATTTACAGAAAATCTGGCTTATGTACAAGTCAAACTGATCTTCAGCGTTCAAATAAAGAGCAAGTTTAAACCACTGTACTAGATCAGTCTCTTCTGTTTTTTCACAAATATCATTTTCTTTGACTTCGGATCTGTAGTGAGTTTGCCTACAACAAATAAACACCCTGTCTGTAATTTCTGCAGCAATTTCCTTTTTAAAATTCTCTAACACTGTGCTAGTATTGAAATTGCAGTGTTGTTCTCCATAACCATCTCACTCTCTGCAGCTGGCCTTTCTGGCCCAAAGTATTGCATCTGAATGTCATTTATAACAGAACTGACTTCAAAATGACTACCTCTCAATAACATATCATTTAGGGGCACATGCATCAAACCATTTTGTGATCGCAAATAGTGCGAATTGCAAAATTCGGCCAATTGCGATCGCAAAATGGCCTTTTGAGATGCATGTACCTTTTTTGTAATTCGCAATTGAGGAAATCGCAATTTTTTGCGATTCCCTTAATTGCGAATGCAGTTAGGGAATCGCAAATTGCGATCCCCTAAATGCGATGCATTATGCAATTGCAAATTGCGTTTTCACAATTTAGAATCGCAAATTACCATCAACTTCAAGTTGATGGTAATTTGCAATTCCTTTGAAAAATGCAAATAAATGGATTTTTCAAAGTGCGTTGTGGTGCACACACATGCCCATAGGGCATGTGTGTGCACCACAAGTGCATACCTACCTTTTTTGGGGGGTGCATCAGGGTGGCCTTTAGGCCCCCTTGCACCCTTCAAATTGCATGCGCAATTTGCGAGTGCCTAATTGGTACTCGCGAATTGCGCATGCAATCCCATTCATTCCTATGGGCCTCTCGGCCCGTAGGAATGAATGGGAAGCCATTCCTTAATTGCGAATCGCAATTTGCGAGTCGCAATTAAGGAATGCGTAGGAATCGCAATTTTTTTTGCAATTCCTACATGCATAAGGAATTGCGATTCATAAATTGCGATTCCTTATAAATTGCAATTTAGGAATCGCAATTCCTTACTTTGATGCATGTGGCCCTCAGTTTCTGAGGCTGAAGAGCTGAACTTTTGTCAAAATACAATCTTCTTACTAGATTACGTATTTTAGTGTGATGTACAGACAGCATCCGTAAATGATGGAAAGTACTGTCAGAAATCCGTTGTGATAAGCAAGCCAATGAATGTCCTTGAAAGTTAATCAGTCTCCTAACTCGACAAGGATCAATGTATTGGAGAAGTTTAATTTTTTGTTTTCCTGATGCTCTGCTGTATTTGCTTAAGTAGAGCCTAAGTTTTTCAATAGACTTTGGTCTTATATGGCACACTTTTCTACACTTCCACTAAAAAACTAGTTGTTGAGGACGTTGACCTAACACTTCATTAGTTATTTCTTCTAGTACATTTCTCTGCACTATTTTTTCTTTTTCAACTGGTGTGCCTTCTTTTATTTCATAAGAATGACCATCTTGGTCAATTGCAAATACTAAGGTATTTTCCTGGTAATAACTTTCCTCATTGAAAAATGATTTAGTACTGGAAGCGTGTTTCCACTGTCCCTGGAAAATACTCCAAACGTTTGTTTTAATAACTTGAACCTTCTGTCAACATTTTTTTAAGGAAATTAACTCGTTTATCTAAACATGTAATTCTCTTCAAAATGAGAAGAAATAGCTTTCTCTTTAAAACAAAGGCCTTATCTTCTAGACACTCAACAAACTCTTTTTTTTAAATCTGTTAAAAGAGATTTTAGATATGATCACAATACAATATCAAGCACAAAAAAATCACACAGGTGTTTACAACATAGTTAATAATGAAATAAGGCAGGCTTAGGATCACATTACATTTGGTCTGCAGTATGTGCCCCAGAAGGTCAATGTTCAATTAGTGGATACAGCATTGCACAACTTATCATAAATCGTATTTACAGATAAAAAGAGAGAGAAGGGGAAAGAGGTACCTCCAGTGCAGGTAGTCAGGGTGTTGCTGTAATAACCGTGACATTTTATGGCAATGACATCACACATGTTTAGAACTAATTAACTGTGAGCAACCAATTAGCTAAAAGGAAACAGGAATAAATATTGAGGGGAGGGGTGGGAGGAGAAGGGAGTGGGCACAAAAGGTAAACAGGAGGGTTCGCTGCTACTCCCAACGAATAGGCCACGTTATAATGCATGCATTTAAAACGCATGCCATTACAACGCGGTCATTATAATGACCTTGTTGTTACATCGCATAGCATTACAACGCAAGTCATTACAATGGCTTGCTGTAGAGGGGCGCTGGATGTTGGAATAGCATAATTCACTATTCCAACTCCAGTCTGTACAACAGTAGGGAAGGTGTCGTATTTAAAATCCTACACCTTCTTCCCCCTCCAGCAAGTTGTTGTAAGGGCTTGCATTCAATGGCATGCGATGTAACAACGCGGTCATTGTAATGACTGCGTTGTAATGGCATGCGTTGTTTCGCATGCGGGGTAAGTGATGTTTCCCACTCCCAACAGTCCCAAATCGCCCTTGGTGCATTTCCATCTTCACAGTAAATATCAGACGTCACTTAGTACATATCATGACATACACATAGTTGAATAGTAGAGGTATTAATATTATGGATCATGTGAGTGCGCATGATTGGGTATGATCAATGGGTCAGTAGAGTCACTGGATTCCACCTCAGGGTGTAATGCAATTTGTGGGTCAGTCAGGATATTGTTCCAATTAGATGAGCTGGGGTATTTGCGCAGACCCAAGGTGTCTTCCCTGCGGAGAGAGACTCCCTCCGCACTAACCCAATTGAGAATTGAGCGTGACCAGGGCTCGATGGATGGTGGTTCGCTGGATTTCCAATGCTTCATGATGAGGCACTTGCCTACTATAAAGCAGAGGTCTAAAAAACGTGTGATGGCTCTGTGTTTCTTATCGCTTTTAAATAAGCCTAATAAACAGACCTCCCATGTGCATGTGAGTTGCCGGTCAGTACAGGAGAACAGATCCCAATATTGTTGCAGTGAGGGGCATGGCCATAACATATTTAATACAGCAGCGTCAGGCTGGTCACAGCGGGGACAGACCACATCCGATCTGTGGAAGTAACGGTTAATTCTCTCAGGGGTGAGATATGCTCTGTGTATAATATATAACTGTATCAATCGGAACCTGGCATTATGAGGGACGTATGTGGGACTTGCTAAGATCACGTCTCATTCTTTGGTGGTGCATGAGTGAATTTAAATATAAGCGTCCTTTGGGAATGCTTCGATTCTAACTTCACAGTATTCTTTCACATCTTTTTTAGCCACAAAAATCAGACGGACGAATTAAAGGTCTTCCGGTTCCCTGCATGAGCTAAGAAAAGGGCCGTAAAAGCATAAGGACCCGAAGGATAAACAGATTAACATAAAAATTTGAATTACGAATTTACAGCTGCCATGCATGAAGGGAATCCGGCAACAAAGCAATCCTAAACAGTTGTTTTTAGATGAAAATCAGTTTAGCATAATTTGCAACTGAGTCTGAATCGACACAGATAAACGTTGGGCAGAGTATTCATCCGATAATAGAATACAAAACAGGTGAAACAAGTTCCGGTTTGCCCATTTTGATATTTGGACCTATGTAACAGTGGCCAAATAGCGTGTTTATCTGAGAAAGTAATGTATTATAGATGTTTTAATCACCGAGAGTACAATTCCAAGTAGTCTTGAAAAAGAAGGTTCAACTAGACTATACCTTCGAAACGCGTCGACGCTCGTTTACCATAAACTCACCGCTCTCAATCTACCCCAAATGCTGATGAAGTTTGATACATTAGGGTGATTGTTTATAGTAGTTGTGCATGGGTTATGGTACCCAATGACAAAATGTAATGTCTTTTTGATCTCTCGTGTTGTGTTTTTTAAGAAAATGTTTTGGGAAATTGTCAATCTTACTGTGTGTTGTTTTCTTGTTGGAGAAGAAATTTTCCATTTTTCTTTATATATGATATGTTTTTAATCTTGTACACATTTTTTATAAAGTCAGCATATTTGTGCATCATTTGTAGGTTTCTGTGCCAGTATATGGACTGTTGGTGTTAACAGTGTTCCCTTTTATGAAATGTGTAATGGTTGTGGGGTGAATGAAAGTGTGGATGTGAAAGAATACTGTGAAGTTAGAATCTAAGCATTCCCAAAGGATGCTTATATTTAAATTCATTTTGAATCCTAGTCCTTTGGGTTCCAAAGGGTTCCTCTCTTTTTTAAGAAGGTGCATGAGTGAGCCAGTTCTGTCTCCCAATTCCGTCACAGTGAGGTTATGGTGCGGCAGCTTGCAGTCGGAGCACGTCCGCTAACAATTGGGTGAGATATCACCCTGCTCTCATAACGTGGAGATATTGGATTGTAAGGTGAGTTTTTGGTTCTTGTGTAAGGTCGCCCCAATAATGTTGCAATGTATCTACCCAGGAAGTATGACTAATAAAGTATCCAGGGGAGAGTCCTTCTTCCTGTGTTAGCGTTTCGTATGGCATGAGTATACCATCGCGGGACATGTCCCCTAGTGTATGAAGGCCCGCCTTGTGCCATGCCGAGAGCTCCGCCATTGGGGTCCCTCTATTACATCTAGGCATGACTAGTAATGGAATTGCAGGTGCGTAAGGTGTAATATGTTTAGTGGGGAATAGGCTGTAGCTGAAGCAGCTGTATGCCACTTGTAATAATATAGGATGAGGTTGGGCGTCCTAGAGCAGGGATGAAAGAGATGAAGAAGAGTGCCCAAATTACAAGCGGGGTCGCCTGTCGCTGTATCTGAGAGTTTTGATCCCGACATCCAGCGAGTCACCCACTGCAGCTGGGATGCTAAATAATAATGTTCCAGGTTAGGCACTGCCAATCCTCCCTGGGCTGATGGTAAGTATAATTTTGAAAGTCCCATCCTGCAGTGGGATTTATTCCATATAAGGTCTCGGAGCATGCGCTCAAGGGGGAATAAAAAGATAGGGGGATATATAGTGGCATATTTGTGAAATAATAAAGGTGAAACAGGAGCACCACAATCTTCATGAGAGCAACACTCCCAGCAACCGACAGAGCAAATGTTTTCCAGAATGGCATCTGGGACTTTAAGGAAGTGACTGCCCGTGTGAGGTTACCGTCAAGCAGGTCCTGATCTGTGTGATAAATCTATATGCCCAGGTCACAGAACATGGCCATTTGCCAGGTGACAGGAGTTTCACTGATTATGAGTACTGGGTCAGTTAGGTTGGAAACAAAGGGGGATAGATGTGTGAATCGAGTAAGGAGGTCAGGTATTTTGTTCGGTACAGAGCATATATCTCTGACATATAGTAGTATATTGTCTGCGTACAGTGATACAGTGTGAACACCATCACTCATCGGTGTACCCCAGGACTCTGCTGAAGAGCGCATGGCCAGAGCTAATGGCTCTATCGCTAAGGAGAAGAGAAGGGGAGAAATGGGGCAGCCCTGTCTAGTGCCCCAGCAAACCCGCATTGGTGCAGAGGCGAGGCCTCCCATCCTAATCTTTGAGGTTGGTCTGTCGTAAAAGAGTTTCACCATGTGGAGATATCTGGGTCCAATGCCAAAGCGCGGGAGAACCTCAAAGAGGTTGGGTCACTCAAGAGTGTCAAACGGCTTCTCCAAATCAAGTACTAGGCATCCCGAGTGTAGCCAGGTGTGAGGGGCATTTCGCATAAGTCAGAAGAGGCAGAGTAAATTAAAGGTAGTGCACGCTGGGACAAACCAGTTCTGGTCTTCATGTATCAAAGAGGGTGTTAGTGGCGCCAGTCTCTCTGCTAATATCTTAGCCAGTATTTTATAGTCTGTGTTTAGCAGTGCCAGAAGACGATAAGAGCCCAGACACATCAGGTCCCTGTTGGGCTTAGGTAAGGAAATAAACGTGGCCTCACAGAGAGAATTGCGGAGATTGGAGGACAGGAGTGCCTCGTAATGGACCTTCTGAAGATGCGGAGCTAGAAAGTCCGCATAAGCTTTAGAGAATTCAGATGGACAGCCATCCGAGCCCGGCACCTTTCCGGTGGTGAGAGTCCGCATCACATCTCGAACCTCCGCATGAGTGATGGGGGCATAGAAGTCTGAACATTGAATCGGTGTCAATTTGGGAAAGGGTAGCTCAGATAGGAGGGAGTCAATATCAGATGTAGCAGCAGTTAACACCGACTGGTATAGTGAGGCGTAATGGAGAACCATTGTCATATGAATCTCACCCTGTGTGTAGAATATCATGCCTCCAGGGGACTGCAGTGTGGTTATTGGTTGCATTGGTTTCTCCTGTCAGATCAGCCAAGCAAGAAGGAATCCTGACTGGTCCATTGTCGCGTGCACCCTGGCCAAGTGCGCCTCATAATTTAGGCATCTTAATAATTCCAGCAAATCTGTGTGAGTTTTCTTTGCTTCTGCGAGGTCAGATGCACTTGAGGGTTCAGTGATAGAGCAAGTTTCAAGTGCCAGAAGGTCTTGTCCTCAACCTGTCTCCGCATGCCACAGCCCAGGCCCAGACAACAGCCTCTAAGCATTACATTTAGTGTGTCCCATTCTATAAGGCCTGAGGTAGCTGTACCCACATTTTGATGAAAGTACTCAACAATAACAGTATTTATGGAAGCACAAAAAGGGGGCTGGCCATAGGTGCCAACTGGGGATCGGAGGAGACCCAGGGTGCCATGTGAAATGTATATATTGTGGATTGTGGTCGGAGTGGGTATGGCCCAAATGGTCATTATGGGCGGCAGAGGGTAGTAAATTGGGCATGCATAATATCCAATCTATTCTAACATGTAGTTTATGAGGTTGGGAATAGAAAGAATACACTCGTGTAGTGGGATTACGGGACCTCCATATATATGCCAAACGCCATTGATATAACCAGTCTTTCAGCATCGAGGCATTAGTAGAGGCTCCTATATGTTGGAAATATTGCCCAACAGGAGGAGACGCCCATCGAACCTGCCCTTAATGGATATGTACCTACCCTCGGCATCTATCACAACCTCCTCCACCAGAAAAGGAGTCCCCGGGCGAACCCAGATTAACACTCCTCGGGTATAAGAGGAGACATTTGTGGCAAAAACCCACCCTCTCCACTTGCGTTGCAATTTGATCGCTTCTGAAAGTGTTAAATGTGACTCCTGTATTAGAGTTATGTGAGCAGCATGGCGTTTAAGCTATGAATATACCGCATAGCAACGAGATGGGGTATGCATACCATGGATATTCCAGATGATAATGTTCTGATGTATCATATTATAGCTGGGTGAAAGAGTGTATAATATTGAAGTCTGAGAGTGTACACGTGACTACATGGAAGGGTAGGGTTGGTATCCCCCTGAGGGGCGAGTACAGCAGAACCAATGCAACATAAAACTTGAACCTGGTGCCAACATGGTGTATAGTCAATACCAAAAAGTCGGACCTCAGGGGAAGGCTGCCCAAACTGAAACACAAACTATGTCAAAAAGAGTGAACCTTAAAAGATATGGGTGTGGGGGGTATGAGGCTTCACAGGTCATTCAGAATATCATCCCCTAACAGTACAGAGGTAATGTAGGACCCAGGGAGCATCCTGACATCAGCCTAGCTGCAACCCCCACTTGGACATGCTGCCCCAGAGGGATGGGGAACCCCCATCCGCCATCAACAGGTCTGGTCCTTCATAACTCAGAGAGGCAACATCTTCGTGCAATAGATCATGATAGGCAGGAGAGTGAAATAATGAGTCAGCAAAAAGTATTATGCAAACCAAAGCAGTTATTAGATCAAATAATGTTATCTGACATCTGCGGGGTGACGTCCGGCAGGACCATCAAGTTGGCATTTAATGGGCATGCTGCAGAGGACTCCTCATCCCCAACAATCAAGTAGACGCTGAATCGTGATCAGAACCAGTAACGGTATCATTGATCCATACAGCCTCCTGGATAGCCCATTGGCATTCTGTTATGATCTGTTCCAGATTTGGGACAACCACTGAGGCAGGGCGATGGTGTTTCCTACGCCGACAACGTGATCCAGGTGGGCCCCTCGTGGCCCCCTCTCTCCTACCCCCACTCGATCGGGGACCGGAGAAGAGTCCACAGGCCTCCAGACAGTCCCAGGCGTCTTGTGGCGTATCAAAGAACCTTGTCTTGTCTGCAGACACAACACACAGCCCCACAGAGAAAAGTAAGGAGTGAATCATATCCAGTGTTCGGAGTTGCTGTTTTACTGCTAGGAAAGAACTGCATTGGCGGTGTACTCCTATGGTATAGTTAGGGATGAAAATTACACCTGTGTTTTCTAGCCTGATGTCTAGCAGTTTCCTGGTTTCACAGAGTATTGAGTCTCTGTCACGATAGTGTAATACTTTAAAAATGAATGGTCGGGGGCTAGCGCCAGGGGCAAGTCTCCGCGAGGAGATTCGGTGTGCCCTTTCGATGGTGAAGTAAGACGACAAGGAGGATTCCAGCAGCAGCTCCCTGAGCCACCGTTCAGTGAATGCAACCACATCTTCACCCTCTGCCCCCTCTGGGAGGCCAATAAGGTGGATATTATTGCGCCTCTAGCGACCCTCTGCGTCCTCCTCAGTTGACCAATTTCCTGTGATATGCATGGAGTAGTGTGAGATCTGCGACCACATTGTAGATTTTGGATTCCAGGGAAACACAGGAGTGTTCTATAGCCGCTAATACCACACAAACCTGTCTCCAGGGGTGAAGGCTGGCTCAGGGGATCCATTTGATCAGCTTCCACAGTCGAACAGGAACGTGAGGAGGCCCTGGAGGTGGTGTTCTGAGTGCGGCCCATCCCAGCAATCCCTGGCAACAAAAAAGCCACTGCAGTGCAAACAATCAGGGTCTGACAAGGATCTGTCCGAAGGCGTAGCAGTTAAGGAGTCTAGTGTTGCGTCAAACCCAGCCCAGGTGATGAATGCAAACAACAGTCACATGACTCACCACTGTCCTCTTCCACAGCTGAGGGAGGAACCAGCTTCAGAGTGTAGGCATCAGGGAGGAAGGAGCCAACATCCAAAGATCATGGACCCACCCGCAGTTGCCTACCAGTGGAGTGTGGCGCAACACAGCACGTGCAGCCCAACCCATAGATGGCTGCAACATTAGAAAGGTTACAGCATACAGAGGTGCAAAAACAACAAGGATGAATTAAGGCGTTGTACCTCTGCTGCCCTGCCAGTGGAGGAATAAGGCATCCCCAAACAGTGCCAACCAGAGAGATTGTGATGTGTAACTGGTAGTGAGCAAAGTGGTGTAGGGTAAAAAGAGCCAGCAATCACTGTACCAAGAACATATTTTACAGTGAGGGAGATCGTTTTGTTCCTGATAGGGAGAACAAGTACTTGAATGAGTACTGTTTGTCTTAGGCTGCCAGATAAAAGTGGGGCGATCACATGACCTCCCTAGGTCTGAAGGGAAGCCCAGGTAGTTTCCCAGCGAGGAGCGTGGATCCATTTCCCCGTCTCTGTGCTAGTGTGGTAGGCTTCACCCCATGCCCCAGACCAACAGTGGGAATTTTGGTGGCACCTGCACCCACTCTGTAAGTCCCGCAGTTCAGCACCATGCAGGTCAGGGAGAATTGTGCGCCATGGGCTTGGATGCACCTGGAGTCCAGCAGCACACACGGTGTCAGCAAAGGGCGGGAGGAGGGCCGGTAGCCAGGTGCATCCCTACCACGGGCTCTGCAGGCTGCCACACCACCCGTAGCAGGGCACGGATCCACGCCTGCTCAGTCCAGCAGTCTCACCTCCTGTGCACCTGGGACATGACCCTCGGTCAGTGCCCCATAGGCACCACGTTGTGTCCGTCATCCACTCTCGGCTCTCCACCAGCTTTGCAAGCATTCAGCAGGTCCGCAGTTCGGCTGACTCCAGCTCGGGCATCCAGCCCTTTCACCATCCCACGCAGCCCACACCAGGCCACAGATCCACGGCGGCTCCACGTGCGTCGCCACAGGCGCCGTGTCAACAGGAACACAGAGGGGGCTACTTGGGCAGTACGGTAAGGTTCTTTCAACGGGTGGATGCCCCTCCTGGGGGTAAGAAAGTATTGGTTAACGGGGATGGGCGGCAGGGCAGTGGTAAAACGTGTCTGCCATCTTGGCCCTGTAAGCCACGCCCGACACTCAAAAACACTTTTTGCTCTTAGAATTCTCTTCTCCTTTTTACTGTCTTCATGTTTCTCATAATGTTTGAGACTAATCCTCTTCGGAAGAACTTCTAACGCAATTCTTTGAATTGCTTCTTCTTAAACTGTCTGATTGGTCTTTTCTTTTTCTGACGTTATGTTTGTTTGAAAAAGAATACAATTTTTGTTAAATGTTGACATATCTTCAATACTAGGTACACCTGCAGAAGAAAGTTTACATGTTGTTATTAATCTTTTTATAAAAGACTGGGTGCTTTTACTTGATTTTCATATTTTTTTAACTTTGTTTTCTCTCTGTGACTGTATTTCATGGTTGGAGACTTCTTTTCAGTACCGTTGATTTCTCTTCTTCTTTTTCTGGTTCTTCGTTGGCATCTTTAATTGACTGTAAGCCCTACAGAGAAAATAAAAGAAACTTAATATTTATTTCTACTTGTTACACAGTTATTACTAAAAAAATTATCTATGTTGAAGGTTTATAAGAAAAACTAGGCCCTACTACAAGATGTAAACAGAGTACAATGTGGTTGTGGTAGTTTTTTTAATGAAAAAGTAACTGTTTCTTGCACAAGTCTGTACAGAGTGAATGGTTCACTTTTATAAAAGCACAGCATATCTCCTGACACCCCCGTACAATTTAAATGGTGGGCGTGAAGGGCTTTACTAATGATTTCTTATTGGTAGGGGGGCAACCTAGTTTCCTTGTTCACATTCAAGTTTCCAATTCAAACCACTTGTATCTGTAATCACTCTGCCCTGGGTGTTAGTATAATTGCTATAATTGCATAAACAGCGGAAAACCCTGCTTCCAGTACAAATACAGGGCCGCCATCATGTAACGACTATCTCGAGGTACTAGCCATCTTATAACGGGTTTTTGTTTTCCACATAAACCATTAGACCAATAACCTATTCTGTCTGGTTCACTACCCCTTAGTGGCACTTAGACCTCCGTTATTCCTTTTAAACCGTATCAAGTTTTTATTCTTTTCTTGTCTCATCCTGTCATCTCTCATTGACTCCGTCATGTCATGGGCGTTTATATATTTACTTAAGATTTTATAAACAGTGGAAACACCGCTTCTGATACCAATACGTGGCCGCCATCTTGTAATGGCTATCTCAATACATTCGAGAGTGGCTGCCATCTTATACCAGGTTTTGGTTGTTTGAATAAAACTATCCACTCTCGTTTTCATATGTGGTGAACCTCCGACTCCTACCTTATTTGTATATATTTCTAATGTCCGTTATCTTAATGTATATGTTTATTATTTCTCTATAACATGCCGGGTCCCCATCTATAGTCTTAACCTCTCAACCCGCTACCTTTAATCAAGTGGTCACCCTCTACTTCCAGGTTTGGAGCATGAAACCATTTCTAGCTGGCTTACTACCCCTCACTGGCACTTAAACCTCCATTATTCCATTGGATATATTAAGCATTTATTCTTTTCTAGCCTCATCCGGCCATCATTAGTACCTTCCCCATCCCTTAGTCATATTGCTGTCTCCAAGCCTTATTTACCAGGTTTTTGCATCTCTAGTCTATTCCCGGACCAGGAGTTTCCTACGGTATACCCTATTTCTATTTGATCACTTATCCAATCCCAATAAAGAATTGTTCATCCTAGCATAGCCTCACACATCCATCTCGTTCCTACAAAGTCACTATTCACTTATCATCTCTTGTCTATAGTTAGACAGATGATGGATTTCTTCAAATCCCTTCCACCTCATATCTTTAGGCTAGCACAAAAAGATGCTGTAGTATCTTCCATGTAAGGTCCCAAAATCTCAACGTGAGTCATTTTGCTTTTAGTCCTTCTCCTCCCTTGCTATTAGTGTGCAGAGCCATGTACAGACAAACTGGCTCAATACCATACAGTATTATTTTAAAGGAAGTAGTGAAGTTCCTGTTCCGTATTCTCCCATACTCTACAGAACTCAATCCCGCTATCCATTCAGCCTCCGCCTGTCTCACCAACAGTTCCCGATCTCCTCCCCTAGGTCTTTGGTTCAGTCTTTGAATACCATGGAAGGTGAAACCCTTATCATTGGGGTGTTCCACTCGTATGTGGTGATACATTGGGCTTCTGTTGTCCCTGTTCCTCACACCCCTCTGTTGTTCTTGTATGCATAATTTCAACATCCTGATGGTGCTCCCTACATAGATTTTCTGGCAGTTACATGCAATCACATAAATCAAATGGGTGCTATTGCAATGTATAAATTCATTCAAAAAGTACTTTCGTTCAGAATTGTAACTGAAGTCCTTCAGTGTGTTTAAACCTATTTTGCACATATTATAATCCATACAAACATAGTTACTTTTGGGTTGGTCAGGTGTCCAATTTCTGCCTCTGTCCAAAATGGGTGGTATGTAGCTGCATGTGACCATACTCTGCCCTGTAGCCCCCCTCCTATAGGTAACCCTTCGTTTGTCAGTAACCCAATTAGCCAAACCTAGTACCCCATGGAGCAATCCCCAATGTCATCGTAGCATCCTGTACACCTCATTGTGTTCTGCACTATAAGGGGACTCAAAAGCCAGTTTCCAATTCTCCTCCTTTTTAATCTTTTTGCTCAATGTGGTGCTATGACTGGTCTGTAGAATCTTATTTTCAGCATATTTCAAAACCCTTTCTTTGTACCCTCTAAGTCCTAATCTTGTTTTCAAACCTTCCAGATCATTTTTGAAATCACTTTCCTCACTGCAATTTCTTCTTATTCTCACCATTTCCCCATATGGTATCCCCTCAATCATATGTTTAGGATGTCCACTCTCTACTCTCAAAATGCTATTTGTGGCAGTAGCCTTGTGGAATAATTTATGGGGCACAGCTGAAACTGGGTACAGTGATTGGATGGGAATTTAGGAGGTGGGACAAGTGTGCCTCGGAAAGATCGATCGAATGGGACTACGTTACACACACCGAAAGGCTGTTCAAACAGTAAGAAACCTCAGGAGACATAGGTGATAACCCCATGGGAAGGGACAAAGATCAGTAAGGGATATACGTGGTTTGAAGGGACTGTATACGATTATGCGGGTATTGATTGATGTTATATTGGATAAATAATTTAGGAATATAAGAGCAGGTGGGAGGTTAAATGGCAGAGAAGGGGAATGCAATTTCTGGTTGGAACAAGGGTCCACTCTGTTATTGAGACCTTAGATATAACAGTGTTCTAAAACATATGCTAATAGTTGACTATAGAGTGATAGGGGTTGGAATAGAATTAAGGGATGGCTCACAAAGGCTGCAAGAAGTGGTTTGGAAGAGAAAAAAGGGTAACATGATTTAATAAATAAGTGGAACAAATGGCTACAGACCTATTGAAACTTGTAACTGTTTTCTTACCAATATGAGACCACTCATTAAAATAGTGAATGAATGAAAGGATGAATTGTAGAAGGATAAATCACATTGTAAGTAAAGTAGTAATATTCTTGTGTGCGCATCTGAGGAGGACTAGAGGTGTGAGCTCTGAATTACGTACTAGGTAACTGCAATCACTCTTTAATAAGTTGGTGACTTTGGGTTTGAGGAATACACAAATGAATTTGATGTTTGGATATGGTGTGTATATATTAGTCTGTATATCTGAAAGGGGTTTGTATAGAAATTTTGGAGAATGCACTCCTAGAAATGGAAGTGTTTTTATGTTATATTGAAAATCACAGAAACATTGAAAAATTGAGAAAAACGTTTGATACATTTTTAATTTTTTTTAAATATAAAAATAAGAACCAGAGTTGTGGATTTTAACAATAGAAAAGTATTGATTATATGTTTTCCCCTAAAAATTATTTCTCTAAGCCCTGCTGAAGTCCCTATAAGGGATAAAACGTATTGGCTGGTTCTGTTTTAAGTGTTATGGAATTGGATACTAAATAAAAATAAATAAAAATAACTGTATGGAAAAAGACACCAACAGCTGGAAATTATTGACCAGTGCCATCCAGAAACATCACTGCTATCTCTTTGTTTTGAAATTGGATTCACTAATAAAGCCATGTATCTCTATAGATGTTTTCTCAGAGTAAAGAGGGTGTTTGGTTCAGTTCACAAACAGATATCTGTTTAGTGACACTTTTGAAGAGAATGAAAGGTCTGTGTAGAAGGATCTATTGGAACAATAGGCCTTGTATTATCACATTTTAACAGGATGCCAATTCTGTATGGTTCAATTTGGTCTGAGAGGGTACACAGGCTAAATGGTTCTTTTTTTTTTAAAGTAAACATAGCCTCTCTGTTGGGATATCTGTTCACAGTGAAGGCTGGCTGTGAAAGGCTTTACTGAGAAAGTTATTGCTCTCTAAAAAGGTTTTTCTTCAGTAAATAGGGTGCTTAGTTCCTTACAGTAAAACCCCCTCTGCAATAATTCCTCTGAGCAGAATAGACCATCTTTGTACAAGGATTGAGCGTATCGGTAGACTGTGTGCTACTATGTTCCAGCATCCTATAAAGTCTGCATGGTAGAGTTTGATGAAACAGTGATCTAATCTCATGCTACCCTGTAACAGCAATCTCTCTAAGTGACGGCTTAACAGATAGCTAATGCTTTGTGTGGAAGACCTTAGAGAACTAGTACCTCTTATGTTACATAACTTCATAAACAGCAGGCTATCTAGTGATATCTCTGAACAGACTAAAGGGTGTGTGTACAAGGCGTCAGACAAACACTAAGCCCTGTGCTACTTATCAGAGGGAAGATAGGGGACATTCAACATTGATGTAAAATCAGAGGTTTGCAATAGAATTGTATACAGAGTGATTGTCTAACTTCTGTCAGAACACCCCCTCTCTGCTAATATGTCTGTACTGCTTACTGTTTGGGTGTAAAAGGCTTTAGTGAGTAATCCTGCTCTGTACCAAGGTATCTTCCCTGAGATAAAATGGTTTATAAATGAGGTTTATAGACAGCAAAGACTCTACTGATACCTCTGAAGAGAGTAAAGGGTTAGTGTAGAAGGTTTTAAATGAATACTGGGCCCTTTACTCCCTGATTTAAACAGGGTAGAGTTTGGCTGTGGTAGTGTTACTGGAAGAGTTCTTGTTTAAGTACATACAGTGTGAATGATTCACTTTTATAACAGGACACTATCTCTCCTGACACACCTCTACAGGTTTAACAGTGGGTGTGAAGGGGTTTACTAATTGTTTCTTGAGAGTGAAGAGATCATTTGGTTGAGTTGAGAAATAGCTATCTGTATACTGACATTTCTGGAGAGGATAAAGGTTATATGTAGAAGGATGTATGCAAACATTATGCCTTGCATTATCACAGTTTAACAGGGCACAGATTCTGTATGGTTGAGTTTGAGGAGAGATTTGCTCATTTTCCTATAAGTTTATACAGGCTAAATGCTTCTTTTTTTATAACAAGATAGCCTTTCTGTTGAGACATCTTTTCACAGTGAAGGGTGGCTGTGAAAGGCGTTACTGATGAAGTCATCACTCAGTAAACATGTTTTGTCTGAGTGAATACCCTGTTCAGTTCACTACAGTAAGAGCACCCTCTTTAATAATTGCTCTAAGCAGAATAGACAGTTTGTGTAGAAGCACTGAGAGAATAATAGGCCTTGTGCTACTACATTTTATCAGAGGGAAGATGGGGATAGTAAACTTTGATGCAAAATCAGCGGTTTGTAATAGAATTGTGTACAGATTGTCTCACTTCTGTCAGAACATTCCCTCTCTACTAATAAGTCTGTACAGCTTATTGGTTAGGTGTGAAGGTTTTAGTGAGTAATCCTGTCCTATACAAAGGTGTCTCCTCTGAGAGAACATGGCTTATGAATGGGTTTACAGACAGGAGGGTCTCTAGTGATAACTCTGAAGAGAGTAAAGGGTTAGTGTGCAAGGTTTTAGACAAACACTTGGCCCCTTTCTCCCTGATTTAAACAGGGCGGAGTTTGACTGTGGTAGTGTTTATGAAAGAGTTCTTGTATAAGTACATATAATGTGAATGTTTTACTTTTATAACAGGAGACCATCTCTCCTGACACGCCTCCACAGGTTAAACAGGGGTGTGAAGGGATTTACCAATGAATCCATCCATTTCTACAGATGTTTCTTGAGAGTGAAGAGAGTATTTGGTTGAGGTGAGAAATAGCTATCTGTATACTGACAATTCTGGAGAGGATAAAATATATATGTAGAAGGATGTATGCAAACACTAGGCCTTGCATCATCACAGTTTAACAGGGCACATATTCTGTATGGTTCAGTTTGAGAAGAAAGGTGCTACTTTTTCCTATAAGTGTGTACAGGCTACACACTTCCTTTTTTATAACAACATAGCCTTTCTGTTGAGACATCGATTCACAGTGAAGGGTGGGTGTGAAAGGCTTTACTGAGAAATTCATCCCTCTGTAAACATGTTTTGTCTAGTGAATAAAGCGTTACAAAAGGGGATGATGGACGGAACGTTTGAGCCAATCAAACACTCACCCCCAGTCAACTGATCTGGGTTTAATCCACCACCCCAGTTCAGACATGGCCATATGCAAATCAGTCTGACTCTGTGCCTCATGGGAACAGTCCAGCCCGAACTGCCAAGCCATGTCTTCCCTGGACCGGAAACAAGCATCCTAGGACCGGTTTCTGGCATTCCAGCCGTCATCAGCCAGGCTTGCTTGAATCCAGTGGCAAAGTGAGCAAGGGACCCACGTCTGGGCATACCCCCGCCAACTTAGGGCGAACAAAGCGATACAAAAGGGGATGATGGACGGAACGTTTGAGCCAATCAAACACTCACCCCAGTCAACTGATCTGGGTTTAATCCATCATCATTCTTTAGCTCACTCCACCACCCCAGTTCAGGCATGGCCATATGCAAATCAGTCTGACCCTGTGCCTCATGGGAACAGTCCAGCCCGAACTGCCAAGCCATGTCTTCCCTGGACCGGAAACAAGCATCCTAGGACCGGTTTCTGGCATTCCAGCCGTCATCAGCCAGGCTTGCTTGAATCCAGTGGCAAAGTGAGCAAGGGACCCACGTCTGGGCATACCCCCGCCAACTTAGGGCGACCAAAGCGATACAAAAGGGGATGATGGACGGAACGTTTGAGCCAATCAAACACTCACCCCCAGTCAACTGATCTGGGTTTAATCCATCATCATTCTTTAGCTCACTCCACCACCCCAGTTCAGACATGGCCATATGCAAATCAGTCTGACCCTGTGCCTCATGGGAACAGTCCAGCCCGAACTGCCAAGCCATGTCTTCCCTGGACCGGAAACAAGCATCCTAGGACCGGTTTCTGGCATTCCAGCCGTCATCAGCCAGGCTTGCTTGAATCCAGTGGCAAAGTGAGCAAGGGACCCACGTCTGGGCATACCCCCGCTAACTTAGGGCGAACAAAGCGATACAAAAGGGGATGATGGACGGAACGTTTGAGCCAATCAAACACTCACCCCCAGTCAACTGATCTGGGTTTAATCCATCATCATTCTTTATCTCACTCCACCACCCCAGTTCAGACATGGCCATATGCAAATCAGTCTGACCCTGTGCCTCATGGGAACAGTCCAGCCCGAACTGCCAAGCCATGTCTTCCCTGGACCGGAAACAAGCATCCTAGGACCGGTTTCTGGCATTCCAGCCGTCATCAGCCAGGCTTGCTTGAATCCAGTGGCAAAGTGAGCAAGGGACCCACGTCTGGGCATACCCCGCCAACTTAGGGCGAACAAAGCGATACAAAAGGGGATGATGGACGGAACGCTTTGAGCCAATCAAACACTCACCCCCAGTCAACTGATCTGGGTTTAATCCATCATCATTCTTTAGCTCACTCCACCACCCCAGTTCAGACATGGCCATATGCAAATCAGTCTGACCCTGTGCCTCATGGGAACAGTCCAGCCCGAACTGCCAAGCCATGTCTTCCCTGGACCGGAAACAAGCATCCTAGGACCGGTTTCTGGCATTCCAGCTGTCATCAGCCAGGCTTGCTTGAATCCAGTGGCAAAGTGAGCAAGGGACCCACGTCTGGGCATACCCCCGCCAACTTAGGGCGAACAAAGCGATACAAAAGAGGATGATGGACGGAACGTTTGAGCCAATCAAACACTCACCCCCAGTCATGATCTGGGTTTAATCCATCATCATTCTTTAGCTCACTCCACCACCCCAGTTCAGACATGGCCATATGCAAATCAGTCTGACCCTGTGCCTCATGGGAACAGTCCAGCCCGAACTGCCAAGCCATGTCTTCCCTGGACCGGAAACAAGCATCCTAGGACCGGTTTCTGGCATTCCAGCCGTCATCAGCCAGGCTTGCTTGAATCCAGTGGCAAAGTGAGCAAGGGACCCACGTCTGGGCATACCCCCGCCAACTTAGGGCGAACAAAGCGATACAAAAGGGGATGATGGACGGAACGTTTGAGCCAATCAAACACTCACCCCCAGTCAACTGGACATGAGGCACAGGGTCAGACTGATTTGCATATGGCCATGTCTGAACTGGGGTGGTGGAGTGAGCTAAAGAATGATGATGGATTAAACCCAGATCAGTTGACTGGGGGTGAGTGTTTGATTTGCTCTAACGCTCCGTCCATCATCCCCTTTGGTATCGCTTTGTTCGCCCTAAGTTGGCAGGGTATGCCCAGACGTGGGTCCCTTGCTCACTTTGCCACTGGATTCAAGATAGCCTGGCTGATGAGGGTTTTGAACCTGAAACCGGTCCCAGGATGCTTGTTTCCGGTCCAGGGAAGACATGGCTTGGCAGTTCGGGCTGGACTGTTCCCATGAGGCACAGGGTCAGACTGATTTGCATATGGCCATGTCTGAACTGGGGTGGTGGAGTGAGCTAAAGAATGATGATGGATTAAACCCAGATCAGTTGACTGGGGGTGAGTGTTTGATTTGCTCTAACGCTCCGTCCATCATCCCCTTTGGTATCGCTTTGTCTAGTGAATAAGCTGTTCAGTTCAGTACAGTAAGGTCACCCTCTGATATCCTTTCTGTGATCACAATATACAGTTTGTGTAGAAGCATTGAGAGAGTAAGTTGGCCCTGTGCTACTACATTTCAGAATGCTATACATTCTGCATGGCACAGTTTCATGAAACAGTGATCCTATCTCATACTAGGCTGTAACACAAGTCTCTCTAATTGACAGCTCAACAGAGAGCTAATGCTTTGTGTAGAAGACCTTAGAGAGCTAGTACCTTCTGTGTGACATGGCTTTAAAAACAGCAAGCTGTCTAATGATATCTCTGAACAAACTAAAGGGTGTGTGGCGCAGTGGTATGAGACCCTTAATATATGCTGACGGTGCCGCTGTGGCACTGCCAAGCATATTAGGAGTTTCCACACTGCCACATTTTTCATGGGGTTGCGACCAACATGAAAAGTGTGGCGGTGAGGAAACAAAGGGGGCACTAAAGAGGGCCATTTTTCAAAGGCACCGCAGTGGGTCCGCCAAAGAACCGCACGCCAGAATAAAAATAAGTCATCCTCTGGCGGGAGGTCTTTAATGGTTTTGGCAATCTAGGAGCAGGCTGCAGCATGCCAGCCCCGCTCAGAGACCGCCAAAGTCATAATATGGCCCTGAGTCACTTCACTCTGATGCTATACTTCACCCACAGAAGCATTGGTTCTCTGATGGACCTTTCTTTGTCATAGTGAGGGGTGAGAAATTAGGGTGTTGAACTGTTGGCCCCCAATAAGGACCATTAATTGGTAGCCAACTCTAATAATAAATAATGCCAGCATTTGTAAAGCGCGCAGCTACCTCAGGCAAGGTGTCCCGGCGCTGGGGGGCCGTCAGGAAGATTAAGCGAGCTATTGCCCAGAGTCACAAGGTGCTGGGCTAACCTGCCGCCAGCGCCGGGGATCGAACCGTGAGCCCCCGTGTTCTGGAGTCAGCCGCCCTGGCCGCTGCACCACACCTCTCACAAATTAGAGATCAGGTTCAAATACACTACTCTCAGAACCATGCTATAGAAATAGAGTATTACAATTGGAAGACCCAACATTCTAAAGAAGTTCAGTCTAACAAGAATTATACAAACCAGGAGCTCTGCTGTGGCTACACAGAACAAGAGCAAAATAACCTGATGTTCTGAAAATAATCTATGACTCTATCATGCATTTAGAAATCAGATAGTTGTAAGCACAGTTGCTGCAGAAAGAACATTAAGACACAATAAAATCCTCAGAATATTTTAGATAATTTGGTTATTGTATTAAAGATCCAAAATCAATGTATATAAGTAACATTTTAAGTAACTCTGTCATGAGTCTTACAGCTCGCAGTATAAAACCACACATTTAGTCAAAGTAAATCTATTTCTAAATAAATGAATCTATAAAGAGCAGGGTTAAGGTTAGAATTCCTTCCACCAACAAAGGCAGGAGGATAGTTCAGATGGGTTCTCTTAGCATCGGCAAAGGGATCAAGTTAGAGTCCACTAGGGAAAAGTCCATTGGCATGGGCAAGAGGAGTAGAGCAATAATCAGGAAAATTCAGGTCTTGTCTTTCACCAGACAGTTCCAAATCACCCAGCAGGTAAGTTCACCAGTAAAGGAAAAAAGAAAGCAAGGGGCATGTAAAGATAGTTCAACAGGCAGTCTGCAATGGAGGAAAGAGGAAATGAAGGGGGTCAATACGTAATGCGGCTCAACTGAATCCCTCCTCCTTGGGGAAGTCACTTTTTATACTCCAAATCATCCACATGTGACATCACTTGTCACCATATGATGGTCTGACCATCATGTGTCCATTCTTCCGTTCACCAGGTGCAAAATTGATACTCCCAACATATTTTCCCATGTTCACTCATAAGAAACGACTGTCCATTCTGTCGCTACAGGTTAGTTGACATAGAGCTTATTTACTTTGTTGCTCTTCATGGATTAAGTCAAGAGGTCGTGTTCCCACCAATTCACACATAATGAAGTACTGGAAAAGTCTCTTACTGGTTAAAGAATGCTGCATAAACAGAACAGATAAAGCAACATTTAAAGAAACATAACAAAGGTCCATTACACCAGGCTATGAAATAATGTAGCCTAAGGACACAGGCAATTCAATGCATTTTAAAGATAGCATTTTTTATCTAGTAAAATAAACTCATAATTAAGTTCAAGATTAACAAAATAAATCAAGTGTATCATATATGTAAATAATTGTAATGTTGTCAGTGATTATTACACAAAAATGTTCAACTCTAATTATGGCTTACTATCACATTTTTAAAGTACCTACATGCAAACTATTCCTAAATATCATTAAAACAAAATTAGTTTAAGAAACATAAGACCCTAAAGATGTTTAGCACTTATACTGAACGTTTCAGTGATATAGCACATTGCATAAATCGTTTAACCACTTTTCATTGTATTATGGTGTATTACAATGAAGGCAATAAAAATGCTAACTTTCATCATTCATAACGACTTTGTTAAAAATATAAGGTAATCAATTAAAAACCATGTTAAATTCATTATTTTGTTAATCCTGCTATTTCTACATATCCAATCACACTTTTACGGTGTTGGTACTTAAACTTCACTCAGTTTCAGTGTTGTTTTTCTAAACGTGTGCAAAGTGCACATTAGAGTTTTGTTGTGATAATCAGTTTTTATGTCGTGTAAAGAATAATCAGCTTTTGCCCTGTAACATGTGCATGCAGATGTGTTTATATAGACTTTCTGGTATCAAGCATACAGCTTATTTTATGGGTATGGTAGTGATTGGTTTTTAAAGTTTTTGAAAAACAGAGGGTTAATACACCCACACTAGCATTGCTTCAAGTTTGCTCAACACGCAGACTGAAAATAGAAAGATAATTAGATTCTAAAGAATAGAATTTGGCAAATGTAAAAGTAGGAGACAGCCTGCTATTAGGACAACTGGATCCTCCTATTCCTGATTTGCATAACAATAGAAGGCATGCATCTAAAAAACACCGGCTGCCTATGTCAGCCTTGAGCTGTTACCATAACAATCTACCTTATGCTTGTAATACATTTGATCCGTTCAGTCAATGCCTTTTCTCTCTGTTATTTGAGACAAAAGGCAAGTTTGTTTGCAACAACATAAACAAGTGAAGTGTAATCAGGGGGAAAATTTAAACTGACACATGTTGGAATCCTATGGCGATTATTTGCGGTGAAGAGACATGGAAATGTCTACCATAATGTATGCCTTTGAAAGTTTAGTAGTGAAGGAACACGAAGTAGAAGAGCTAATTATTTGAGCTACATCCAGACACATACATGCGCAATGATCACTTTGTTTTGATTTCTTTTTCATGTTCATTTTAAACGGAATGGGGGACACATTTGAGATCCAAGTTTTTTTAAAATCTGACAGTAATTGTCCTTTAGTTTGCTTATATTGCCATGTATGCCGCTAGGATAGGGCACATGTCAGATCCATCCACCCCTCCTACCCTCCTTCCCTCCACCCATCCCTTCCCCTCACTCCCTCGCTCCCTCCCTTGTTCTATTTGTTTCCCGACATAAGCGATCGATCTTTCTGTTCTCTTGTATTGGTGTTTATAAGCTTTCCATTGGACACAAGCGTCTCTGACCAAAAGGCAAATAAGCCATAAAAAGCAATTTAAAAGTTTTGCTTTCCACTAACTGTCCAGTGCCACCCGCCTCCTGCTCAAGCTGCTAAAGTGAGTCTGTGAGAAGGGGAGGGGGGGACGTTAATGATGCCCCTGAGACCAATGCACAGCTGTAACAATGAATTCAGAAAAGGTTTCCTGAAGTATGGCTAGAGAACTGTGTAACAGGTTCAGTTTTTCAGCCATTATTTGGGATAGTTTTGTGAATCGCTGAAAAATGAGCAAATATACCCCTTTTCTTCAGAATTGGGACAAACGTCTTCATGAGAGTACCTGTTGTGGATACTTCCTTCGCTATTGTTTGTTGTGCCGCTTAATCCATGCTATGCAAATAAGCCTGACATAGTTTTGATAATTGGGAAAACCAGTGCTTAATTTGAGCTGGTGGTTTCCAGTGCTCGGTGCCCCGAAAACCACTGGCTCAAATTAAGCACCTAATTGTCAACACTGGCGCTTGTGACAGTCTGCCACAAGGCGGCACTGTCTAGCTAATTTAAAGATGATTTGATTTGATTTGTTTATTAGTAAAGCGCAACTGTCATTCCAGAAGGAGCATCCTGGCGCTATGCGGAGAGGGTAAAGAAGAGACAGATAGACATGTGATGTAACATAGTTAAATGAGTGAGAGGCAGAATGCGTTGGTGGACCCAAGGATCCAGGTCTTAAGGGCTTTCCTAAAGTGTGTTTCTGATTCTATCAACCTGAGTTGTATTGGCATGAGGTTCCACACTCTGGTTCCTACGACTGCCATAGATTTACCTCCTTTTCTTTTGCACCTGTAGGCAGGTGGTTTAAGGAAGTTAGCTGAGGAGGATCTAAGTGTCCTGACAGTGGTGTGAGGGGTAAATCTGGCCTATAGGTATTTTGATCCTGAGTTTCTAAAAGCCCTGAAAGAAATTAATAGTACCTTAAATAGGATTCTTTTATGAATAAGCAGCCAATGTAAGGTTTTAAGAGCTGCAGAGGCAGATGATTTATGGGGCAATTTTAACACTTGACGCGCTGCTGCATGTTGTACAATCTGTAGTTTTTTTTAAATACTTGTTTGTTGGCTCCCACAAGTAGGCTGTTGCAGTAACTAGTCTGGATAAGATGAGTGCTACCGCCACTGTCTTACTTGCAGTGAAGGGAATGTAATCAAAGAGCTTTTTCAGAGTTTAATGAGGTTAAAGCACATATCCGCGACTGCAAGAGCTTGAGGCCGATATTAAAGAGAGGCATCAAACTTTACCCCCAGATTCTTAGCCACTTCCACTGTGTTAGGTGGGGCCTGAGTGTCTTCTGGCCACCACTGGATTGGCTTAGAGGGATTGTCTTTCTCTATTAGCAAGATCTCGGTTTTATCCGTGTTACTTTTGAGATGATTGTGCTTCATCTAACTGATGACCTCTGTTAGGCAGAACTTAAAGTTAAGCTCTGCTTTATTATCGTCTTTATCTAAGTACAGGATCAGTTGCATGTCATCTGCATAGGATGTTGTTTCAATGTTAAAAGAGGATATTAGCGAGATAAGCGGGGCCATGTAGACGCTGAACAAAAGTGGGCTAAGGGATGAGTCCTGTGGGACGCTTGAAGTGATGTCGCGTTCAGTTGAGAGGAATTGTCCTAGGGCTACTGCTTGTCTGCGATTAGTAAGAAAGGATTTTATCCAGGCTAGCGCGGTGCCAGATATGCCACAATTTTTTATCCGGCTTAGGAGAATGTCGTGTGAAATAGTATTGAATGCGGCCGACAAGTTCAATAAAATCAGTACTGCATTTTTCCCTTTGTCCAGGATGAATTTCAATGTATCGACTAGTGCCGATTTGGTTGAGTGCTTGGGACAAAAGCCTGATTTGCGGGGATGTAATATCTTGGCATTCTCAAGGAAATTGTTTAGCTGTCTATGGACCAGTCTTTCTGTGATTTTGCCCAGGATAGGTAGTAAAAATATCGGGCGAAGGTTGGAGAGCGTGGATGGGTCCATGGTCTGTTTTTTTTTAAAGGGGTTTGATGATTGCCAATTTCCATTCCGCCGGACCTGTTGCTGTGCCCAGGGATGAATTAACTATATTGTTAATTACTGGATTGATGATATCTATAATCTTATGGATTACCACAGGAGGGCATGCATCAAAGGGAGAGCCAGATTTAAAAGCCATAATGGTTTGACGGGACTGGTCAAGTGAAATTTTCTGAAAGACCTGGAGGAGAGGTCCTATATGAGTGGAATAGGCTCTGAATCTGGGTCTTGTGTGGCTAGGGTAGTAAAATTGTTTTGGATGGTGAGAATTTTTTGCTCAAAGAAGATATAAATCTGATCGCATAGCGTCTGTGATGGGGGAATTTCATGTTTGGGTTAGTGAAGGACTTTACGATTGTGAAAATTGTTTTCTGATCATGTTGCACATCTAGAATCGTTTTTGAGAAATACTCTTTTATTGCTGACTTAATTTGAAGGTGGAATTTTTTCCACTTGTTTTGAAGAGGTTTAATTCTTCCAAGGAGTAGGCTCTTCTCCACCTTCATTCCAGTTGTTTGCATTGGAGGTGGAGTTCTTCTAATATAGGCGTGAACCATGGTGCTGAAGTTTTGGGTTTTTGTTTGTTTGTGAGTTGTTTTAAGGGAGCTAGCTCATTGCTGATCAATGTGATCCATGTGTAGAAGATTTGGGTGTCATTTAGGGTGTTTCCAGACAGAATGGGGATGGATGCGCTTGCCAGGTGTGGCAATTCTGTGTTTGTTACCATCCTGGCCGAATTACGACTTGGTGACGGGAGAGATATTTGATTGGGAGGAAAATTCACGTCTGAGGTATTAATATTGAATGGGATTAGCATGTGGTCTGACCAGACATGGGGAACTGGAGTGTTAACGGTTAGTGAAGTAAAATTAGAGCACACTCCATCAAGGGTGTGACCGGCCTGATGTGTGGGTGCTAAGACCAACTGGTGAATTGCAAGGGTTTCTAGAATTTCAAGAAAGTTAAATAGTCTAAATGGAGATTAAAGTCCCCTAAAAGTGTAAGATTAGAGTACCAGAGCATGATGTGGCCTAATGTATCTCCTAGAGTTTCCAAAAATTCCTGGCTAGTGCCAGGCGGGCGGTAAATCAGAGCTCCTGAGAAGGAGGTTAAGCCATTCAGTTTGAAACAAAAACCCAGACTTTCCGTCCCTTTCAGGTTGGCGAGATCAAAGTTTATACATTGGAAGCAATCATGGATGATAATAGCCACTCCCCTTCCTCTTGTTTCGTTTCTGTCTTGTCTACAGATAGTATATTTATGGGGGAGTGCTAGTGCAATGTCGTGATTACACCATTCCTTGAGCCATGTTTCAATAATAAAAAGGAAGTTGTGTTGTAACTCGATAATCATTTCTTTAATGTCCTTTAGCTGCTTGTTCAATAATATGCCAATCAACGTTTTGGATCTGATCTCTGTAAATTTAAATTCCTTTCTGCATTTGAGACAAGTTAATCGGCCTTTAATTTTGCAGGGTGCCAAACCGCATTCACATTTCACTCCTGTGTTAAGTGAATTTAAAAAGTCTGATGTCATTACAGTACCTGGGGGAGATCAGGCAGTGTGGCTGGCGCTGGCCACGTTCCGGACGCAGACGGGCGCAGACGGGCTTGCCTTTGGTGCACCGGTGGCGCACCCGCTGCGTGCGTTCCTGTTGGCAGGCTCATCAAGTACTGGAGCCTGCCAACCACTAGATCGCTGGAGCCCCAAAATGGTGGCTCAAGAACGGGCCTTCCTCCTCCCGGAAGGGGAGGGGAAGTAAAGAGCAGAGTGCAAGTAGATCGCGAGGAAAAAAATGCACAAACGGAGCGTCCACAACACGAGGACTTCGTGTGTTGTCTCAGCAGCTCAGATTCAAAACAGATTCAAGGTAAACAGTTTTTCATCCCCCATAATCTTCACTAGTACTAAGTTCCCCCCAACTATATAAAGGCAACTTTATTAAAAGCAGAATTTAATAAGACCACCACAACAGTCAATTATTAATTGAATATACATTACAAAGGACTACTACCTGCCTTCCAAGGCATTTCTATAGCTTTAGGGGCCCGGAATAGTCCGAATTGTCACACTGATAGGAGTGAGGGTTAGTAGTTGTTGCTATCACTAGCAGCATGGTTGGGGCAATTTGTGATGCAAGCTGCAGTGGCTTCCTGACGAGAGCCCTGGCACTTATTTGTTTACAAATTAAGCACTGGGGAAAACAGAAGAAAAATCGATTCTACTTCCCAACCCTTTCTTCTTTCCAGTTTTCCCTACATTGTTTGTGGTTGTTTAAGGGTTCCTTTTCTTTTATGGACCTCAGGAAACTATTTTCTCGAAAGCATTTTCAAGTGAAACAAATCGTCAACTTCCACAGTGGTTATGAGTATGTCTTCTGTGCCTCCATTTACCTTTGGTGGGAAGCACATGATGCTGCAGAAGCAAGGTATCAACTACCACAATGTTTAAATGGCAGGCCTCAAATCTCCCAGGTTTTTGGAAGCCTCCATGATAAGATCATGCATATAAAAAAAAATCGGAAAAAAAGTTGAAAACGTGAAATGCAAATAATGGAAAGAGACAATATAAAACAACTTCTATAGACATTTTAGTAGAACATCGAGAGGTGCAGTTGGTACTAGGCAGTGGCACAACATGTAGTATCATGCCTATTACAGAATTTGAGAAATTGGATGAAAAGCCAATTCTGAGTCCTTCAAACGAAAGTGTATTACAATGGAAAGCTTTTCACCATAGGTCTTGTTTAGGAATCTTTTTCGAAACACTCAAGTATTAAGACATGTCTAGCACAGAAGAAACTCATGTTCTAAAAGGAGAGGTTCCTGGATCATGTCTCAGGATTATTATCATGGCTCAAATCATGGGATTAATTGCAATGACCTTTAATGTACAAAACAACATCCTACATTAAAACAAAATTTAAGTTTGTTAGCAGGACTGGGAAAACTAAAGGATAAACCGTTTACTCTACATATAAATAAATCTGTCAATCCATCATGCATGTGACGCGAATTCATCAAAGATTATAAATTAATCTACAGAAAAAAGTAGAGGACATTAACGCCCTTTGACAACAGGATATCATCAATTAAGCGAAAGGTACAACACCATGGGGATCTACTATAGTTGTGGTTTCAAAAAAGAACACTGAGGGCCTGATTCACAAAGGTAAAGTTAGACCAAAAGTCTAACTCAAACCAAATGTCTAACTTTACTACTTGTGGATATTCACAAAGGCAAGTTACTACTAGTAACCTTACTACTAGTAACTTTACTACTTACTAGTAGTAAACTTACCACTAGTAAAATTACTAGTAGAAAAGTTACTAGTAGAAATTTTCCTTTGTGAATATCGAAAAGTAGTAAAGTTAGACTTTTGGTCTAAGTTATACTTTTGGTCTAAATTTGAATGTTGAATCGGGCCCATACAGTATTGGGATATGTGCAGGGCATTGAAAAGGATAAGTGTAGGCAATTGCTTAGATGATATATAAGCAATCTTAATGGTGCCACTGTGGTTTCAAAACTGAATTTAAGTAAAGCATATCATCATCTAGAACTTTGGTCCCTTTCGTAAAAACAATCCTGTGTTCAAAGTCTTTTGAGCAAGCCTAGGATTTTCCTCAAACACCACAGGAAAATATCTCCACCACTTGCTTGTCCTTGCCCTACTGGGAGACCATCATCACATGTTGCGGTGCAGTGGAGCTCAATGTGAATCCCAAACCTTTCTGGTATCACCGTCACAGCAAGTTGTCTACCCTTCTAGCAACATACACTTTGACATACAGTTTTGCAGCCTTTAAATGCAATGTGCAGTGTATGGTTTACCCAATTAAGTCAATCTTGGTTCCCCCATACCTGATCGGATTGATATCTGGCTGCTGCCATACAGTTTCCTCATGGCCAAACAGTCTCTCCCAACTCTGCTCTCCGATGAGTGTATAGGATGACCCACAATCCTCCATGACCTCACTTTCTTTGTCTTCCACAGTGATCTTGCACTCAAGTATCCAAATGCTTCCCTAATCATCCCCAATTCTTTCTCTCCTGTAATATGCAGCACAATCTTATTCACTTCTCTCTGGGTGTCATCCAGCCAATGTTTCCCAAATGTGTTGTTATTCGCTACCTCATCCATCCTCTTATCTACTCTTTCATACTGCCCTTTTTCCGACATTTCTTACACAATGATGTTTTAGCATAACAGTTTGGGCTGTTGGAGTTAATTGATTCACTACCAACGCAGTAGTAGTTGAATATGGCACTCCCTGCCTTTTTCATTGGCTGCGATGTATATTTCTTGGTGCTAAAGCCCTTTCTGCCCCATGGCTCTGTGACTCAAGTAATATCTGCAACTACAACATCCTCACACCCCATCTCATTCATCAGCCTGGGTTGTGGTTCCATTATGACTATAGCCTCCTCTAAGCCATGGTTATTCATTAGCTGTTTTTCATTATTCTTTGGATTAGTATGTACCAGTTAACACCTGATCAATGAATCTGTCAAATCCTCAAACTCACAATTCCAGGCCATAGTCCTCAGGAAAGCCACATGGGTGGCCATAGTTTTCCTTTATGCCAGCCAAAAATGTGCACCTTTCGAAGACCACATTGATGTGAGCAGCAGAATGCTGTTCCAATATTTTATCAGACATTCCACACATACCTCTAGATTTTCCCTCACCATTAACAACCCTGATCTCATCAAGGCTCTCACAGGTGTTATTGCTTTCAATCACAATGTTGTGCAATAAAAAACTTTACTTTTTGCTGAAAGGAATATCTCTTACAGGCTGCAATCAGGTATGAATCAAACAATTTTTCTACCTTTTTCAGTATAGTTGTGGTGCTCCAACTTCTAACACGAATAAAGGTGGCAATGGCATACTAGCCCCGCTATGCCCACTATTTTTATCGTACTAGCAAGAGCCAAACACAAGCTCAACACAATAAACTGGAATAATACATTAAAAGGATGTTGAAATATTAAGTTAAAATAAGAAGTCAAAACAAATATTGTATACTGTGGATATGTTTGTTACTACTAGGTTGTTGTGATTGAGTCACAGCAGTAAATCCAAAGCAGAATGTTTATCCAATTACTATAAGTTGTAATGTCACCTTGGATATAGTTTGCAGTGTTACCATAAAATTGCCTGGTGTTAAAAGAAATTTGTCTTGTGGATATTAGGTACATTTCCAAAAGAGTTGTCAGGTTGCTTGATCGCTATTAGTCCAAGAGCGTGTTCTGGTCACTACGCTGTGTCTGGCATGTGATGCCACTCCCAGATGGCCGCTTTGTGACTTTGCATGTGGGTAATTCTGCATGACCTGTCATAGTTAATGAGAGTACTCCATCTCAAGTTCATAAAGCTGTTTAGGTCATGTTTTAATGACATCTCTGTGAGGTTCTATACAGCACAAGATGATGTGCATAAGAAAAAAAGCTGATTGTGTTAATTTCCTGGTACTTATTTCCATGATACTTTAAAATTGCATTTTACTCACAGTTCTCAACATAAACTCCCTCCATTGCCAGGGGATTAGATAACATCCATGTATGCAGTTCCTTGTCCTTCTCCATTCCCCAATACAATGGGCTAGCAGTAAGCAAACCTACCAACGCATAGGTCAACATCTTTCAAGGCATTGTTGGGCATATTCACAAGAAAGTGGCGAGCGTGTCGTTAAGCCAAAAAGGCTAACGACATGCTTCGTCACTTTAGAAACGCAGGGCTGTGCCATATTTACTAGAATATGGTGCAGACCTGCGTTTTCCCCTGCGTTGGTGCTAAATTTAACTGCCTAGCACCAACGCAGGCACCCTTGCGCCATAGTGCAAGGGTGCCTGTGTTGAGGGGAAGATTGTTTATGTGCAGGAAGGTCCCCTTTCCTGCGGATAAACAATCTTTAAATGCCATTTTGTAACTTCTATGTGTGCTGCTTAATGCAGCACACATAGAAGTTGCAAAACTGCATTTTTTTCAAATGATTGTTTATGTGCAGGAAGGGGCACCTTCCTGCACATAAACAATCATTGGCATTTTGCTGTTTCTATGTGTGCTGCACAACGCAGCCCACATAGAAACAGCAACAACGAGGAGAAATAAAGCATTTCTCCTTGTTTCGCCTGTTTAAGTCCAGGTTTTCCCTGGTCTTAATTTTGGCGCTGCCTCCTATTTACACTGTTCGTTGTAAGCGTCAAAATCAATGGGTGTAGCGGTGGAACGCCCACCACGACACTCATTGCCTGCCCCTTTCATGCTAAGTGTAGCGTGAAAGGGTGCCTTATTTACAAGGCAGCGTTAAGCCACATAAGTGGCTTAATGCTGCCTTGTAAATAAGTTGAGGCTCCTATCGCCACCACAATGTCACTAAAAGTGACATTGTGGTGGCGATAGGGGCTTGTAAATATGCCCCTGTATTTTGCTCCCAGGAAAATATGCAAGATAATTCCACTGGGTGTAAGGGATGATTTATTGGAATAGGGGCATCCACCACCTAACAGACCCTCTAGCTGAGCAGGATACATCGAATGTCCATGCTTAGTATTCCAACACAGCAGCCCTTGCATTCCAAGTGATACAGTAGATGACATTGTTCATTTGCATCTGACTCGGTGCACAGGCTAGGTCACCACAAGTGCCTTTAAGGTTAGTCTTTGACTCTCTTTTGACAAGTCTCAGTAATAAAGATTTGGGCAGAAATAAGAGTTTGTGCCTTAATCAAGATTACAGTTGGTGTGGAAATACACAAATTTCGCCAGATATTAGGTGACAAAGTTTGTGCAGGTAAAAGGCCCAGATAGTCCAGGTTTTGGAGCTCAGAAAAGGATAAAAGATGGTATTATTGTGGTATCCCCATTCTCACCTTCAAAACTCATAATTATGTAGAAATACTGCACCCACAAAAAACAAAAAAACCTAATGTATCAGTAATTTCAGATATTACTACTGCATGATTTTACTAAGACATCGTTATGAGATGCCAAATATTGTGTTATATAATAATATATGCTGATGGTGTTAAATGCAGTATTGCATCTCCATTCCAAGTTCCGCATCTCAGAATGATAGATAGCATGGATATACACGCTTTCCCATCCAAAGCTGCATAACTCAGAATGTGTAGTATCTTCCCTGCATAATTCCTGCCATGTTTTACCTGAAAAAATAGCTGTGGGGAACAGAAATTGTAGTATTATTGCACAAATTTTTATCTAGATTCAGGCGTAATCAACTAGTTATCCCCAAACTGGGATCATCACCACCAGACAGAATGAGGGTAAAGTAGTGGAAATCCTCACCACATGAGGGAAGCTAAGTGTAAGTGTATTATGCCCCTCAATCACCCAGTGTGTGTTTTTTCTTGTAATCTATTGCTGGCTGAGATGAGTTACATTTTAAGAAAAAGATATTAGCATGAGAAGCAACTTTCAAGGAATTGTTGCATCATTGTTTAAGATTTTAAAATAAAGCTATGTTTTTTCATGATTAGGTGATCACTATTTTATTGCAAATTATAATTTCAAAATTCCAAATTATATAGGAAAGAGAAAGGACAAGAAGACACTTTGTCTCAAAGCCTTCATGATTATCCAGAATCTGAGAACAGATATTCTGAATATATCATTCCACCCTACCAATGGTTCACAGGCTCTCACCATTAAATTGAGTAATACCCACAACTGTTATTTACAGGGCTTAGAAATGGCAGAAGTGTGTAATAAAGTGCTAGGTATGAAATACATTTCTAACAGGTAGTCCAGGAAATTGGCATTATCGCCGGTTATTAAAGAAGGTCCAAGGCTTTAAATTCCATACTTGAACATACATACATAAGACCAATACTGACATGTAGAAAGTAAAGCTCTTTTAGCGAAGGGGTTTACAAATCACATGACTGACTGCAAAACTTAATGAGCAAAGACAGCATTTGCACCATAGCTAATAGCCACACCTTTTGACATTATATGAGGTATGCTTTCACAATGATGGTCAATTTTCATTATATTCTTTATATTTGATAGCTATATAAAATAGGCACAGACAAAATGCTGTCCTATTTATAACAGTAAATGTTCCCCTCCACACATCGATATTAGTTAAATGAGAGCTACATTCTAGGTACAATAAATAGTTTCAACAAATGGCTATGCGTCTATTGGGGAGAAGAATGTTTGATATCCACTCCAATGGGTTCAGTCTATAATGTGAAGATTTACCTTAACCTATATCTTGGTTTTTAGTCATCATACTCCTTGACAGAGCAAGGCATCCTCTCTTTTTGTGAAGTAGATTGAGCCAGTGAAGTGGCTCAAATTGTGCAGACCACATGATCTGGAGCACCATCTCTTCATAACCCCAAATCTGCTTCTCTTTGTGGGCAAGCTGATTGTATTCTATTGTTCCAGACCACCAAACAGTGTTGTTGGCTATAGTCTATTTTGGACAAAGAGGTGTCTGAATCACATCAGGTGAAATTTGCTTCTCATCAGACTGATACCAGTCTGGCATTGATATGTTTATCCTCATTCTCTGGAAGGACTGCCCAAACTTATTACATGGATCTCTGGCAGATAGGTTCCTTCTTCATCAAAATCACACCTGGAACACAATGCTATCTAAGTGCTATTAAAGTTCATACTTCCTTCTACGTGATTGTCCCTTTAACCTTTGGCTTTTTCTGTGAATTTCTAGATTTTTTATAACATCAAGTAAAAAATGAATACCACACTTAACTATAATATCCGTTTAGCCATTGTTTTTTTCAGTGCATTTCTAGTTTTTTTTTCATGTGTTATATACAATTGCTGGGTCTATGTGTGCCTGTGTATGGTACAATACATGGAAGATGGTGCTGTGTAGTGTGCACATGTTACATGCATGTTCTGGGTGTTTGTGTGCATGTGAATGGTACAATACATGGAAGATTCTGGGTTCCATTTTGGGAGACCCAGGGCTAACTGGCAGTGCATGAGGAGGTAGAGGAATCACCCAGACAGATTTGTGGATTGCTGCATTCCTGTTAGGTGGGTGGAACACATTGGAGGAAGGGAGAGTCAGGCTCTTCAGTATGTTTGAGTATATTTCAAAGGGTTCTTTTGGATTCAGCGAGAGGTAACTGGGAAGGGGCCCAGGCACATCTCAAGAAGGAGAAGGGGCTAATAAGAGACTCAAAAAGAGTAGAGCTGAGACCCTGGGGTACCCTTTTCATACACATATCACTGTAACTGACATCCAGGAGTGAACCTCTAATCACACCCATGGTCTGTGTTGTGGGACTATCAGATTTGGAGTTGCTCCTGCTGTGACAGGCTGCTTTTGGGAGGAAGGGCAGGGCAGAGGCGACAGTACTTCAAAAGGAAGCAGACCCCCAAAATAAAGTTCAAAGAATCAGACTCTAAATCACCTTTGGTGTCTGGAAATGGACTATAAGAAAGGGAGGTTGAGGCCCCCTAAATTGCCAACTGTTAAGCAGCCAGTGGGGCTGTGCAAGAAAAAGTTCTGCAAGACCAGGGCTGTAGGCTAAGGCCTGCCAGTCTTTAAGCCGGGTGAGGGGACACCCCCCAGGGAATCCAAGACTACTTGCCCTTGGAGCCTGGAGCACCAGTGCTTGCGTGCTGGCCATGACCAGTGTGTTGTGTGAGGGAGAGGAGAGTGCTGGATGGAGCGAGGTCCAGTCGAAGGTGATATTGATTACTGAAGTGAAGTGTGAGGAAAATGGCTTTTGCACCGATGAGGTTGTAGCCCATGCACAGAAGAAAGTTGGCAACTTCGTATGCCAGGTGGGGTTGCAGTGAAGATTGCTGCCTAACATGATCGGGCCATAGCCCGTGTGCTGAGTGAAGTCAGTGACCCCATATGTAACGTGGGGCCACTGTGAAGATTGGTGCTGCACCAATCGAGCCGTAACCTGTATGCAGAGTGAAGTCGGAGGCCTCATATGCCAGGTGAGGCCACTGTGCATATTGCTGCTGTGTCAATTGGGCCACAGTCCATGTGCAGAGTGAGGACGGAGACCCTGTATGTCAGGTGGAGCCACTGGGAAAAGGCAAGGAGCCTTTCGAGGAACTCACTGGAGTTTAGTGCCCAGGGTAAAACTGATTTAAGAGCCTGACGGCCCTGAGGGACCTTGCCTGAATATGGAGCTTCAGCCATGGAATGCTTTTGACTTTAATAACAGTTAGAGTAGAACTTCTGAGTCTTAGGTCACTAGTAGGCCTTAATCCGAACGTCACTTTTAGAAATGGTCCTCTCTGCAGGATCATCCCTAAACGTTTTTGCCTTCCTCCTCCCACTTTTTGCTGAATTGATTTTTGTTGGCTTTAGGATACTGTGCACTTTACCACTGCTAACCAGTGATAAAGTGCTTGTGCTCTTTCACAAATACATGGTATAATTGGTTTACACCTGTTTGGCATACTTAATTTACTTGTAAGTCCCTAATAGAGTGGTATATCATATATCCAGTGTCTGTAAATGAAATGCTACCAGTGGACCTGCAGCACTTATTGTGCCACCCACTTAAGTAGCTCTGTAAAACTTGTTCCAGGCCTGCCATTGCAGCCATATCGACTTGGCATCTAAAACACCTTGCCAAGCCTTAAACTCCACTTTTATTACATATAAGTCACCCTTAAGGTAGGCCCTAAGTAGCCCATTGAGCAGGGTGTTGTGTAATTAAAAGGTAGGACGTGTACTTTTACGTTTTGCATGTCCTGGCAGTGAAAAACTCAGAAATTCGTGTTTCACTACTTTGAGGCCTACACCACCCATAGGATAACATTGGGGATTCCTTATAACATTTAATAAGCTGTAATTGTAAATTGAGAGGAGGCAGATATGCATATTTTTGGTACCCATGGAATTGTAATGATAAACCCTCTTTAATGGTAAAGTCAGATTTTTCATTACAACTTTGAAAATGCCACTTTGAGAAAGTTGGCATTTTCCTGCCCTTAGCCCTTTGTTCCTGCAGCCTGTCTTGGGTCACATGACTGTGTGTAGCTGACAGTTAAACTTTGTGAATTACTTCCAGATAGTCACACAATAGTAGAATTAGCTGAGCCTTAATGGGCCATCAACTGGCAGGATAGGGGTGGAACTGAGCACAGCCCCACTTGCACCTGGATAAGCCTAACGACCTTGTATTGTCAGTGCAGCCAGCTTGAAGTCAGGGCAGGGTAGGAAGGAAACTCCCAGAACTTTAAAGGACCTTTCAAGAAACTTCTCCCACACTCTAGGACAGGGCACCAGAGTATAAAAATAGGACTCTCAGACCCACAATTCAGTTCACTACTGGACCTGGGGAAGGACTCTCAGAGGACTGCTTGCTGCTGTGACCTGCTGTGCCCTCTGCCAGATTGCTATTGTACCTGGTAGCACTGATTTGCTACCTGGAGCCTGCTTTGAACCCTCAGAGGTCAGCCCTGCTGTTGAACCTTGTATCTTCACCTGCACCCAGGATTGCCAGAAGTGACTTCAAGGGCTAGTTTGCTGGCCTCTTGTTCAGAGCCACAGGGACATAACAGGCTCCCACTATCTTGAACCGGCACTTTGACACAGCTTGAGTTAGTCCTGAATGTCCATGAGGTCCTCATCTATTCCTGGACCCTTGGTTGTGGTGCTAAATTTGCCCAGATGGTCATTTTCCAAAACTGAGGACTTAGACAAACTTTTGCCCAAAGCGCTAAGAACAAGAAGGAGGCCAGGACCAACATGTTTGCCTATCCGCCCGAGGTGCATCGCTGGTCGGCTTTCACTTTTCAGCTTCTCCCACTATATTCTTCTCTGCAGCAGCAAATGCATTTCAGCGGTCCTGTGCCAAAGGGATATCCGACCTTGTGGAACTCTCTTTGGCTACAGCCTCATGCTTCATCCCGCTGGAAATTTTTGGCTTCTTTCTTGAACACGAAGTCCGAAGGGAAAAATCTTCACCGCAACTACGTTCTACTGACATCTGACAATGAAGCTCACTCTGTTGCACTCCTGCAGCCTGGTCCCACTGAACTTCTACCTTCTCAGACACTTATTCTTCAAAAATGTTCTGAGTCTGAATGTAAGCCCTGACGGGTCCCAGTCCACTTCTTGTATCCGACCCGCACTCCATCGCAGTTGCCCTTAACTCTCAAGTTTGACCTGGTCTAGTGCTACCAGAAGTCTGCGATTGGTGCTTTTTTCTTTTAGGTGCTATTTTACAGTTTATTCTTTAAAACTTCATAACTCAGGTTCCACTTTTTGGATTTTTGTGGTTTTGGTGTCAAAAAATCTATTAAAATGTACTTCATTCTTCTAATTTGGTTTGAGATATTTCTTGTGTTGTGTAGTCACTTTATTACTGTTTTTGTGCTGCATATACACCTTACACATTGCCTCTAAATTAAGCCTGGCTGCTTTTTGTGCCAAGCTACCCAGGGGTAAGCACAAGTTAATTTTGTGACTTTTTGTAGCTCACCCTACAAGTGATTGTGGCTGTTACTTGACTGGGGCTCTTGCCCCAGTTAACCAGTAGCCCAATTTCTCACAGCCGCCTATGGGGAATGGGAACAAACCACTACTGCTAGAGAGAGGGTGAGTGAGATTCAGTAAACTGCCTGCTAAAGCGCTAGAGCACTGACCTCAGGGGACTGTGTGTATTGTTTGTGAATGGTGTATTTTACTTTGTGTTGATAAATCAAAACTTCTTATTCATAAAAGCAAGTATTTGACCGAACAATCATTTATTGCTCCTACTGAACGTATTTTGAGTTTTGAGCCTGTATTTACAACCCTTTGTTCCCCCAAGAACCCTTATAATGCTCAACCCGTGCTGACATTGAGAGTCAAGCGCTGAAGGGGTACTTGGTCCAGGTGCTCAGGATCCATAGTAGCTTGGGCCCCAGGACATCAGGAGTAAAAGGCCTCAAACACCACATTTGGGCCCAGTAGCTTCTGCATGCCCACCGAGTCCCTCTAAACGGAGTTCTAACAGCTGCAGTGCCTAACTGTACATAGTAGGGGCTTGGCTATTAAGGAAGCTTAAGTATGTGGTGGGAGTGGGCTCTCCATGAAGAGCTGCACAGAGAAAGAAGGTTGTGTTCCCACATAATGGGGCTTAGGTGTCTGGAGGGAGTGGGCTGTACACACACTCTGCGTACAGAGCGCAGACTGTGAGTAGTAGGTGTGGGACATGCACTACATCTGTTATATTTCTTTGTACTGGTAAGTACACATAAAGGATTCTGGTCGACCTAGACTTGGGAAACCAGGAGTGTATGACCCCCAACTCTTGTTCATTTACACTTACGGAGCCAAACACACAACAAAGAATATTTACCTGTACTCACTAAAGGATAGGTTTGTATCGCTATTGGGACTCCAGAGCCTTACTGACTAAGCATCCTTCTACAAGAAAGGTTAACATTAAATCTGTGTGTTCCATTGAACCTAAGATTGCAAAAACATCCACTGCAAATGTGAGGTGAAAGACAAAGTTTACCATTACAAAGCTACACACTACTCAGACAGAACTTTTTCAATCAATTATCAGGGGATGCCACCACAGAATCAATACACTTGCTGAAAAGAAGCTCTTAGAAGGTGCAGGACTCTTGTCTTCAGCTCTGGTCCTGAGCCTGACACTTTTAGTAGAGTCATTGATTTCCAATTGTGACTTGTGAAAGGTTTAAAGCTGTCACAGAGCTACCAACTAATACCATGCCACAGTGTGTTAAATGGAATTGTCATTCTTCCCATGAGCATTCAGTAAAACTAGAGTCACAAGGGGGGATATGAGGTGAGCTTCCAACTCTTTTTGCAGAGTATGTTTCCAGGCCTCTGCGCGAAGGCTCTGCGTTGATTAAATCCATTCCACAATTTAAAGATTTCTAAGGACATAGGAGTCTCTCACAGATGCATTGGAGTGGGACTAGCCCTCTGAATGAGGCCCTCTGAGTACTGTTGCCTAGCAACAGTGGAATATCACACATGGCATTTCCATGTTGCCCATACAGGTGAATGATAATTTTTATTGAGCCTTCCTTGTAATAATCTACACACCCTCTTCGGATCATCCTTCCAGAATGGGGAAGTTTCAATTTGAAACTGCTCCCCTGAACAGATAAATACCTGACTACTAAATTGAAATATTTGATTTAGTGAACATGCTGAGCCGACGTATTCCAGACAATGGCTCAATAAGGCTCCATCTGAGTCCTGCGGTGAATGTGAAATCATGCGCAAATGGTGTTTGTATCTCATTTCACACTCTGGAATGGTCCGTAATGTGCTCAAACAGTGTGGGTTTCCTTGTGAAATCCCTCTAAATCTTACGTGGATTAATTTACATGTGAAAGGCAGTCCTTCAAAGGAAATTATTGCAGTTTTACCTGTTGGTAAAACCAAAACCACATATTATTCCCCATTCTGACTAGAGAATCTCACAAGAGAGCTTTAAAACTACTCAGCATCACTGTGCAGTAAGAGTTTTTCTCTTGGGTTGTTTTACTGCCCGATACTTCCGGTTACATTGGATGAGAGTCTATGATTCATGTATCCTTTATATGTATGTGACCTACAATTTACCAGTACCTTCTCTGTGGTGGTACTGATCTTGTGTATAGCATCCAGAACTGAGAGGACATACCACCAGAGGCATTCCCTCTCGACCTCTGACTTCCAGAGCCGATCCTGAAATGCGGTTTCACTAGTAAGCAGCAGACAGCTCTACTCGCCTATCAACTCTGTTGCTTCATGCGGGACCCCAAATATCAGTCTGTCATCTTAATTCTAACCAAACTTTTTGATCTCGTCTACAAATTAAATCTTCCAGAAGACCAGCCTTACCAGGATCTAGCTGGTCCCCTTCAAGGCCCAGGTACCATACAGGGTTACTACACTATAGTGATTTCCGTGGTGAAACCATTTTACTGTGGACCATGTCATTCTCAACCATGCCACTGCAAACACGTGGGACCTACTAAATAAATTGTGCAGGATACCCAACTAGCAATAGCACCTGTTACTGTGCTCTAGGTGTAATATGGCATTACGGAACAGTCTGCTGTTCTGATAGTGTGAGCACAGATTTGGCTTGTGCAACCCTATGGAATGTTTAAGTTACATATAGGTCTGCCCCATGTACATGAAGGAGATGTTCACAAGGCATGAGAGACAAAAGCCTTGTGTTCTACTGTTTTGAATGCTGCCTAAGATTTAGTAGCCACAGGTAAGAGGAAACTCCTTTATCTGTAATCCTGAGGACCTCTCCAGCTACACAGATTGTTTCTATTTCAGTGCCACTTTGGGGACAGATTGCCAGTGGACAATATGTTGGAGGCTGGAGAGACTGGGTGAAGGCTAAGTTTTTTCAGAAGTCAAACTGTCTGACCAGTTTAGAACAAAGACATGACAGTGAGTGTCAAGAGAAAAGAATGGGAATTATCAAGGGTATCAATATTAATTTGATTATTGAATTATGTATTGTGTCACTGCCTTAATAATTTACTTTGTGAACTGATGATTCACACAAAACTCATCGATGGACAAAGATTTGATAGAGTGCACCTTGGCAAGGGGCTGGGTGACATATAAGGGCTAATAGTGGTGTGTGTGAGTGACGTCCATATTTTTTTCTGATAATGCTGATTGTGTTGGTGAAGTAGTGATTGATAAGCAAAGGTTACTTTCTGCAGTGTCGACTGCCTTCATAAGTGATGCTCTTTTAATGTTGGCTATGACAATGGTGTCAATGTAGAATTCAGATATGCTTTGGTTGATGTTTTTTGCATCCTGTGCTGGCTGCATGTTGTAGGTTCTTTGGGCCCTTGGAATAGTGCCTTTGAAAAACCATCTTTGAAGTTTCCATATGTATGTCAACTTATGTTTGTGCTAGGGGGAGAACATTATGAGAGTGTTGTTTTTGGTGAAGGTAGGATTGAGCCATGAAAGTTAGTGGTTACGTAGAGAGTTATGTTCTGTGCATCAAGAACTGTGTTGTCAGCTGTGACAGGGAGTTCAATGAGAGTGTTGTGTGTGTTTTTAAGTGGAAGGGTTTGAATGATCTGGTATTGGTTACGCCATATATGTTGACCTGAGTGTTAGTCGGGGGAAGGTTGAATGTTATTTTGCAGTAGATAAAGTGCTGTCAGTGATCTGGGATATCATTATTTAGGGTTGGTGACTACCCACCTCAGGAAATAATCACAATCCTCATCAGTGTGAACCCTCAAAGTCACTAAATTCACCTGAACTCAACCCCCTGGTAGCTATGGCACAGAGCAGACAGACATAACTGAGGACAATTTCAAAAGCATTTTCATGGAATCAAAACAGCAAAATGTCAAACAATAGACATCTCAAACTACATTTATTAAAATAGAGTAAAGCATAATAAAATGAGGTAAATCTAATGAGGGGAAAGGGAGATATGATTTTTTAAAGATTTAAGGGAAGATAGTCCCAAAAAGCACAGAGCACCAATAATAGTCTTTGGTCGCAATGTCAGTGTTAGAAATGGGGGTCTCTAGTTGGCAGAGGTAGGTACCTTTGTCCAAATAGGGACTTTTGCTTCTAGTCACGGTAAGGGGGATACACTCCTAAAATAACCCCTGCTCATCCCCTTGGTAGCTTGGCACGAGCAGACAGGCTTATCTCAGAGGCAGTGTGTAAAGCATTTGTGAACACATACAGTAACACAGTGAAAACACTACAAATGGACACCACACCAGTTTTAGAAAAATAAGTAATCTTTATCTAAACTAACACAAGACCAAACTGCAAAAATCCACAATACAGTATCAAAAATAAGGCTCTTGAATGGTAGAAATAGTTCAGTTCAATGCAAGTTATCAATGCAACACTTTTCTCACAAAGTACCTTTAGAAGCATCACGCAAAACAAACAAAAGGGTCGCAGGGAAGGGGATGCATCAGTTCCTTGTTTCGGGGGAGGCGATGCGTCTGTTCCTTACTGCAGCGCAGGGGAGGCGATGCGTCTGTTCCTTACCGGAGAGGAGAAGATGCGTCTGTTTTTTTCTGCGTTCCGGTTACGATGCGACAAGATGGCGCCTCGATGCGTGGCGATGATCTGGTGCGATGCGCAAAAATGGCAGGTCGATGCGATGCGAAGGGTCCAGTGCGATGCGTGATCTTTTGCAGCCGCACGGCAGGTGCTGCGACGGTCTTCTCGGCGATGCTTCGGGACCCTGTGTGGATGCGGCGTGCTTCTTCCTGGTTGCTCGGCGAGGCGTCAGAACCAAGTGCGGATGCGGGACGCTTCTTCCCCGTGGCTCGGCGATGCGTCGGGAAATCGGTGCGGATGCGACACGCTTCTTCTCGTTGCGTCGATCTTCCAGCTCCCAGCAACAAACAGTCTCTAGAGGTCCTAAACAACAGCAGGCACCTCTCTGCAGGTTAGAATTCCCAGCAAGGAAATTCAGGGGAGCTGGTGGTGAAGTCTTTGTGTCCCTGAGACTTCAGAACAGGAGGCAAGCTCAGTTTCAAACCCTTGGAGATCTTTTCTTCAAGCAGGTGACAAAGCAAACAACAAAGGGGCTGATTCCGATTCAGGCCGTAAATCTCTCCGACCGAGCCGGACCCGGAGAGATTTCCGACCGAATCGAACCCTAGCAGTCCGACCGAACGAGTACGATGCGTTCGCATGCTATCGGACTCGATTCGGTCGGACTCCCATTGAAGTCAATGGGAGCCGGTCATACAACGCGTACGCGGGCTCCCATTGACTCAATGGGTGCGAGGCGAACAAGGGCGCCCCCTACAGCGGGTACGCGTCGAAGCGGGTCACGCCGTACATGCACAGGTAGGGAGGACCCATGGGTCCCCCCTGTGTGCAACTTGCGTGGCTAGGCGTACAGGGGGGTCCGACACGGACCCCCGAAGTGCGGCTCCAACTGCTCTTTTGAGCCGGACGGCGCGAGTCGGTCGGACTGCTCGCGGCGCGCATCGTACTTACCCGGCCGGGGAACGTCTCCATTGCGCAGTGCGAGTCGTGTCCGTGCAAGTCGGTCGGAGCGGTCGGCTTTCGCGAACGAGTCGGTCGGTGCGGTTGGGTCTCGCGTACGAGTCGGTCGGAGATTTCGCATCGTACTCGCTCGCCCGGACGCACGTATGAATCGGTTGGGAAACAGGGCTCCGAATCGGATCCGGTAAAGCCGAATCCGATTCGGAGCCCTACCGGCCGAGATCGGAATCGGCCCCAAAGTCTTTTTCACCTTTCCTTGGCAGCAAGCAGCCACTGCAGGCCAACCCCAGACAGCAAACAGCACAGGGGCAGTATTCCTCCTCAGCTTATCCGGCTCTTCTCCTTGGCAAAGGTTTCCTCTTGATTTCCCAGAAGTGATCTAAAGTTCTGGGGTCTGGGTCCCTCTTTTTATACACACAAATTCTTTGTTCTCTGAAGGCAGAGAGTGTCTGTACCCAGCCAAAACCAGTTCTGTCCTCACTGGTGCAGCTTCCTGGCAGGAGGTGGAGACAGCATTTTTGAAAGCAGACCTGGCCCAGGCAGGTGAAAGGAAATCTCCTCCCCCTACTCTAAATTCAACCCAGGTCCCATTCAGCCCAGCCCTGACTCATCAGACTGCCGGAGCCACTGCCCTCTCCCAGCTCCTGTCACTCACAAGCCAGACATGCAATACACAAACCTAGTAGAGGCACACTGGATGGTTAGGCAAGAAAATACCCACTTTCTAAAAGTGGTATTTTCAAACACAGAATGTAAAAATCACCCACACTAAAAGATGCACTTTAACATTCTGAGTTCAGGCATACTAAACTTTATTTTCCTATCTTGTTCCTAGGGCCAGTTATGTTTATAAGATGTTATAAACTAACTGCCCATTCTGGCCTATGGGAACAGATAGCCTTGCAATAGTGAAAAACGAAATTGGCAGTATTTCACTATCAGGACATGCCACACACATCAGGGCATGTCCTACCTTTTACATACAATGCACCCTGCCCACAGGGGTACCTTGGGCCTACCTTAGGGTGACTAACATGTAGAAAAAGGAAGGTTTAGGGACTGGCAAGTGTGTGCACTTGCCAAGTCAACATGGCAGTCCCAGACTGCACACAGGCTCTGCAATGGCATGCCTGAGTCACATTTTACAGGATGCTTCTGTGGGTGGCACAATCAGTGCTGCAAGCCCACCAGCAGCATTTGATTTACAGGCCCTGGGCACACATAGTGCACTGTACTAGGGTCTGACAAGTAAATCAAATCAGCCAATCATGGAATCACTAATCCATTACATCAATTTACAAAAGGGAGCACTTGCACTTTGGCACTGAACAGCAGTGGCAAAGTGCCCAAAGCATCTAGACCAGCAAAAACAGATGAGGCAACAGCAAAAAAATGGAAGGGAGACCCACACCAATGGTGCCAAGTCTAACAGTCAGGCTCACCGCAATGGAGCACAGGATGTATACACCAACCAGCCAGGTTAGACTTTGTCAATAATATTAGCTTCTGACTTAGGGCCAGATCTATTTCCTGGAGGTCAAGCTGGCTGTCATTTATAAAGCAGTGCCAGGAACAGCCGTCACAGCAGTTCCTGTCAATGCATTTTGCTGTTTGGTAGAGGGCTTCATCTACATGGCGGAGGCCTGCACCAAACAGTTTTCTTTTTTATTTTCAAAAAGAGAATCCCTTAAACAGGATTTTCTTTTTGAAAAAAAAGACAATGCTCCCCTTGCCATTCAGTAGTTCTCACTGCTCCTTATTTGCAAAGCTTCCCTGCACCAGGAGGGCAGTGAAAACTGACCTCTAATTCTGCCCATCTAAATCAGGTGGGCAGAATTACAGGTCTGCCTCTGACACACAAACCCAAAATGCCATTGTCAGGGTATTTTGAAGGTGGTGAAAGTCCTAGCATCCATCCATATCTAAAACTAAAATCCAGTTTGAGGCATGCACTGTACCTATAACAAACCCAGAGACAGAGGTCTGGTAGGTCAAAAGTAGGGTCCTTCAGCACCGAGACAGTGGATCCATAATCCCCAAGTGTTACATGTGGCTCAACAGACCTGTCCTTTAGGATTTCACACTGTAATGTCAAAAGGAGGCCTGCACCCCCTACCCTGCATATTCTGTGGAGTTCAGAGGATTCATCTCTGGCTGTTCTGGTCAGACTATTGTTTAGCCTGAAGCATCTCTTCCAATATTGGCATTGCCTCCCCTTGTTGGCTATGCAACATTACTAGAATACATGCAGGTGGGGTTTGTTTATTTGTTTCACTTCTTCTTCTTCTCCAGAAAGAGCATTTGCCTTCTCACTTCTCTTCCCTGGTTGATAGATAATCATACAGGTGAATTGAGAGAAGATCAAAGTCTAGTGGATCTCATGGGGCTGGAGTGCTCATTTGGGAGAGATGACAGCTGAAAGCCTTTAACCTGTGTCAAAACAACAGAGGCACTTGAATGTGTTAAGAGCAGTTTGCCATGCATTGAAGGAATTTCCCCCTCATATCTCAGGAAGCACTATTCAAGTTCTGTTAAACAGCAATGCACCTTTCATTACATCGACAAGCAGGGAGTGTGGGGTCTTGGATTTTGTGTTGGAAGGCCTTAGTTCAGTGGGATAGGCACTGTAGCAGGGCATGTTCCCAGAAGTGGCCACCTTCTGGCACCCTCAATTGAATGGCAGATGCACTCACTACAGGGATGTAAATTGACAAATATGATCTTCTCCAGATTGAGATGTTCATATGTGGCCCTTTTTGCCACGCCTCTGAACAAGAAGTATTCTCAATTCCTTGATCATTGATTTTGTGGCAGTCACTTCCCTCTGAATGGTTCCTTCGGGATGCCTTCTGGTTCAGTTGTTCATGTGGAATGCTCCTCACATTCTCGTTAAACCCATTAATTTCAAATTTCCTGCAGAAGGTGCAGGAGGATTAAACACACCTGATCCTGATCGCCTCAGATTGGGTGAGGTGTATTTATTACACAGATCAGCTGGAACTCAACAGTGAATCCCCTCTTTCTCTCCTAAACAGGGCAGACCTGCTATCACAGCAGGATGATTGGCTGCTCCACCCCAATCCTTTTCCTATTCAACTACACGTGTGGAGATTGAGCTGTTCTACTTGAGGTCTTCTGTGTACCACTAGTAGTAGCAGACTGTTGGCTGCCCAAAACCTGCAACTAGGTCAATATGGCCACTGGATAAAATATGTTGCTTGATGTGAGTCTGATGGTTTGAATCGTTTCCAGTCTCTTCTCTTTGATGTTCTGCAGTTTACACTTTCCCTTGCTCAGCAGGTCTTGGCAGTCTCAACTGAGAAAGGATATCTAGCGTCCTTGCCCACTTACATTTGTCTCACTGATCAGCCCTGTTTGATTTGGTTGCCCCTAGTTGCTTGTTTTCTAAAGGGCCTGTTATATTTGGTTCCTGCAATACGATTTATTGTTCTGCAGTGGTATTTGATTAGGGGTAGGCAAAATTCACATAATTTCCTTTTGTGTAATTACGTGAAATGGTGGCAAAATCACATAAAATTATGCATAATTGCAAAATGTGAATCCTTCATTTCACGCTATATTTTAGTGCGAAAGCATCCTCATGTCAAATTTTTGGCACAAGGACACATTTAAACCAAAGCACCGTGAACAACAGCAGCTCGTATTCTGTTGTTTCTGTCTGTTCATAATATATTTTTACTGAAAATGGTGCAGAATTAATTACGCATGGTGGCATAGTGGTGTGATTTGGGGAATTTTGCATAGCATGCATCATGTAAAATTCCCCAAATTAAGGGAATTACACCAGTGCAACTTACATTTTGCCAAGGCCTACATTTGAATTTGGTATTAACCTTCCTTCTCTCACCTCCACATCCCCTACAGTCAAGGACCTAAAAACAGCCACATGCCACTGGCTTGTGATATCTGTAAATGAAGAAGTATTTCGTCTTCTTTTGATGTACCAGCACAAACACGAGTGCCACACCTGTCCACTGATACAATTACAATCTCTGCATGAGTGCAGTGTTACACCAGTGTGGTAATCACTTTTACAGAGTACTGAATTCCTAAATGTATACATTTCAGATTTATTTGCTCGTAACAAATTGTCCACAATCCTGAAAAAGCCCCAGTCCTGCGTGCCAATGAGGACCCGAAACAAGAATTGGCTGTCCAGTCAGTGTTTTTCAGCCTGGTAAAAATGTTTCTCTCCTCCAGCTACATCACTTCGCAGGATTTGGGCCTCATCTAGCCATTGACTGGCAGGTCACCAAGCCTCTGGGGTGGTGGAGACCATCTCTCTCCTGGTCTCACAGCCACCTGCCCATCTTATTTCTAGATCCCCATTGTGCAGGTGATGATTTTTTTTGCCAAAATATATTTCACTCATAGTACGGGAGCACTTTCACTGTAATTTCACAATGTCAGCTAGCCTGCTTTGCCCTAAAAAGAGCAGGCCTTCTGATGCCTGGGAGATGGCTGCTGTATGGCAATGGGTTTATAAGGAAGACGTTTCTAACGGTGAGGCTCCGCCGTCGAAAACAATACAGTTTCCCCATCTCTAAATGAAATGCGGTACAGGGAGGTTAGCGGACACATCTTCTGAGGAGTTTTCTGCAGATGCCCCATTATTGCCCAACTCTAAATGAGCTTCTTAATATTGGATCACTCAGTGGCGGCTGCTGCCATATAAAGTGTGGAGGGGTGGCGGGGAATAATTTAAATTAAATTTAAAAAACTTACCTGACTCTGCCGGCCGCCGTGGTGCTCCTCTGCCAAGCAGCATGCAGCACACAGAACAGACTACTAGACTCCCTCACCCAATCCTAATGCTGCTCTCATGCTATACCAAGCTTGAAAGAAGCACTGGGATTGGCCTGAACGTGCTGGTCTGACATGCACTCAGGCACAGAGAGTCTGTGACGTTTCTCCACCCGTCTGTGGAATACAGCTGGTTTGGAGAAACCTAAGTGCGCATGTCGGTTTGGTCATACTAAGATGGCCAGTTAAACTGACAAGCGGACTTACAGTGCCCACCACGTCTCCTCCCTGCCATGGCCCGGCCTGCCCTGCCCTAGACTGGCGTCAGCTCAGTCAGTAAAATAAAATTATAATAAGTCTTTTATAATCATTTTATTTTTGATGGCTCGTAGTGGGGTGCTGCTCCTCCCCCATTACGGAGGAGGCGCCACTGGAATCACCTCCTGCATTTGGTTCCAGAAATGTTTGCTGTCCCAGTTGCAGGCAGTGTAATAGTGCATTATGAATCATATTGTGTTTTATGTACTTTAGCCCATAGAAGAATGCCAATTAACAGATATATTTGGCAAAAACTTAAAATAAATATTTTTTGGTTCGGTTGGAAGGCGACTCATAAACATGTGTCTAAGCCATCTAGAAGAAATAGTTGAAAGATGCGTTCCAAGCAGAGCACTACGAGTCACCTGACTTGTGCCAGGCAGAATATACTTTCCAAAGTATGGAATAAAAATCATTGGTTCAAATTAGCTTAATATTTTAACGCTGTCCTGCCAGGAAATTTAAAAAGAATGGGGCACTACATGGTCCATTGCCAAGCCTCATGCATATATTTGGCCTTATCGCCCTAGTCTTTGTTTGTTAAAAAAATAAAGTGCTACAAATGTAAGACTGAACATAGAGAGGTCTCTTCAGATTGCAGACTCCCTCTTCATGCATAGACTCCCCATGGACATAAACCAATGACTCATTGCTCATGCATGAGCACGCTGTTTTCCAATCAGAAAGCACATGTATATTTGATAACAGGACTCATAAATCAAACACATTATTCAATTTGCCACCACTGTACTGGCATATCAAAGATCACGCTGGCTTTAACAAATGAGGCCTATAGATTTTTCAATGAGTGCCACTCATATGGATTATGCAGTTATAGTTCTTTTACGGCTATCAGAGAAATGCAATAGAATTCTCAGGACCTGATGTACTAATTGCTGGTCGTAAAAAACATTTAGGTTTAAATGTTCTGTTGTGTTCAGCATGTTGCCTGGATTTTGCACAATGTTCAACGTTAACACTTCTTGTTTGAAGGAAACTCACATTTTTCAGTGCATATTAATGTGTATATGAAGCACAAAATATTGACTTTGATGCAGCACATTGAATATTTTTTTCTTCAGTGAAATCTAATAAGCATTTCAAAACCAAACAAAAAAGAAAAAAATATCCAAAAGCATTTTATTACTGGCTTTCAAAATGCGCTATCAATAGCACTTGCTGCAACAAGCCTTGAAGCACCAAGGTACTTCAAATAACAGATATTGCAATTACCCCATTCAGTGAAACTCGATTTGTTTACAACAGAATAAGAAACGACTGACCATGCCGCAGGCATTCGAATTTGGAGTTTGTTAGTTTGAATAGTGACTACTACAGAAAGAACATTATCCCACTAAACTATTACACTTTATAGGTTGAGTTTTTTAAGCGATGAACTGAAAACATACTTTACAGGCATGTGTATAGTATCCCTTAGGGCTCAAGCAACCAAATACTTTTGCACGCTTAAAGTATCATTTGTGGGCACAAACAAAAGATACTGGTTCTGTTACATAAATATTTACGTCCAGAAATGGAACCAACAACCTCCAAATATTGCACAAATGGTGGATCTTCTATAAATGTAGGTTTAGTGATTTTGAAATTTGAAATTTGAAAGTAATTTATAAAGCGCGAACTCATGCCCGAGGGCGTCTTGGCGCTATAGGAACAGGGTATAGGCGCAGATCTGCAGGAGAGAAATCTTTCTTGCGGGGAATCGAGTACCTCTTAATCATGCGAGAAGAGCCAGGTCTTCAGAGATTTTCTAAAAACCAGTAAGGAAGGGGCAGTTTTTAGTGCCAGTGGTAGACTATTCCAGAGCACCATGGTGGTCCTGAAGAAGCTCTTTCCACCCCAGGTGGCCTTCCTAAAACGGGAGACGGTCAGGTTCTTGGCAGAACCTGAACGGAGAGCCCTCCTAGGGACATACCAAGTGAGCTTGTCCTTGAAATGACCTGGTCCCAATCCATATAGGGATTTGTGAGCTAGGCAGAGGACCTTGAACCTACACCGTTTTCTGACTGGTAGACAGTGGAGTTTCCTAATGGCTTCTTTGGCAGATTCATATTTTGGTATTTTGAAGAGGAACCGTGCTGCTGTATTCTGCAGAGCCTGGAGCCTCTTCATGGGACCTTCTGCAAGGTTAAGATAGAGGCTGTTACAATAGTCAATCCTCGAGAGTACCAGAGCGATGATCACAGTTTTTAGGGTGTCAGGGTAGGAATTTTTCAATCCTTCTTACCATTTTGAGGGAGCAGAAAGAAGCGGAAGTGATTCTGTTCACCTGATCTTTAAGTTTCAGCTCCTTATCTAGGAGGAAACTGAGATTCTTCACTTTGTGTGTGGGTTCAGGAAGTAGGCCCAGCTCGGGTGGCCACCATGCTGTCGTCCAGAATGAGGGATTGTTACCAAAACTGATGACCTCCGTCTTCGTGGGATTCAGTTTAAGATAGTTACAGTCCATCCACTTGCTCACGTTACTCATGCAAGTCCTAAAAGCAGCGCTTGTCTTCACTTCGGCTTTTGTTAGGGACACCACGATTTGAGTGTCATCGGCATATGATGCCCGGGAGAAACCTGGAATTTTTTATTAGAATCGCTAATGGTGTGACATAAAGATTGAATAGTGTTGGGCTTAGGGCCGAGCCCTGAGGAACTCAGCAGGGCAGGGAGAAAGGCCTCGAACTGAAATTGCCCAATGACAGACTTTGTTGTCTATTTACCAGAAAAGACTGAAGAAGATCTAGTGCCTTAGCCTCTATCCCCAGGTTCCGCATACGGTCAACCAGAATTTCATGATTGACCGTATCAAATGCCGCGGAGAGATCCAGTAGGATCAAAACCGCTGTTCCTCCAGTATCCAGTATTTCTCGGATCTCCTCTGTGGCTACTATCAGGGCAGATTCTGTGCTCCGATTTTTTCTAAATCCATGCTGTGTGTCATCTAGGAAAGAATTTTCCTCAATGTATTCCGAGAGTTGTTCGTTCGTTACTTTCTCCACCAATTTGGCGGCGAAAGGGAGTCTGGATATAGGGCGGTAATTATTCGGATCTAATGCGTTCAAGTTATCCTTCTTCAACAGGGGCTGAACAGCGGCATGTTTCCACTGTGTAGGAAAGATTCCCTCCCTGAACATTTTGTTGAAAATTTGTCCCAGATTATGTGCTACTTGAGCAGGGATCAAGTGCATTACTTTAGTTGGGCAGGGATCTTGTGGGGCACCAGATTTAATTGATGGGATTAGGTTTATAAGCTGTTCTTTCGAAATGGCCCTAAAGTAAGAGAACCTGGCTTGCACTGATGTAGAGATTAAAGGTTGCCCATCCTGTTGAGTGGTAGTTCTGTCCATATTAAAATTCTTTAAAATGTTGGTAACCTTTTGTTGAAAGAGTTGGCCAGGGCATCACAGAAATTTTGATTATTTAACGCAGTATCAGGGCTTGTTGGTGTCACCAATTTTTTTATTACTTGAAAAAGGGTTTTGTTAGCATCATGAGCTAATTTTATCTGCTCCGAGTAATACTGAGGATTTTGCAGCTATAATCCGTTTTTTATGTTCTGCTAGTTTATTCCTGTAGATGATTTTCTCCTCCTCTTCGTATTTTTTTCTCCATTTCTATTCCTGCCTTCGGCAGTCTTGCCTAGATATCCTGAGAGTTTCATTATACCAGGGCTGGGAAGCTATTTTATTAGCTGTGGTTCTTTGATTAACAGGGGCTACAGTATCTAGTGCCGAGTTTAGCCATAGCGAGAAATTATCAACACTCTGTTCCAGGTTGTCAGCTGGTTGCCAGGGTGCCGAGTTTAGGGTATCTTTCAGTTCTACTGGCTGTATCTTATGCCAGGCACTACTGGAGGTTTGTTGGATTGTATCTCTCTGCCTGGCGACTTTTCCTGTCTTTATCTGCCAGTTAACTGCCCAGTGATCTGACCAGGTGAGCGGGAGAGATGGAAGTAGATCAATGTTTGGGTGGCTTGAGAAAATCCCATCAAGCATATGTCCAGCCTTATGCGTAGGACCTTTAGAAATTAGAGATAGCCCTAGTGCATTCATTGCCTCAATCAGTTTTACGGAGTCAGGGTTCCTTTCATCTTCCAGAAGGAAATTAAAATCCCCTATCACAGAAAAGTTGGCATTAAGAATGTATGATTCGAGAGACATGCAAAGTTCATCAGTGAACCCACTTCTAGGTCCCAGAAGGCAGTAAATTATCGTGCACTTGTATCGAGAATGCTATGGCCTCAAAACCAGGGGTAGCTAATGGCCAAAGGTGGTTTTAAGGTGAGAACGAAAAAAGGCCGCTAGGCCCCACCCATTTTATTGTGCCTGTCTAACCAATAGACGGCATATCCTGGTGGAGTGGCTGCGACAATATCTGGGCCCGAGCCACAGTCCGCCCATGTTTCGGTTATACACACAATATCTACTTGTTGTGCTTGGATCAGGTCAGAAAACTGCAGGTGGTGTTTTACTAGGGACCTGGTATTTAGTAACATGCACAAAATGTTTGCATGCGTTAGATTGCAATCTTTTCTATGTTGCTGGTCAGGTGTCCTAGTTATTACTAAACCAGTGGCTGAATTCGAGGCACAACTCATAGTTGGTTTGTAGCAGGGGAAAAGGGGAGTGGTTGGGGAACGGCTGTTAAGATTAATGTAACGGTGACCTTCGCCATTAGGCCTTAGTGCAAGGACGGCCTCCGGCGAATAGCTAATGATCCTTGCAGACTCTATCAGCAACCAGCCAGGGGGACGGGCGCTAGGCGTGGTCCAGGCACGGACGGGCACAGACAGGCTTGCCTTTGGCACGCAGGCGGTGCGCCCGCTGCGCACGTCCGCTGCCTGTCGGTGCCATCCTTTGATTAAATAAGCGGAGGCAGAAGGCTCAGGGAGAGGACTAGACCGTCTCCCTCCCAAAGATGGTGGCCAAGAGTGGCCCTGCGGAAGTGGGGAAAACCTGAAGACCAGCCCTCCCTCCACTCAAACCGCAAGATTGCTGCGGTGGACCACAGAGGATTGGCGGGAAAGTAACAGCGCTAAAGCTCAGTAGGTGTCAAATATAAAATAAAGCAAGAACGGTAGACGCGAGAAACAATGATAAAAGCAATATTAAAATCAGTTTACTACAGCGGATGGATCATAAGCAGCTAAGACTTTTATGTAGTCTTTATAATCAATTTCACGCAATATAAAAGTGATCAGTGGGACCATGAGTGTTGCCAGGGAGGGGCAGGATAGTGACTGTTATGAGTAATAAGATATGATAAGATAACGAGAAAAAAAATCAGAATATTATTTTTCATGGATTTATGCATTTATTAAGTAACTTTTGAGAACACTGTAGAGCACTATACATTGACTTAAGGTCACTTGCGAGCTGTGAAGCTGTTTCATGGTTGATAAGATTGGTTCCAATGGAAACTAGTGTTAAATTATGAAAAAGCCTTCCAAGCCAATATTTTTCTTCTAGGTTTAATTCTGTTGTAATTGAGCCAGAATAGTTCCGTTTTGCGGCTGTTCCTGATGTAGGTTGATTCTGCCCGTGGGTTATGGTTCAGACCACTTTACAGCCCGGGGCCCTGGATTCCAAACGTCCTGCCTCCAAGCTCCATTTAAAGTAATGCTTGGTAGGTAATCAAGTGTTCACTTGTAGAGCTTAGGTTTCTGTTTCGTCTGCACTAGGCGATAGTGTCTGCTGTCCATGGGTATCTGATGATGTCGGCCTGCTATTGATTTTAGGTATTGTCATCATCAGTGTGGAGATTCACTTGGTGCCAAGGGGAATACATAGATATTGAAGATGTAGGCAGGAGTTGTAAAGCCAGCGTGGCAGGCTGCATGTCACATTAAGAGATGATGATTTCTTTGACCCGATCTAAACTTTTTGAAGGCAGCTGGAAACAAGAATCCAAATCCATTCCAGACTGAATCTGGTCTTTCTGGCCAATTCCTAAACACTGCTCATCAGTATGCCATGGTACACAGTGTTAAAGTCTGTTGGGAAGTCGAGGAAGGTGAGAAATAATATCTTGTTCTCATCCAATGAAAGGTGAGCTCTCTCACAGAAGCGAATACTTTGTAAGGGCTCCTTGCAGGTATGAACCCAGACTGATGGTCACGGAGATGCATTTTGGTACCATCTAATACTGAAACTGTCTTGTGACTTCTTTGTCCAATATTTCGTTGTAAGGAGAATTTGAAAATTGTTCAAGAAGACCTTTGGGTCATCTATTAGATTCTTCAGAAGAGGCATGATGAAGGCATGTTTAAAGAGTCAAAGAACATTGATCAGGGCTGTGAGGAAGGCTTCAATACCAGATCTATATGGTTCAAAGCAAGCAGCTGAGCAGGGCTCTACACACAGGGTGGAGGTGTTTATTTTCCAGCCAATGTTGACACTTTTCCTTAGTCCTAAAGACTGTGGTGGATGAAGCATTCAGTGAAAAAATCAGTTGCTAAGAAGTTGTATGATGGACACAGAATTGACATAATGTACGTTAGATTTTTTTAAACATACATTTCCCACAGTGGGCATCTGCATTTCGGTCATCAGAGTTTATGGGCCTGATTCACAAAGCTATGTTGACAAAATATAGAACTCTTCTACTCTTGTGCTTCATCACGGAGGAGAAGTTCACTTGCTTTGAGCAGCCATGAAAGATACCTCACATAAAGGGGGTGGTCCCAGTGGAAACACAATATTACATAAATAGCAACATCACCTGTTAAATCAATTACAATCAATACTTATTCATGTTGAAAATATTTAATCAAGTTGAACATATATTTTATCATGTTCAAAAGACAGCACATTTGTCAATAAAGTTGTGCATAGGTGCCCCAAAAGGGGAGGAAGGAGGGAATGGTGCAGCAATGTGCAAAAGTGAGGGTAAGTGAGAGAGGGAGGGCAGTGAACAGTATATACATCAAAAACATAAAAGACCTGTCCAGCCACATGCCCTGGTGGACTCAGGGTGCCCCCATGGTCCCTATGAAGACCCTTCTGTAAGGAGCAGAATTTCCTACACTAATCCTGGGTCGAAACGTCGACAGCTCTATGTTTTGTTTACCAAATGTAGATGACAGTGATAGATTCACCGTGTCTTCTCTGACATTCTGGTTTTGTAAATAATTTAGCCTTGGTTAAGGCTGGACAGGCCTTTTATGTTTTTGATGTATATACTGTTCACTGCCCTCCCTCTCTCACTTACCCTCACTTTTGCATATTGCTGCACCATTCCCTCCTTCCTCCCCTTTTATATTTGTATTGGGACCACCCCCCTTTATGTACCGTATTCTACCCAGGTCCTAGTGACGTGTCTGGGTTAACCCCATTGTTTTGTAACTCTATGAAAGATACCTCGACAGCCTGACCAAAGACAACAACCTCACCACTGGCACAAATCGACCAGTGCATGGTAATCAGGGTGAGGAAATGTGACGACCTCAGAAAATTTGTCGAGGTTGTGCCTCGATTTACCAATGCTGTCCTGGGGTGGGTCCTTTGGGTCATTTCCAGCCTATTGGAGAGTCACATAGAACTCAAGCAGCACTCATAGTTATCCTTGAAAGCCTCCGACTTCATGGAGTGCTCTTATTTCTACACATTGACTCAAGCAGATTTTTCACTAGGTGGAAAACCTACAAAACTAAGTCACGTGGAACTGTGCATTTGAAAAGTAATCTTTTCTTTCTCTTCAAGTGGAGAAGCCCCTTTGAACCAGCTTTGAATATCGCAAATTCCAGTAATTCTAGTTTTGTTAATCAGCATGTGGAATTTCCAATCGCTATTTTAGAGGGCGTATGTTTTACTGCCCTACTGAAAAATCTTTGTAAATGTTGGGCAATATCTTGAACAATGTATGCCTGTGCAAGCACTAGGTCATGCACCTATTTCCACTTCCTTTTGCACATGTGCTGTCGCAAGTCTTTGATTTATATGTCCAATCATCACTTTGTGCAAATGCCCTCTGTCATGATTAGCATAAACGGGCGTATTATATTTTTCATTAGTAAGAGCACATTTTATGAAGTTGTTCCTAAATGAGATGATGGAAAACATGTTCTGCCCTCACATAAAGCGGGGCTTTTCACTCCGAAGAATATAGCACACATTACAGTATTCAGGAACATTTTTACAGTATAATAGCATCCCAAATATCTGTTTAACATATAAAAAATATCCTTAACGTAAAATTCCTAATTTTACCTGATTGAAAAGCACCACTTTAAGTTCATGTGACATATGTTTTTGCTAAATTGTTAATTAGGAACAAATTCAATGCATTAAATGTGTACTACTTGATAAAAAATGCAATATGCCCATCTGTGCTAATCACAATACGCAGCATGTGCCAACAGATGATTGGGCATATAAATCATAGCAACGCAGACGCTTGTGTGCAAATATAGATACAAGCATGTTTTCGCTATACTCTGAATTAAGAATAGCTTTATAAAACGTGTACTAACTGGTGAAAAAGGCAAAGCAAAAGTCTGGGCTCATCATCATAAACGACCTGCGAGCAAACTGAATATTAGACATATAAATCATGAAAAGGTGCCTGCACATGTGGAGTGGTGCGAAAAGGTGCGCAAAACAATTTTTTCAAAGTCCAATATTGTTCATGATACAATCTCGTGTCTCATAGGCGCTTCCACAGTTCAAAGGTAAGCGATCCTCGCGAGAGGTAATGCAGTATTCACCCACACTCCACTCTGTTGGCATAGCATTCACATCGATGAGTTAAAAATCTACTAATACGACTATTGTTTTCCCTTTCTAGTCTGGCATTAGCCAAGACCTTTTAATTTTACTAAAGATATATATGCATAACATATTTATAGGGGCGTTCAGCAAGCCCTCTTCATCCATAGATCTGTTATTATGCCGTTCACATTTTTATTCTGCATTTCACGAGCCAGTGGGCCAGCACAGTAAAGCCATTGGCTAACTTCACTGCACATATGTGAACAAGGAAGTTCACTCCAATGTGACGGCCTACTATTGTCCAGTGTGCTTTTGAGATCAAAAAATGTTTTTGCTTTTAGACAATTTTCTTCTGTATTGGCGAGGGACTGACAACTCCATCCAAAAATATCGCTTTACAAAAACTAGTACTGGAAAAGCCGAAAGGCTTCAGCCGATCCAAGACCTACTGGTTTTTCCAATGCTTGTTTCCTAATTAAATGCATTTTCCAAAGCCCCAGTCATGCTTCTCTTTTTTGCAATACATGATTATAGGCGTTTTTCGCGTGGAAGATTTGACCTCAATAGTTGAAACTTTAAATGAAAAGGCAGGGTTGTGGCCGGGCTATGTGGAATGACTTCGGCAATAATTGACTGAAGTGCAGCTATTGTTCTAGAAAAAACATGGGAAAATAAAATATCATCCTTCATTTGTTCGAGTCAAGGCTGGCAGCAGTCAAACCATCTGTGGGCCATCCATCATGCAGGTACCCGGCCCTCCGACAGGAGCGCCACTGCGGACTAACCCCGGCCATCTTCGAGTGCCTGTGGTTCGATGTCCTTGAAATACCACATGTAATATGACGCTTCTCCTACGTTATTGGACCCCCCCCCATGACTATTACAAGAGTTCATGGCAGCTCTTTCTGTGCGAGAGCAATCTGTTCTTGTATAGATTACAAGCTCAGATGGAAGTTTTACCCAATTTTACACTTTAAAATATTACATATTTTTTTTAACAGGGAACGTTTTGTTACTATCCAACCAATCAATCACCAGAATCAGCAATGCCCTGTAAAATGTGGCTTATGCAAAATAACAATTTGCTTTGCAGGAATGCTCTATGAATCATAATAAACAATATATTAATGCACCCATATTAGCTCACACCCATTAAAGGTTGTTTGTGTTTTGACCTGGGCTGCCTACATCTTGGACTGTTTTGTATCCATGTTCAACATTATTTTCAAAAATGACGCCCCAAAACAGTCACTGGACATGCAGTCTGCATGCATCAAAATTCTAAACCAGCCACAAGGCGAGGAGAGAACTATTCGAAAGTAACTCAATAGAGAAATGCACACACAGACACAGACACACAGACACACACACACACTCGAATTGCGTCAGCACAGGATGCTTGCTGTATGAAATATTTTAATGCTTTGAGTCCCCTTACTGAATGTCTATAGGTATCATTGGCATAACAAAGGTACCCTGGGCCCCAATGCAAACAAGAAAACGGGTCCCCAACAACCCTGGTTTAATAGTAAAAAAACACAACTTTAATTTAGATGTAGTGGGGCCTTCAGAGACATGGTCCCCTGTGCAACTACACCTACTGTACAACTGATACACGGGCTCCAGATAGGTGAGAAACGTAAGAGGCGATGAAGCGCTGAAACATCTGGCCAGTGCACGCACACAGCCATGTGGTTTGCAAACAGCGCTGAACATCTGGCTGGCAGCAAGATGGCGATGTGACATACGCATGGATAAGGATCCAGCAGAAAAGCCACAGCAAATATTGGTTTAAGATCCAGAAAGCAGCCAGACATTCAGCATCTGAGTTTGGTAAGTGTATGGCAGAGGATGTTTGTCATATATGGGTGAGGTTTGATGTACCCATAAACAAATTAAGGGGAGTGAAGAGGCGCTAAAGAGCATGGCTAAACATCCTCTGACACAGAACTTTACAGAAACTATAGAGCCCAACTTGTTTGGATCAGTATAAGAATCCTTCCATCGAACTAAACAGAAAAGAATCCTTTTGCTTTAAAGAACTCTCACCCACCAGGGGTACCCCTTGGTGGCATGCTTTATCATAGAGTTCCTTCCCGTTTCATTGCGGAACTGGCATGTTACAACCTATGAGAAGCACTGGTACCCTTTGTTGGAAAAGGAATAGGGTAGTGAGTGGGGGTAGGGTTATTCTTTAAAAATACCTGCCTGTAGCCCTAACGTTTTGATCTGGGAGCCAGCCGGTATGATTTAAAATAGGAAAGTTAGGAAGTCCCTGGGCTCTAGTTACCCCTACTTCCTTTTAGGGTAATACGTATGTTAAGCACACCTAAACCACCTACTTGGTGTCTGTAAATGGTAATTTATTAAGGCACTTCATAGTGCTGGCATCAGCACATATTGGAGAGAGTCAGGCCTGTTGCCACACAGACTCCAAGGTCCCTGCCTGGCCTGCTCGCCTAAAATGCCTCAGTTTGTGCCTACATCTTTTCTGCATGGTCATCGCATGTTTTACATATTTTACATGACCCTATATTTTTCCTGGCTTTAGAACTCTGTGCACTTTACCCCTTCTAACCAGTAGTAAAGTGCCTGTGCTCCCCCTTTAACCATGATTACATTGGCCTCTTCCTACTTGGCACATTTAACTTCCCTGTTAGTCCCTAGTTTATGCTGTAGAAAGTGCACCTAAGGCCTGGAAGTTAAATACCACGTGTGGACTGCAGCACCTATTTTGCCATCCACTGCAGTGCAGACAAGACTACAGGCCCTCCCTGTGTAGGGAAACATCTATTTCAACGCAGGCATTACATTGTAGTGCCTTTACAACGCAGTCAGTACCACGACTGTGATGTTATCACTTGTTCCTTTACAACACTTGCTTTAGGGAATGTGGTGTTGGACTGGTGTTTGATTTTAACACTTTTTTTTAACGTTCTTTGCCATCCCTTGTGTTCTTTACACTTTATTCTTCTCGCTAAAACCTAACAATCGCCAATGCTTCTCGCCTCTCAGTGTTGATTAGAAGAAACTGAAATTGTGTATTTTTTCCAACAAGAACATTATACTTTATCCCTGGTGGTAGCCAAGTTTTGTTCTAAATGAACTAAAGTTATTTCTGCTGGAAATAATCTCAAGCTTTCTCAGCATTGATTATGTTTCTAGGTGCAAAGGTAACAATCCTGACCGGGAAGAACCACTAAGATGTACCAACACCTGATCCAGTTATCACGAATCAAGCATGTAATGAATAGACTCAGATGGTGCATTCCAAATCTCCATTTCTGAATAACCCAAGAGCACAGAGCAAGTATTCCATGAATTATATCCTGTGGCTAACAAAGGAGGTAGGAAGGAGAAATGACATATAGGTATCTGCATAAGGCTTCGGATCAACCATAAGCATTCACAGGCAATGGCTCAGTACAACGAAGAAGATGTCAGCAGGAGGATAAGGTAACAAGGTGAGTGGAGGAACCAACAAAGGCACTTACTGTGATAAAACAGATAAATACAGTAAGCCATGTGAACCTTAATGGGGATGGTAAATACGAGGTCATATATCTCTGTGTGCTTACCCGTTTCTTTAGGACGATGCCATTACCTAGCAGTGGAGCAATCAGGAAATATCTTGACCGATGGGAGAATGGCAACAGCGTGCTGGGAAGAAGCACAGGCTAGAGCAAGAACTCCTAAATGTGGAAGCAAGAAGGGGACTCTAGTGTAAGGAGAGTTGAGAAGCGAAAAACAGAATAAACGTGCAGGAAGCCAAAGGACTTTTGCCGACTATGGCAAATGGGAACCTTACAACACAATGCTGCAAGGAAATGTGACTTTCTCCCGACTTCTCCAATATTAGCCTGGAAGGACTACTCATCTGACCTTTGTGAATACCTAATCCCCATTGGTCAGTGTGCCGCAACTGCCACTGGCACGGACTCCACACTCTCCACAGATATCACCAGCATAGAAATCTACACCATCCCCTCTCTAGGTTTAGCTTTCCCTGCACTGAGTATGGGCCTTTAGAGAGATTCCTAACAGTTCCCTCTCAGTTTCCCCCTGCCCAGGATCCCCACCTTCATAGACAAGGGTGTTGGCTTGTGTGGAAATGTAAGATGGAAAGCTGACACTAATTTGGGTGCATAGAAAAAAAGCAGAGGGTTCCCAAGTTTCAACTGCCACATTATACCTTTTCCAACTAATAGGATACTGTAGCTGACCCCTTGTGATCCTAGAGTCTAATATAGCCTCCACCTCCTACTCCCCTAGACCATTAACTACCACTGGAGGAGGTAGACTGCAATTAACTGAGTGGGCTGGTTTAACTCCTGAGAAATGCACTATGGGATGCATATGCCCAGATTCTGGAAGGCCTAACTGAACTGCTGCAGGTCATACCACTGTAATGATTGCCTACCAAACTATCTCACTGGCAATGAGACTTGTGACCTACAGGGTGAATGTGAATCATTGTAACAGACACTCCCCATCTCAAGTTATCTTAATGGAATAGTAGTCTGTAAACTGGAAATGACACCCTCTCGACAGCCCCTGCCATTGTCAATCCTTCTTTCTTAGTTGGGTCCACTGCAGTAGCTGCCTGGAAATCTCAGACTCACAACCCCGTAACATCATTGACTAAGATGCGCTCTGCCAGTCAGCCACCATATTAACCTGTTAACATTTTTTTTACAGCAAATACAGTGCAAAAGAGTACATATTCTTTTCACAGTGCCTATTTTGCAATACTGTCGTTTAAAGCTAGGAAAATGTCCACTAATTCTGAAAAATTGAAGTCAGTGCTCAAACCTACTAAAAGACAGAAAACCCATTCTCTCCCTTTTCCTCAGCTCTATAATAAAGTTTGACTGCAACAAATCTACATTAGTTGAACTACAATTGCCAGAGATCAGAGCAGAGATGGCACGGATCAGAATAGGAATGGTATTAATTTCAAAGAAACAGGATCTTGCCAATATTTCTATCAGTTTCTGCAACTGAGAATTTTGGAGGATGAATTTCATAAGATTCAGACACCGATGAACTTCAGGCCAACACTCTAAAAACATTTACTCCATTGGAAACTCAAAATCACCAATACAGCCTGCACATTTGAATAAGCATCTGGGGAGGGAAGGTGAGAGCTGCATTTGCTAGTTAGAAGGCCAGCATCAAAAGTTTCTGGAAAAAATAATTTGACCTACTTCTTTAAGATCTAATTCCACTCCACATGAAATGATTTTAAAGTTCTTTGATATTAGTGTCCACCACTTATTCTAAAGGGCTCTCCTACATCTTCCTTCAGGATTTTGCAAAGTAGGATACTGCAATTCATTAGGAATATCTCAATATCTTCCCGAAATAAGTAAATACATTTTTTAAACTTTTTTGTGCCTCCGTCATGACGATATTGTTGAAGGCAGTATCTAAATATTCCGAAGAATCTGCTCAGCTGACATAATTTTGGGATCATGGTAAACACATTCTAGGGAGGCATTATTTTGAAGATTCTACTATTGTTTGTGACTTGCATTTTTGCTCTCATAATTAAATTGTTCGCTGTTTCGAATTTCAAATTGTGAAACTTATGTCCACTTTTTAAGAGTGGGGCCACATGTACGTAGCTTTTATGTTATCGCAAATGGGCTGATTCGCAGAATTGGGCCGTTTGCGACTGCAAAAAAAGCCTTTTTGTATGTACAGAACCCTATTTTGCTATTTGGTAACCTATTACAGAATCGCAAAATGGGTTAGCAATTTGGTATTAGGAAGGGACTGGTTAAGGGCGACCCTTCCTAATAGCGACTCACAGTGCTATGTACAAATATTTTGCGACTGAAATGCGGTAGCAAAACATGCACATTTTACCACCTACTTCAACATCTACATGGCCCCGCTCGCACGCATCGCCAGACAGCACGACCTCAACATAATCTCCTACGCCGACGACACCCAACTGATCCTCTCCCTCACCAAGGACCCCCTCGCCGCCAAATCCAACCTCCATGAAGGGATGAAGGCCGTCGCCGATTGGATGAAGATCAGCCGACTAAAACTGAACACGGAGAAGACAGAGGTCCTCATCCTCGGCTCCAACCCCTCAGCCTGGGCGACTCCTGGTGGCCAACGACGCTGGGAGCAGCCCCGACACCCACCGATCACGCACGCAACCTGGGAGTCATCCTCGACTCAACGCTCTCCATGGCCAAGCAAGTCATCGCAGTCTCATCCTCCTGCTTCAACACCCTCCGATTGCTTCGCAAGATCTACAGGTGGATCCCGACAGACACGAGAAGAACAGTCATCCAGGCCCTCGTCAGCAGCAGACTCGACTATGGGAACGCCCTCTACGCGGGAGCCCCGGCCAAGCTCATCAAGCGACTGCAACGCATACAAAACGCCTCCACACGCCTGATCCTCGATGTACCACGCCACAGCCACATCACCCCCCACCTGAGGAACCTGCACTGGCTCCCCGTCGACAGGAGAATCTCCTTCAAACTCCTCATCCACGCACACAAGGCACTCCACAAGACTGGCCCAGCCTACCTCAACAGACGACTCCTCTTCTACGTCCCCAACCGCCAACTCCGCTCCGCCGACCTCTCCCTCGTCAACGTCCCTCGCATTCGAAGAACCACCACCGGCGGCAGATCCTTCTCCCACCTCACCGCCAAGACCTGGAACACCCTTCCACTAAGCCTACGACAGACCCAAGACCTGCTGACCTTCAAGAGGCTACTCAAGACCTGGTTGTTCGACCAGTAGCAGCACCCCCCCCTTTTTTTCTCCCCCAGCGCCTTGAGACCCTCGCGGGTAAGTAGTGCGCTTTACAAATTCTGTGATTGATTGGTAACCCAGTTGCAAACAGAAAGGGGTCCCAAGGAAACTCCTTCCCCTTTGTGAATGCATGCAAAAACGGTACCACTGCCTTCTCTTAAAAAATGAAACCAAAACAATTCATTTTTGTTTTTGGAATGCATCCCATTTTCCTATAAGGAAATAAACTACATTTAAAAAAAAATGTTTTGCTTTATTTAAAAGCAAACACAGACATGGTGGTCTGCTGTCCCCAGCAGGCCACAATCTCTGTGTTTTTAGCGATTTCCAATGGGTCACAAAGTGTGACCTACCTCATGAATATTTAGGAGGTAGGTCAATTGTGACCCCCATTAGGAATTGCTAAATGTGTCAAGGGCACATTTGTACATAGGTGTTTGAAGCGAATCACAAAAAGTCGCTATTAGGAACCTTCAAAATGAAACCTACATGCATGTGGCCCACAGTTATTATGTTAGCCTTCTATGCTTGCAACAGATGTTCTGTAAAGCATGTGTTTTTGTCTTTATTTTTGTTATTAAATGTTATATCTTTTTAGACTTTCTTTCCCTTTGAGCTTTTTTGCAGTGGTTTCCACCATACACACATTACTTTCATTTCGCATTTAACATAAGTACTAAGGCAGCAGATAAAATGTAAGAAAATTGCTAATTATAGCAAAATACATAAACATAGCATTGATTTTAACAAGCTACTGGTAAGAGTGATAGAGAGTCCCAAAAACTCACTTACAATTGTGCTGTACAAGTCCTGATTTCTCTTGCTATTGCCGCTTTAACTGAAGTTGTGATTCTTCTGGTCAGGTCTCTAAGGGCCTGATTCACAAAGGTAAACTTACGCTTTGTGTAAATTTAAGATTGTTTGCTATTCACAAAGGTATTTTACGAAGCTGGGCAGTCCAAGGCCTACTCAGGAGAGGTGGTTTGGGCTAATGATCTCCATTTTCTGGCATGCAACAACAACATTTAATAAATGATTGTCCAGTGAGTGCTTTTTCTTTGAAAAAGGAAAAATAGATTTATTACACACACACACTTCTAAATGCTATGCATTAATATACAAAGGTAGATGGAAATACCCTTGATGACATTTCTGAATCACATTTGACCCCTAATAGGTCCTGATCCCCATAATCACAACATCCATCACCTATAGAAGATGCAACATCATAATATAAGAGGGTGTCATTTTAGAAAAAGCATGACTATTGGCTTTGTCAAGGAAACACCACATCAAAATATAAAGCAATGCCACATTAAGATAATCTGTTTAAACCAATATCCATGTTAAAAAGCATTCATTTCCAATAAATATTGAATTGTTTATCAACACACTTGTCATTAAAGCATCATGCTCCATGACTGAGGTGGGCGTGGCCGATCGCTGGCGGGCTTGCTCAACTGCGGGAAGGAGAAGGAGATGGTAGTGGCGGCGGTCCCTGCTTTGCGAGGCTATACGATCTTTTTCCAGGCTTCTTGATTAGCCTGGAATGGCCTAGATGTGCCGAGAGCGCATTTTCGATTCTTTAACTGCTGCTTCTGTTCTTCGGCTTGGACAGAATCTTTTCCGTTTACATGCTGGCAGGAAATGCTGCTTTCCCCGAGAGACTGAGGAGGAGGAGGCGCTAGGAGGCGATAGGTTGGGAAGCCCGGAGTGATCTCTGCTAGCAGCGCTTCGGACATTTCTCACCTGAAAGGTTCAAAAAAGAGGAACATACAAGGCAGAAGATGTCAGATGCTGCGCTTGGACTCTTAGAGGTTGATGTTGCAGCCCTCTCTGTCTTGAGTATTTCAGGTGAGATCAGGATCAGCGCGTCGAGAAGCTGCTTGCTACTTGTTACATTCTCAGTTTGGATACTTTGTTGCAGATAATCAGGTGATTTATGGGACATTACAACGGGAGTGCGCCTGCTCCTTCTGGCTTTTTCTAACTATGGCTTTGATATTTTACCTGGCATAAAGATTTTTGAGACTTTCAAGGCTAGTTTCACAGGGGGCTGAGGCACGGAAGCGGCTCGGTTGGGCTTGTCTGGGCTGGGTGCGGCTTGTGTCTCCCTCATAAATATTTGTATATCTCTTGCATAAGGAGCAGCATCAAGCCTGAAAGGCTAATTAATATGAAAAGAATCTCCCGGGATACACACGGTAAAACCTCGTTTGATGGCAAACTCCGCAAGGGGGACGAGAACATGCCACAAGAGCAAGAGCCCATCCCTCAAGGAAGTCTAGCTGGTCCTGTTCAGTGGAACTGGCGGCCAGCGCAAAAATTAATCTAAGAAGTCGGTAGGCTTGTTTGGTCTTGGAGGTGCGGGACTTCAAAAAAATCTTGAGAACCTGCAAGTTATGAATGCCCCTCAGGGCAGTGCAGGCCCTCAATAACAATGCCCAATTCAACTTCTTTGGGAGATACGAGCCTCAACGATAATCCTTCCCTCAGCTCAGTTAATCAAGCCTCTCCACAATCCAATGATAATAATAAGTCTTTATCTTTATTACAAACAACAACAACAGAGGATCTCCCGGTGGTTAGACAATACATCTCTAGCCAGCCTACTACGGGACATAATGCAAAGGCTCAGGCTCAGGCTCAGTCCAATCTAGATAGCTTTGTTATTCCTAAACCTAAATCTAGTCTTATTCCCGAGCAGCAGGAGGTGGGGAGCTCCCAGCTCTGGGATTCATCCCTTTTTACGACGGCAATAGAAACTGCAACGGCAACACCAGATAAGATCTCGCTTCAAAGTTCAATTAGTCAGAGGCTGGATTCAACATCACTTGATTCAAGGAGTGTGGCTGTTCCGGAGGATTCTACTCATATTCTTCTTATTCAGATTTTAACTGAACTTAAAAATATTAAACTTTCTCAAGATGAAGCTCAGAAAAGGACGGAGTCACAATTAAACTCAATCCAGTCTCATGTTCAACAGCTTACATCTCGAGTTACAGAAGCGGAACAGCGCATATCCGGTCTCGAAGGCTCGGCTCCTCTGCAAACAGATCAGATAATTAAACTGCAATCTGAGTTAGAAAATCTCCTGTCAAAGGTAGACGATGCGGAAAACTGCGCACGAAGATGTAATTTACGCATTACTGGAGTTACGGAAGGATTTGAAAAAGGGCAACCAATGGATAAAATCATCACGGATTTGATCACCAAATATGCATGCCCAGACCTTACTACCCAGAAGACGAACCTCACGATCTTGCATGCACATTGAGTTCTGGCAGTTCAATATCCGAATGCTAAATATCCTAGAACAATTATTGTGAATTTTGGGGATTTCAGAATAAAGGAGAAAATTCTAGCCTGTGCGATTTGTGATAAAGGGTATCAGACAAGTGACAATTTTTTGTTCAAAATCTTTTCAGACATGTCTGCTCATTCGGCTAGGCGGAGAAAAGAATTTAAAGGCATGATAAATGGTTTTCAACAAGCTGGGGCCCCTGCAGGACTAGTTCAACAGTCAAAGCTGAAAGTATTTTACAAAGGGAAAGTCCATATATTTCAATCAGCTCAAGAGGCACAGGAGCTCCTCTACTCTCTGCAACATCCAGGGAAGGCGGCCTCAAAATGACTTTTTGGTCATAGTCTAGTGAAATGTAGCTAATCCAAGTGATTTTTTTTGTGTTTCTGCTTCTTCCTTTTTCTTTTTGTGTGTTTAGATCGCCAGCGATTGGCTTACTACCTGGGTGCCATGTCACAGCACCCCAATGTTGGAAGGTGGGAGGGGTCACATGGGGGAGACGGGAGGGGTCTAGGTGCACGGGGGGGTCGCCTCAGCGAGCCCCAGGCGGGGGAGGCTCCACGATGGAGGGGACCCATGGGAGCGAGGAGGAGGGGTTCACGAAGGGTAGGGGGCGGGAAGGGTGTGAGGGTCACGGAGGGCAGGGGGGGTGAAAACATAAAATGTAGTGAATTTCTGATGGAAATGCAGAGGATCAAGAAACTATATTTTCTCTCTTATTCTTAAATGACTTCTAGACCATTAAAGATTATTTCCTGTAATGTGAACGGGTTTAATAATAGATTGAAGCGCCGCTCTATGTTGGCCTGGTTTAAAACCTTCCAAGCTGATATCATTTTTTTACAGGAGACTCATTACAAGGAGGGCGCGCCTAGGGATAAAACCCCTGCCTTTGTTCAATATGAATTATTTTGCCTCTGCAAATGCGGCTATTAGAGGGGTTGCTATTTTAGTCAGCAAAAAGATACAGGGGGATATTATAATGGTTCAGAAGGACAATAATGCAAGATGGCTCTGGCTGCAAATGAAGATCTGCAACCAAATATTTAATTTTGTTAGTTTTTATGGTCCAATAGAAGACTTAACAGAGTCGCTCTAGCCATTATACGACTTTGACACTGCTCAAATAGGATATCTGGTCATTGGAGGAGACTTCAATTTGTTAATTAATCCAGCTATTGACTCGTCACGACCCCAGAAATCTCAGTCTAAACCTAAATCTATCAGGCTATGTAGAGATCTACTATGTGATTTGAGGTTGGTTGACTGCTGGCGCGATGAATTCACCAGTGAGAGGAAGTATACTTGCCACTCAAAGAGATATCATTCGTCCTCACGAATCGTTATTTTTCTTGTCTCACATGCTCTCTTAAGTACCAAATCAAAGATCATTGAAAATCCTTTTTCTGACCATGCATTAATTTCGGTTCAATTTTCAATTCAAACTCAAGCTCAAACCGAGTTTAGATGGTCATTAGACAAATCTCTTCTAGTTGACGAGAATTGGGTGGCAAATATGCGTTCGCTTTTAGAGGATTTCTGGAAACGCAATAGAAACACGGCTTCAATTTTTGTTTGGGGGGCTCTGAAGGCTTTTTTTTGAGGGGAAGCAATTAATTATACTGCATACAAGAGAAGCAAAGAGAAGGAAGGAAAACTGCAGCTCGAGAATCAGTTTTCTAGATTGACGGCCCAATATTTAGCAGCACCCTCTAGGGAAAATAAAATAAAGCTGCTTCAGTCTAAGTATAATCTACAAGAACTTTTCATCGCCAAAGAAATTCTAGCACATGATGCAGTTTTACAGAAAAGATATGAGGAGAATGAGCACATAGGCAAATATTTAGCCTGGTCAGCAAAACGCAAGGTTAATCGGAATACTATTAAATTGATAAAGGACCCAGTTACTGGTAGATCTACTTCCCATCCTCAGGAAATTTCGGCCATTTTTTTTATCACTATAAGAAGCTCTACTCTGATCCTTACAATAGCCCAGTAGAGGCAGCGGATGCCTGGCTTAACAGTATTAATTGCCCTTCATTGTCGCAGGCAAATAAAAATAGCTTAATCGCAGAAATTACAGAAGAAGAAATAAAAAACGCTGTGATGTCTTCACCCTCCGGGAAAGCATGCGGATGCGATGGGATCCCTATAGAGTTTTATAAGCTTTTTTTACCTCAGCTCAGCCCTGTTTTGGAGCTTTTATTTAATGGAATTTTGGAAGGCAAAATGATCCCAGCTTCATTTACGCAAGCTGTGGTAGTTAGCTTCTTTAAAAAAGGCAAAGCAGAGGAGGAGGTTAATTCTTATCGTCCAATAAGCCTGCTAAACAACGACTATAAGACTTTTTCAAAGATTCTGGCGAATCGTTTATCTCTAGTCTCTACCTTTCTTGTACATAGTGACCAGAATGGGTTTATCCCAGGTAGACTTTTAGCTACTAACTCTCATTATTTGTGCCAAGCGATTGATTATTTTAATACCAATAAGGCGAAGGCAGTCATTATGATGTTGGACGCAGAGAAAGCGTTCAACAGAGTTCAGTGGAACGTTCTTTTTGCAATCTTAAATAAACTTGCGCTTCCATCTGAGCTCTGTCGAGCGATAAGTAACCTATACCTAGGTGCTCAGACGTCCATAGTGATAAATGGCAAAAAAGAGGACATGATTTCCATCAGCCGGGGGACGCGGCAAGGCTGCCCCCTTTCTCCAATACTGTTTTCCTTGTTTTTGGAGCCGCTAGCCTGTGCAATAAGGCAAGATCATTCTATTCTACCCCCTATTCCAGGTGCTGCCAAGTTGAAGCTGTTCGCCGATGATATGGCTTTGTACTTGGCAGCCGAGGAAGATAATATCAGACTTACCTTGGCTAAAATAAGTGAATTTACAGTTATCGGGGGTTATAAAATCAATCAAGCGAAATCAGAGGCACTTCTTTTCAACTGCTCACCAGCTGTCTTACCCTCTTCGATGCAGTGACAATATCTCAGGTCCCACTCTATAAGGTATCTGGGAATATTTGTTTCATCACACTTGGAAGATCTGTTTTCGCTTAATTATATTCCTACATTTAATAAAATGCGAAACCTGCTTTCTCAATGGAAGGATCTCCCTCTGACTATTATGGGCAGAGTAGCTCTTATTAAAATGAATATACTCCCCCTGTTCTTATTCTTATTTTCTACTTTGATGGTTAGAGTACCTCAGTCTTTTTTTGAGCAAATTTATTCAGAATTGAGATCGCTTATTTGGCAGGGTAAAAAACCTAGATTAAAGTTAGAAACTTTGCAATTAGAAGTCATAGATGGGGGTCTAGCGTTTCCCAACATACGTTTATACTACCAAGCTTCATTGATCAACTGGCTTAATTATAACAACTTGGTAGAAATGTCTTCCGCAAATTTTTTTCTTGAGTTAATGTTAGGGGAAATGGAGATTGCTTTAGCACCGTTTTTACGAATTCCGAAGCTTCCAAAGAGATCGCGATATAAATTTCCTAAATTAGTGGCTTTTCAATTCCAGAGGATCTGGGAGACATTTAATATCCCTTGGTTACAGATTAGTGGAATGCCTCCCTCTCGGTCTACACGTGTCCACTCGGACTTGTGATCTCTGGGCTAAATTTGGTTTCTTCAAGCTTCAGGATTTTTTTTAAATGATAGATTTAGAACTTGGCTGGAAATTAGATCGCTTAACAACAACATCTAGACGTCTCTTTTTTTTAGTCACTTTCAGATAAATAAGTTTTGTGTGGGCTTGAGCAATTTGGTTAATTCGAAAGGGTTACTATTAAGTAAAGCTCATTTTATACTGAAAATTCGGGGAATTGGGAATTGGTACAAGCTGCTCAAATCTACGCAGAACGATCAAATCGTTCTAACCCATTTGGAAAAAATTTCTCAATCAATTGATTATCGTCTCAATCTTCAGCAATGGCGTTTTTTTAATAAAATGAGCTGGAAGGCAGTGCGAGCAGCTAACTTAAGGGTGATGGCCTTTTTTAGTAAATACAAGAACCTAGAAAGGGTTTTGGCCAACAATGCAGCAAGGCTGGGCCCAACTATAATCAAAGAACAAAAAAGATGCCCATGCTGCGTACTCGCTCCAATTAATACACTAAGGACATTGAGACAAAACAATGCCCACAACAACCACTTTTTCCGTTGAATTTAATCAAAAACCTTTTTCTTTTTATCAAAAATTGCCACCTACATAGTATACAACATTTCACAATTTATAAAGAATCCTTTTCAGAGAAAACACTCAATGTACAAAAACATTTACATATATATACAAATCCACATCAAATATACCACTACTTCCAACCCATTCACACAACTTCTCACATATCCTATCTCCATTCAAACCAACATCCAAAGCAACATATTGTTTTTCAATGTTAATACAGACATTTTTAACAAAAAACAATGGATCATCAGGCCATCTATCAAATTAGCTGCATAAATCAAAAAATAAATTATGATTTTATAAAAGATTGGCCTTAAAATAGCGGTCTACGCGTTTCAAACCCCTGCCAATTCAGGAGTTCTCATCAGGACCAGAATAGCTGAAAAAGACAAAAAAGAATTCTTTGTCTTAATGATTGACCACATACTGACCCTTACCTCAAAAACTTCTATGCTGCACCATTTCTTACCTTACTCGCTATGAATGTTCAACTGATGTTTAATCATTTCAACTTTCACCAAAACGATCGATCTAAAATAACATACATACAGTCTTAGTCTTATAATGTGGGACCGGCGTTTCCTTTGATTTTCTAGAGGAAAAAACAACTGAGCTGTTCGTCAAACACGATTAAAGGTAAGACGAATTACAGGCACAGAACATTGTTCCACATCGGCCTAGTTCATCGAAAACGGACACTAAGTTGAAAAAATCTGTTATTCAGTTAGTTCCTCATTTTTTCCTCTAGTCAACAACTGAGCTGTTCGTCAAACACGATTAAAGGTAAGACGAATTACAGGCACAGAACATTGTTCCACATCGGCCTAGTTCATCGAAAACGGACACTAAGTTGAAAAATCTGTTATTCAGTTAGTTCCTCATTTTTTCCTCTAGAAAATCAAAGGAAACGCCGGTCTTCAGTCTGCCACCGTCCTTTTCATATTCGTCCAAATTAAACAGATGAATTACATCAACTAAGGTAATACATCACCTTGGCTTCATTTAACCTCGTATTTTAAGCCATGAATATAGTATTATGGCCAATGGATATCTTATTTGTTTATTTTTTAGATATGTAGCAGCCATTCTGCATATGACGTGTGACCCCATTACACCTCAGTCAGCTAAAAGTAAGAACTTTCATCCCCTTGGTATCTTTTATTCGACAATACAATGCCCTGTCCTCCCACATTATAAGACTAAGACTGTATGTATGTTATTTTAGATCGATCGTTTTGGTGAAAGTTGAAATGATTAAACATCAGTTGAACATTCTTAGCGAGTAAGGTAAGAAATGGTGCAGCATAGAGGTTTTTTTGAGGTAAGGGTCAGTATGTGGTCAATCATTAAGACAAAGAATTCTTTTTTGTCTTTTTCAGCTATTCTGGTCCTGATGAGAACTCCTGAATTGGCAGGGGTTTGAAACGCGTGAGACCGCTATTTTAAGGCCAATCTTTTATAAAATCATAATTTATTTTTTGATTTATGCAGCTAATTTGATAGATGGCCTGATGATCCATTGTTTTTTGTTAAAAATGTCTGTATTAACATTGAAAAACAATATGTTGCTTTGGATGTTGGTTTGAATGGAGATAGGATATGTGAGAAGTTGTGTGAATGGGTTGGAAGTAGTGGTATATTTGATGTGGATTTGTATATATATGTAAATGTTTTTTGTACATTGAGTGTTTTCTCTGAAAAGGATTCTTTATAAATTGTGAAATGTTGTATACTATGTAGGTGGCAATTTTTGATAAAAAGAAAAAGGTTTTTGATTAAATTCAACGGAAAAAGTGGTTGTTGTGGGCATTGTTTTGTCTCAATGTCCTTAGTGTATTAATTGGAGCGAGTACGCAGCATGGGCATCTTTTTTGTTCTTTGACTTTTTTAGTAAATGGCAGATTTATTTTACTCCGGCCAAACTTAATAAAATCTACCCTGCAGTTAATCATTGCTGCTTTAGAGGCTGCCAGGTTCTAGGAGATTGGCTACATGTGGGATTTACTTGTACTAAAATTGCAAGCTCCTGGGAAAATGTTTTTTCAGAAGTAAGAAGACTATTGGCAATAGATCTCCCCTTAAAGGCTTCCACAGCTCTCTTAGGTTTAGCTGAAGCTCAGAGCCTCTTAACATTATCTCAACGTCAATTTATTTTTATCGCTGCTGTGGTAGCAAGATCATTAATTTTGGCAAATTGGAAATCAGCAATAATCCCAACTCTCTCCCAATGGATACATAAAATGAATAAAAATGTTAATCGGGAAACTGTCAAACACATATTACTACATTCTAAAGACCACTTACATCATCATATTCTAAACTAGAATGATTCACTGTAGTATTCGGTTAGAATTTATTCATGTTTTCTATTTACAAATGTAAGAAATATTGCAAATAGTTTCATGTAATTGTGCAATCAATTTTTCATTCGCTAAAAGAATAATTACTGAAGCTTGTTCCAGGAGGCAAGCTCAAGCTTCCTGTAGACAGGAGGTATTATAATAATCAGCTAATAGAGATCCCAATCTCTACAGTCCAACACCAATATGAGTTTTGTAAACCTTCACAGTGAGGTAGGACATGGATTGTGCAATTTTTAAAAGCCTTATTACCAGCCTAAAATAGAAGAAGCTGTTAAAGTGCCTGCCAAAAAACCTGCCCAACAGACAAAAGGTGCCTCAATTTCCAGTGTGTCCTACATTAGTTGTTCATACTTACTCCATTAGCACAGCACCATTATGGCTTTCAAAACTTTCATACAGACGCTGTCATTTCACCTACTTCAAAAAGGTTCTAGCTATGAAATCAGGAGGGGAATATGTTTAGAATCTGCTCTGGCACTGCTTTAAAATCCCTACCCGAGTCTCTTATATCACCTGCTTTGGCTGCCAACACCATCTCACAAGCCAAAATCACCTAGTTCACAATTTGAAAGGGAAGGGCTCTATTAAAATCCTAAGAATGACAGATTAAAAGCCATGAGCTGCCAAATGGCAACACATGATCATTGACTTTAATAACAAGCCTAGTAAGAGGGGAGAGAAAATTAAAAAATGTTTAGTATGACATTGAACCCCTACATTACAGCTCCTTAAACCCCAAATATGATAATCTCAAAAAACCGAAAATGGAATTACACCTGCATACAACTCACATTACTGTGAAAGATAATCTCAGATCTACATGCCAAGCTTCAAGAAAAATTGATGAAAAAGCAGGTGGGTGTAGTCCCAGGGGAAGCAATAGACAGAGTTGTGGATGCACACAAGCTTGGCTTAGATCCTTGGGGACATGTTTATGGCATTGTCACAGAGTACAGCACAGCAAGGTGACGTACTGTGCTGCACTGCACTGCGTGACAGGTAAAGGGCAGGAATGTGGCGTCTTTAAAAGAATACAGTGCATTCCTGCCTTTTCCCCTGAGCTGGAACCATTTTTGCTGCCTAGGACCAACGCAGGAACCCTTGCGCCATGGTGCAAGGGTGCCCGTAGTTGCATGCAGGATTGTTTTTGTGCAGGAACGGGCACCTTCCTGCACAAAAACAATCCTAAGAGGCATATTCCTTTACATGATGCAGCACACATAGAAAGAGGAAGTAACGAGGAAAAAATAAAGATATTTCTCCTCATTACGCCTCTCTTGGGAAGGCGTATCTTTTTGGCACATTCCCAGGTTTAGCAGTTCTGATAAATCTGGGAATGCATCAAAACCCATGGGAGTTGTGTGGAAACACCCATGCAACACCAATGGAATGCCTCCCTAGCGCAGAGCAAAGCAATGCAGCGATTTGCACTGCGTTGCGTTACCCGAGATTTATGAAGCCATTCAGGGCCACCCAAAGTGGCTTGCGTGGCTTCATAAATCACATTTTTCAGCTGCATGGACAACATTGCGTGGTGCAAGTGCGATTCAACTGGGGTCATAAATATGGCCCTTGGTATTTAGATGCCTTGAAGGCCAGGAGCTATAGGATAAAGCCTATCTGGTTTGGCATTTTATTGGTGAAGATGTCCACTTTGCCCGTCTCAACCAGCTCTTTGAAGGACAGCAATTCTGCTACTACTTACACCTGTCATATCAAGACCACTTCTCCCCTACAATGGCAGCCATCTTATGTTTTTTTTCTATGCTGGCAGTTTCATCACCCCTAATGGAGGCTGCAAATATGCCCTCTATTGATAGCTTCTCTGTTGTTATTTTAAATTCTGAAATAAATGGGCCTTTAATATCAGTGGCAAATAATTAAATGTTTTTTTGCTTAATTTGTGCTCATGTTTTTTAAAAACTTTATTTATTACATTTTCAAATGCATACAAACATTCAAAGACATAAATTGCTGAGCGATCAAGTCATCATAGGGTCCGTACATGGCCCGTCAGTCAATTTGGAAATATACTGTTATAGTCTAAGTAGGGGAGAGGAGGGAGGAGGCATATTGGTATAGTGAAAGGGGGGGATTGGGGAGTGTAGGCACCTTGTGGTGCATGGTGTGTGGACTAGCCCTTGCTGTGGCACACATGGGGAGTGATTCAGCCTGTATCGGCCGACTCCGAGGAGAGGAGATAGTCTCGAAGAGGTTGCCAGACAATCGCGCCCGCAGTTTAAATGATGGGCACCGGCAATCAGTTCTGGGGAGTGGGACTTATTTTTCATCAGATTTTAAGCAACAAAAAAAAAAGAGAAAGGTGGAAAAGGTGGAAAGAAGAGTAAAAGAGGGTGGAGAGAAAGGTAGGAAAACAGTGACAAAGAGTGCAAGAACGAATGAAAAAACGCAAGAACAAGCTAAATAGAATGTGTAGGATGGTGGACTAAAGGCATGAGGTGCAGTAATCAGAAACCCTAGCATTCGGCATACTGGAGGCTGGCTTCTGCATTCGGCATACTGGAGGTTGGCTTCTGAGAAAAATGTTGGGCCCCTGCACTCATTTTTTTTTTTTACAAATTACGCACATATTTTACCACAATACACACACATAGGGACAACCACCACAATGATAGAAGAGAGAGAACTGCCACCCTTACTTGTCTCTCAGGCAGTTCTTAGGGGTTAAGTCATTAGTCAGCACTTGCTTTGTTCTGTGGCATTTCTAAAAGGCTGGCATTTTCTGATAATGTGTACCTCAGGCTTTGAAACCCCATTAATATAAAGAAAGATAGACTTTTCTACAATGGGAATTTGGGGGGCAGCCGACTTCGGGGAGGTCTGCCCCCCGGATAATTTGGGGAAGTTGGAGCAGGCTGACGACTGCTCAGGGGTTGTGCGAGTTTTGGGCTACTTTTGTAGTCCAAGGGGTATATAGACGGGCAATTTGTGGGTTCCAGCCACCATTTTGTCTTGGAAACACAGTGGCTGGTACCTAACTAGTGGTAGTTGTTGCCATTGTAGGCGTGTTGGTAGGCAGGATAACATAAGTAGAGTTTCGTTATAGTGAAATTACAGCGTGCATTAGGGGAGCTTATGAGGATGGCGACTTTGGTGACGAATGAAGAGATGGTGAAGCAGGATTTGCGGCTTCTGAAGGCCGTGGGCGCTTAGATCTAGTGGTGGAGGGGTGCTGCTGCGTAGCGGTCACCCCATGAGGAAGGCTGCTGAGAGGGTCTCAGCCGGAGTCATGACGTGTTCTTTGCCACGCCAGACCCCCGACCGAGGCAGTCTGCAGGTAGGAAAATGGGTCCGCTCCCGTACTAGGAAAGCAGCCCCTGGAGCAGCAGGGACTTGGCAGCGGGAGGTCCAGGGCAGCTGGCAGTAAAGGAAGGGGCAGTCAGTAAGTGAGGAGGCCCCTTCCAGAAGCATGGTACGTCAGGACAGGCATAAAGCCTTCTCTGCTCTGAGCGAGGCCTGCTGCTCAATTGAGGAGCCATTACGAACTAATGGGGTAACCCAATGGACGTCAAAGGACCTGGATATAATGCAGTAAGAACAACAAGTGGTCCTAACCTCCCTCCTTGGTCAGGCCAAAGAGGTGGTGACTTTTTAAATTAATTAACTATGTCATTTAAAAAAGTTCACATGAAATTATTTGCACGAGAGAGAACCAAATACTCTTCTTCAAGACACACCAGAGAGAAAGAAACAACTGCTGTTTGTTAAAAGACAAGATCTCATTTATATTTTCTTGTTATGCAAATAGCAAAGTCATTGCAACATATAACAATAAATCAATAGAAGGTTGCTCTAGGAAAGAGTGCAAAGAATAAGTGCTCATGTCTGAGGTGAGTAAGAGAAGGGAGAACTTAGTATGGCTCATTGTCCTGGAGGTGAAGAGAAGGCTCTGCCCCATACGGCTAGCTGGAATGCGTCGATGGACTCAAGATCACTGCCCTAAGAAGGTCTGGTGTGACCTCGGCAGTGCAATGGACAGGAGGGTGTACGGTCCTGCTATCAGGAGGAGTAGGTCTGCTTGAGTGGACAAGCTGGGAAGGCAGTCTATGGACCCCAGCATAGGTGGTCACAAAATGCAGCGGTACAACATGATTTAGGTTTGCTTGATTTTGATGAAAAGAAACCTTGAGGAGAGGGAGGTGCGTGAGGAAGATGAGGTGCAAATAGTAGATTTGGAGGGGAGGCAGCATCAGGAAGGATGGGGGAACTACTAATTGACCTGGCTGTAGTATTTTGCAGGTGGCAGGTTCCTGGCACACTCAAGGCGGAAGTGGTGGAACCATGCTGGTACGGGACTTGGCGAGACGGCGGGCCCACGAGAGGACACCAACTTTAGCACCATGTAAGGCACTGCAAAGTGGGGCATGCATCGCTACAATGGTATCAGTATGTGTGGAGGCAAATGAGCCTCAGGTCAGCGGGGAGGCCAGATTGAGCAAAGGTCACGTTATGTGAAGGATACAGGCATGGGGACACACAACCACACACTGGACACAAGTGGCTTAGGGGCAGTGGTCAAAAAGCAGGGCAGTTCAGGCAGGGTAGGGGTGACAGAGATGGGTAAGGAACAACTGGGACTGTCTGTTAAAAGGTCTGACAAGTCTGTAGGGGAAAACAAGGACTCCAAACAAGATATCAAAGTAGAGGAAGGGGGAAGACAGATAAGCTGGAGAGTAAGGAGTTGAGAATGAAAAAACTGCCTTATATGAGGACGTCAAAGTCCTCGGGAGCACATCTCATGGCATCCACTAAAGAGAAGGTATGGAAGGGAGAATACATTGAAATGATGAAGTTGCTACACAGGGAGCTAAGGTTAAAGTAAGGGTCCAAGGAGGAAGAATTTGAGCTGCCCAAGCGGCAGAAGGTCCCAGTCACTATTGAGAATTGGATGGTAGCTGTCCCTATGCTAGTATTTATTGCAAAAAGTACCCTGAGCGGTCGGTCACACTTTTTTAAATGCATGGACGTTATTAGAAAGACACAAGTAAATTATTGGGGGATACGCATGGGTCTAGTACGAATAGGAGTTCAGAGCCTGTATGGCATTTGACACAGAGGCACAATGGGATGAAATTGATTTTGACCTTTGGCAGCATACAGTGGGGCCTGCCAAGCTTGGTAAAACAATTTTCATGGCAAGTGGCTTGCCGATTGTGTATTGGCTCTTTCAGGGGCACCCCACCCAAGGAGGGGTTGAGGGAGCGGGTAGAGGTCAGGCCAACCAATTGGGCACTAGCTGGGACTACAACAAGGGGAGCTGCACGAGGAAATATTCTAAGTTTCTCCTTGAAGGCTTCAAGTCTGCAGGCAGGCACGCTCTGGTCAACTGCTTTGGGGCAGGGGGTCAGGCCACAACATGGCATGGTCAGCAGCAGGGGTATGGTGGGGCTCAGCAGGGACAGGCGGGGTTTTTGGCTTGCTACATATGACAAACAGGATGACACTAGGATTTTGCTGCACAGGTTTACGTGGGGTTTCAGACTGGGGCCGGAGCACTGCCTTTTTGGAATTCTTTCCCTTGTTAGTGGCTGTGACACTGTGGGGAGACCAGTTAGAGCACAAGAAGATTCTGTTTAGAGTAGACAATATGTCAGTGGTGCAGGTAGTTAACAGGCAGTCAGCAAGGGATGCACACGTGTTAAAGTTGCTGAGGGTCTTTGTGTCGAAGTGCCTACAGCTTGATATGGTATTTAGAGCTAGGCATGTGCCAGGTGTGGACAATAACATTGTGGATGCTTTGTCTCTTTCACAGTGGGAGAGATCCCATGGACTGCCCATGAAGGCGGAGTGTCAGGACCAGAATGCTGCAAGACTTATGGACAGTAGGAGAAAACTGATGCTTCAGTTGGTAGAGGATTCGTTAGCTGTATCCACAAGAGTGACATATTCCCTAGCTTGGGCCGAGTTCTTAGCAGGGGGGGGCGCAACGCAGATCAGATGCTTGGGCTGGTGTGCATGACATGTTGCAATTTATCATGAGATTGATAGAGAAATGCCAGTCTAGGGTGACAATTTCTGGGAAGTTAGCGGATGTTGCATTCATGGGAAAGCTGTGGTGGGGTTATGCCCCTTCTGTAGGCGAACTTGGTAAAAGGATTCTGGAAGGGTGGTCAAGAGAGCGGGGTCAGTTGGGTAATAAAAGAAGGCCTTTGACTTTGAGTATCTTGTGTGAGGTGCTTTCAGTGCTGCCGGGTGTTTGCAGCATAGACAGTGAGGTGGTTTTGTTTTCCACACTTCTGTTGTGGATGTTTTTTGGCATGTCCTGAGTCTCTGAGCTTTTGGGGGTAAGGGGAGCCAGGGGTTACTTTGTGAGGAGGTTATAGGGTGCACGGAAGGGCTACGGGTTTGGCTCTACAAGTAAAAGACTGATCAAAGGGGTTGGGGTAGGATTGTTTTATTACCCGCGTACCCTGGGGCTCAGTTCTGCCAGGTACGATGGGGACTGACGCTGAAGCATCAGGTTGCTCAAGGGAATGAGAAGGTCTTTCAGTGCTTGGGCAGGAAGTCAGTCTCTGTTTTCCAGCTATTGTCGATATAGCGCAAGGCCCTAGTGCACACTGGTTTAAATGCTCGGGGCTTCAGGACATATTCTGTCTGAAATGGGACGGTCACAGAAGCTGGTAAGCAGGGTTGGAGTATGAAAATAATAATAGGTTTGCGGAGATGGTCATCCAGCTGTTTCCAGCGTTGTTTGAGAAGGGGAAGGGAATTGCTGAGATGCGCACAGATTGACAACTTTTGTTTCTATTTTTCAGGTTCTGTTCCCGGTCCATTGACGGTCGGTTTGAATATCTGGATTGTGGAACACTCCTTCATAAAGTAGGCTGAGCGGCAGGCCAAGTTCAGTGCTCACAGGTCGAATTTGGGGTTTATTTGGCATGTACACTATTTCTTGGCAGGTGAAAGGAGGGATGAGGTAGAACAAGTTATTGCCATGTTTGAGCAGATTGTTGGTAGGCGGTAGGTGTCCAGATATTTTACTGTTACATCTCGGCAAGAAGGATTTGGTGGTATGGAAAGGGATAGCATTGTTATTAGACATGATAGAAGACTTGAAGTAGATCAGCAGACGTTGGGTAGGTTGCCATGTCATCTGGACAGAGTTCATTCCTAGGAGGGTTTGGCAACCCAGCAGCAATAGATAAGGCCAGGAAAAAGATCAACAAGGAGATGCACGCTTTTTGTAGGGAAGCAGGTATAGGTAGGGTAGCACATATGGACCTGCATTTTGAGGATGTCAAATTTTTCAGAGGGGACGGTGTGCATTTGTCCTTAATGGGCATGGATTTATATTTAGTACAGGTAAAGTTGGAATTGGCTAAAGTCCTAAACATAACTTAGACAGAATTACAAGGGGGTAGAAAAAGACATGGCGCACCTCCCCTTTTTCTGGTGGTGGTTGGCAGAGAAGTTGCCATCGTTTAACAAAGTTTATTCCTGTTGATAGCACCAATTCAGGCTGAATGGGAACAGGTAGATTAGTTCATGCCTGGATGTCCAAGGAAGTTAAAGGTTATGTAAGAAGTCTACTTGAGTAGGGTATAATAGTTGTAGGAAAGGGGTTGGGGAGTTTAAAGGTCACAGTTGCAGTCCACCAGCTCTGGAGCAAGTACACTATTACTGTATTAAGCTGTTGTGGGGGTGAGGGAGATCTAAGGGGAGGGGGTAGCTTAACATAGGTGAGATAAGTTGTATAGTGAGGCTATAGTTTTGTAAGGCAAAGGCCCAGGTTGTTTTGTGATGTGCACCTGTTTCAATAAAGCTGTCTTTTTCACACAATCCTGGTTTCAGTGGTCTGTGCTGCTCCCCCTCTTCCCCAATGGGGATTTGGGGAACAGCCGACCGCAGGGAGGTCTGTCCCCTGGGTAATTTGGCAAAGTTGAAACAGTCCGATGACTGCTCAGGGTTTGTGCACGTTTTGGGCTACTTTTGTAGCCCAAGGGGTATATACTCAGGCATTTTGTGGATGTTAGCCACCATTTTGTCTTGGTGACACGGTGGCTGGTACCTAGCTCGTGGAAGTTTTTGCCCCACCCTCCCGTCCCTTATTCTTTTACTTGTGGTGAGGTTAGGGTTTCTGAAGCTCCTACGGGGCAGGTTGGCATCATTCAAACAGGTGTGCAAGGGTTTCTTTATGTTATTTAGGGTTGTCGCTTTGGTGCAGGTGCATAGGCGGTTGGCAGAGAAGTTGGCATCGTTTAACAAAGGTTATTCTTGTTGACAGCACCAATTCAGGCTGAAAGGAAAGTGTATATTAGTTCATGCCTGGGTGTCCCAGGAAGTTAAAGGTTATGTAGGAAGTCTGCTTGGGTAGGAGATAATAGTTGTAGGAAAGGGGTTGGAAAGTTTAAAGGGCACAGTTGCAGTTCAACAGCTCTGGAGCTGGTACACTATTACTGTATTAAGTTGTTGTGGGGGGGTAGATTTTAGGGGGGTAGCTTAACATAGGTGAGATAAGTTGTATAGTGAGGCTTTAGTTTTGTAAGGCAAAGGCCCAGATTGTTTTGTGATGTGCACCTGTTTCAATAAAGCAGCCTTTTTCACACAATCCTGGTGTCAGTGGTCTGTGCTGCTCTTCCTCTTTCCCAATATGTGTATGAGTGTTTGTGCACAAGGTGTGTGGCGCAACAAAGCTTGCTTAGATCGTTAAGTAAATCTAGACTTTTATACTATTGTTTGTCTAAGAATAAGTAAAAAAAACCTCTGGAATTCTGTGCTATTTTTCCATAAAACATCAACCATAGAAATGTATTAAATATGGTTTGATCTGAGTGTGAAACTGCAGTTGGACTGGCACATTGGCAGCGACCAGTGTGGCATATGTCCCCCTTAGCTCATGGTGTTGAATCAGAATCCCATGCTTGGCCCTGTCCCTGCAATGTCTGGCTTACATACATTTGACACAGATGCTTCACTCGAAGACAACAAGACTGATGAGCAAGGTATGATTAATTCTCTGGGTACCAAAGCAGTAAATAAACAACAAAAAGGAAATCTGCTATTTAGACTGAAAATCTCTCTATTTTTGCACTTGTGATAGTCTAATTGATCTCATGTAAAATATTATCTTGAACTGGGCCATAGCACAGTATTCACCAAATACATAGATGAGACGAAAACATACAATATTTTATGTGGTTTATGTTCATATTTATGCATAAAAAAAAAACAATTCATGAAACATGTACAAGTCGGCATGTGCATGTACATGCACCATATGTTATTCTGCACAAAAACCTGCCATCCTAGTTTTCCGGTAGGGCAGTCCTCCATTTTGATAGCATAACAATTGTGCACCACAAGTATGCATTTCATGCATCTTAACAGGTCCAACTTCAGATTCTTTACCTTGCAATATTAATTTGTGGGTCTGTGTTAGCCTCAAGCATGTACAAAGGGACACTTTCCAAGAGCAATGGGCTGTGGCAAGCTATTTAAAATGATGTTCAGCACTCATGCCATGTGTTCAAGTAGTATAACTTTGCAATACTTTATAAATAAGGCAGCTTTAAATTAGCACAGGTGTGTGTGTTTCATAGAGAAGACATTAAATGTGGCATGTGTTGTGAGATTATAAGAATTTAAACACGGATGAAAAGTTTTCAAAACTAAGGCTCGCATGGTGTTGAACAATTTTGTTCTGCATCTGCGGGTTTTAATATAAATTGGCATAATGCTTTAGTAAGTAAACCCCTATGTGTCCTCCATTGGAATGGGATTTTGTTCACCAGAGAACTCAGCCTCTTCCTCAGAGGCGTATCTTAGACAGTGTGATTTGGGAGCTGTGAGTCTCAAACACTGAGCTGCAGGGTAAATAAGTGAGATGACCAAGGTTTGGTGGACTGTTCCCAATAGGGGCAGGGTCAATGCTGATTTACATTAGATGAGCCTCTAGGGCTGATTTAGAGCTTGGCGAGCAAGTTAGTCCATCAAATTGCAAAGGAGTAACCTGCCTGTCAAATTCAAGGTCTGCCTCCCTGATTTTGAAATAGGCAGACCACAAATTTTACATTGATGTTGTGAGATTTACTCTTACAACCAGACAGAGTAGGGGCAGTCGGAGGTAAGCCATACGACCGTTCGCCCAATCTAGATTGAACGGTCAGATGGCTTTTTACTGTACTTCACCAATGAATATACCCAGGAGATGAGGGACAGAAGAAGAAAAAAAGAAATGACCTCCATACTGTGCGTTCGGGTGACTGACCGCGAGCAGGACCTGTGGATCTGCTCGGGATTGAAGTGATGGAGCAGGCGGGTAATGATGTTCCATATTATTTTTGTGTGGATGGGACCTATGCATTACTTTTTGACTCTGAAGCCTGAAATGAGTCTCCCATCAACATATATATGTATATATATGATAAAGAACGAAAGTTCGAAACGCGTATGTTTCTTTTGCTGAAATAAAACTGTGTTACAGAAAACTGCGTTAGTGTGGCTGTTTTCCTGCTGGCTGCGACGGTTGTCCACAAACCAGGATTGCAGGATTACGTTTGGAATATATACATATATATTTTAGCACCACAGTTGCCACTCTTTAAACTGCTTAACTCTTCATGATGGGTGGCTCCAACTTGAGAGTGGCCTTATGATAAATTATAACCACAGTTCCAAAAAAGAACGATATAGAGCACTCAGCTGGGTCAGTCATAGGCCTTGGCAGGTAAAAGAGGATTTCACACATCCTCGTGAAATACTTGTTTCCTTGTGAGCTATGTAAGCGTGTATTCTCAACTATTTATAATCCGATTGGAAATGTAAAATAACATGCACATGGCCATGGATTGTTCTCCAATGGGGGCCGTTCAAGCTATATTTAATGGCTCTGAAAATGACATCCTCTATTTTAATCCGGCTTTGAGAAAGGTATCTACCAAAAAGCGTTTTCTGGATACCTAATAAAAAGCCTATTACTGACCTTGCTGAGTGTTCCATATCGTTCGTTTTTGGAACTGTAGTTATAATATATATATGTATATATATATTCACTGAAAAAACCATAGGTTTCAGGCACATTATAGTTAGAAATTAGCATTTAAAAACCTTAGAAATTCACTGAAAAAACCATAGGTTTCAGGGACGTTATTGTTAGTTGGACATTTCACTCGTACAAAACCATAGAAATTCTGTCGTTATAGTTAGTTCAGCTAACTATAACTCGCGCCGCCGCAATGTACTGCTGATGACGTCACATATTACATCATTCATGACATGGTCAGTGACATCACTGATGACATCACTGATGACATCTCAAATGACATCACTGATGACATCATCCAGTCACTGTGTGTTTCTTTAAAGTTTAAATATGTATTATATATATGCCAAGGTGTATTGAAGAATGAGTGGGTGTATAAGTGTCTGGATGGAGGATTTAGTAGGTGCGTGACTGACTGTTTAAGTGAGTGATTACATGTGTCTTACTGAATGCATGGGTTAGTGACTAAACTGTGTGAATGTCTGTATCAGTCTGTCTGTTGTTGTATAAGCTGCTGCATGGGTTGGTCAGTAGCTACATGAGTGTCTATATGGGTTATCGATTGGTTGCCTGAGTATTTGTATGGGTGCCTGAGTGTGTGTGTGGGTGGGTGGGAGGTGTGTGACTCTGTGCATAGATGTTTGAGTGGTTGATTCACTGGGTCTATGGGTTCAAGAGTGCATGTGGAAACAGCTGTATGGGTGGGTGAGTGTGTGTATGGGTTTGTTGGTGAGTGAATGGATGTCTCAGTGGTACATGTCCAAGTAACTACATATGTAAAAGGAAGTGTATGTGAGAGTTGGAGTATATAAATGACTATACGTGAGAGTCAGTGATTGTGAGAGTGGCTGTATGGATGAGTGTGTACTTGTATCAGTGATTGTATAAGAGAGTAAGTATGCGTTTGTTTCTTTTTGAATAAGTGATGTGGTGTGTGTATAACTATATAGGTCAGTAAATGGAAGTGTGATTGATTCTTTGCATGACTGACTAGGTGTGTGAGTAACTCTGGATGAGTGGTGGTGTGTGAGTGTCTGTAAAGGTGTATGAGTGTATATGATAGTTTTGTATTGATGAGTGACTGCATGTATGAGTGATTGTATGGGTGAATGAGTGGATGTGTGTGTAGACCTAGGAATCAGTGAGTGCGTATGTAGTAATTGGTATTGGTGTGTCGATGGTTTTGAAAATGGTAGTCTGTATTTTACAGTGGGTGTATCAAAGGTTATATTAGAGTGTGAGGAGGTGCATCAGATTTTCATGTGGATGATGTCATCAGTGATGTCATCAGTGATGTCACTGACCATGTCATGAATGATGTAATATGTGACATCATCAGCAGTGCATTGTGGGGGCGCGAGTTATAGTTAGCTGAACTAACTATAACGGCAGAATTTCTATGGTTTTGTACGAGTGAAATGTCCAACTAACTATAACGTCCCTGAAACCTATGGTTTTTTCAGTGAATTTCTAAGGTTTTTGAAATTCTAATTTCTAACTATAACGTGCCTGAAACCTATGGTTTTTTCAGTGAATTTCAATGGTTTCTTAAACGCAAATTTCTAACTATAACGTCCCTGAAACCTATGGTTTTTTCAGTGAATTTCAAAGGTTTTTTAAATGCTAATTTCTAACTATAACATAGCAGACTCATTTTCAGAGTGGTGGAGAAAGGTGAGCGTGGCCTCCAAACACCTTTTAGCATGCTCGGAGGATGAAGTCCACTTGTGTCCTGAGGTCCTCAGGACACAAGAGGACCTCATCGCCCCACCAGCAGTGCACCAGAAGCCGTGTTTGTAGAGTGGTGTAAAAAGGGGCGAGGCCTCGGTCCACCTCTCTGCAACGCAGCTCTGTGGCGCTTACTGGAGGTACCTGGTGGGCTACTTGGCCCCCAGGGACCCTCAGGATTCAAGGGGACTTAATCCACCAATTTACAACGCGCCAGGGGGTGTGTTTGCACACTTGTAATATCAGGCCCGCCCCCTTTCTGCACCACTGTGCAAACGCGCCCCCTGGCGCATTGTAAGTTGGGGGATTAAGTCTTCTTGAATCCTGAGGGCCCCTGGGGGCCAACTAGCCCACCAGGTACCTCCAGTAAGCGCCACAGAGCTGCACTGCAGAGAGGTGTAAAAAGGGGCGTGGCCTCGGACCACATCTCTGCAACGCAGCTCTGTGGCACTTACTGGAGGTACCTGGTGGGCTAGTTGGCCCCAGGGACCCTCAGGATTCAAGGAGACTTAATCCCCTAATTTCCAAAGCGCCAGGGGGTGTGTTTGCACACTTGTAATATCAGGCCCCGCCCCCTCCCGGCACCACTGTGCAAACGCACCCCCTGGCCCATTGTAAATTGGGGGATTAAGTCCTCTTGAGTCCTGAGGGTCCCTGGGGGCCAACTAGCCCACCATGTACCTCCAGTAAGCGCCACAGAGCTGTGTTGCAGAGTGGTGTAAAAAGGGGGCGTGGCCTTGGACCACCTCTCTGCAACGCAGCTCCCTGGCACATACTGGATGTACCTGGTGGGCTAGTTGGCCCCCAGGGACCCTCAGTATTCAAGGGGAATTAATTCCCCAACTTACAACGTGCAAGGGGGCGCATTTGCAGAGTGTTGCAGGGAGGGGGCGGGGTATCCAGCGCGATGCCAGCTTTTTTTTTCTTTTCAGAAGGGGGGCTGTGTGGCCCCCCTTCTTTTTCCATTTTTGGGGCCCTGGGAACCCCATCCCCCAGGGCCTGACCCCTATTTTAAAAATAAATAAACAGGAAGGGGGCCGTGTGGCACCCCCTCCTGAGGCCAATTTCGGCCCTGGGGACCCCATCCCCCGGGGCATGGCCATATATTTATTTTTTTATTTTTAATATTTTTTAAGGAGGGGGGCTGCGTGGCCCCCCTCCTGAGGCCTCTATTAGCCCCGGGGACCCCATCCCCCGGGGCTCTGCCTCTTTTTAAATTATTTTTTCTTTTATTGAGGGAGGGGGGCCATGTGGCCCCCCTCCCGGGCCACTTCTGGCCCCGGGGCCCCCATCCCCCGGGGCCGGCTCTTTCCATTGGGGACCGTGGGGGGAGCCCCAATGAACCCACGGTCCCTGCCGGCTCCCCGCCTCCTGCGGGAGCCGGCATTGCTTTTCCACAAGGGGAGCTGCTGACATGCAGCTCCCCTTGTGGAAAAGCAATCTGCTTTGCTTCATTGAAACGAGAGCAGGTTTCCCTGCTCTCGCTTCAATGAAGCAAATCAGCGTTTGCTATGGCAGGGCGGGAGCCGCACGGCTCCCACCCTGGCATAGCAAGCAGCAGTGTCCTGGCGTGGGCACCCCGGGACACTGCAGGAGCCAGACCTGGGGGGTGGTGGTCCCCAAGGCCATCAAGGGCTCCAGGAGGGGGGCCGCGTGGCCCCCCTCCCAACATTTGCAAAGCCCCGGGGAGGTGGTGGTCCCCGGGGCACGGGGGTCCGTAACGGACCCCCATATTTAAATACAAAGTGTCCCGGGGAGGTGGTGGTCCCTGGGGCAGTGTGGGGGGGCTTAAGCCCCCACACACTCATTAATTATCACAGCCCCGGGGAGGTGGCGGTCCCCGGGGCTTGGGGGGGCCCGCGAGGCCCCCCCACCCTTATTTAATGAAGCCCTGGGGAGGTGGCGGTCCCCGGGGCAGCATGGGGGGGTGGGACACCCCCACGCATTATTTTTTTTAAAAGCCCCAGGGAGGTGGCAGTCTGCGGGGCTGCGGGGGCCCCCACGGGCCCCCGCTATTATTTTTTAACAATGCCCCCGGGACCTGGCCCACCCGGGGGCCTCATTTTTAAAAAAATTTCGGCGGGATTCGCATCCCCAACGCGAATTATGCTGAAATTATTTTAAAAAAATGCTTTTTTGGGCCCTGGGGGTCTTTGTAGGACCCCCAGAGCAGGTCTAGGGGGTCAGGGTGTTTCTACCCTGCCCCCTTTTCTTGTTTTTTATCTTTGATTTACTGTTTTCTTGTGACTCGGTTCTCGAACCCGCGCCCACAGATATCGAAACTTTTTCTTTTCTAATTTCTCATGAACTACTGAATGGATTTACAAAATTTAAAAAAAAGGCTCTCTCTGAACCAAGACCTACCTTTTTGCCAAATTTGGTGTAATTCCGTTCAGCAGTTCGGGCTGTAGCTTTGTCTAAGGTTTCCTACGGAAATTAACATGGGGAAAATGTGTTTTGGGACACCCCTTTTTTCTCGGCCCCCACTTACCGAATCACCCCGAAACTTTCAAGACAGGAGCTGACCGGAGCGCCTAACTAGTTTTGAAAATTTTGCGAAGATTCATCAACCGGCGCCAAAGTTATTGGGAAAAGAAAAAACGCTTTTTGAATAGAAACGAGGTCCTAACTATAATTACCTACTGGCGACCGCCAGTAGGTAAAATATATATTATCTACTGGCGGTCGCCAGTAGATAGTTATAGTTAGGACCTATTTTCCATAGGAAATCCGCGACATTCTATTTGAAATAACTCTTGCGTCGGTTGACGAATCTTCGCGAAATTTTCAAACTTTATGGCCCGCTCCGGTCCGCTCCTACCCTGAAAGTTTCGGGGTGATTCATCAAGCGGGGGCTGAGAAAAAAAGGGGTCCCAAAACGTGTTTTCCCCATTCATTTTCCCATAGGAAACTTTAGCCATGGCTACAGCCCGAACTGCTGAACGGAATTACACAAAATTTGGCAAAGAGGTAGTTCTTGGTTCAGAAAGAACCCTTTTTGTTAAATGGTGTAAATCCGTTCAGTAGTTGCGGAGAAATTTAAAAATAAGAGTCAAAAAATCAATTTCGCATAGGAAACTTTATGCAAGGCTACAGCCCGAACTGCTGAACGGAATTACACCAAATTTGGCAAAGAGGTAGTTCTTGGTTCAGAAAGAACCCTTTTTGTTAAATGGTGTAAATCCGTTCAGTAGTTGCTGAGAAATTCAAAAGTAAAAACACATATATATCTGGGCGGAGCCTAACCACACATGTCATCGTAAGATCAGATTGGCTGTCAGCACTTCATCCTGGAATTGCTGGCAGCCATCTTGGGACCAATATAAATGATAGTACCCCATTGAAATGCATTGTAGTGAATCGAAGATTTTGAGGATTACCAAAAGGAGAACTATAAAGGGTGATAACAGACTTTAGTTACATTAGAATTCATTTGTTGATGGTACCATACTAATTTCAGGAAATTGTGGTGTGTTCTAAGGTGATTTTACCCTGTGAAAAACCTTCTGCTGGGATATCATGAATCATGTTTGAGAGAAAACTATTTTCACATGCTTGTCCCATACAGTTTTGGAAGGTGCTCCAGAAGCTAAAATGAGAGCATATTTTCTGTAAATTCACATTATCTTTCTCAGTCATGTGAGAATGAAGTCTGACATTCTCAGTAAAACATGTACATCCAACAAGGGCAGAGACTGTCAGTTGATTCCTTTGTGTTCCACTGCAGCTTCCCAGAGTGTTCTAAAGAACAACTAGAGTGCTAACAGCCTTACTTATGACAAAAGTATGGCACACCTGAAGCCATCTTGATTGGAATAAACTGGTAACACTTAAAACATTTAATTTAAAAAGGAACAAAATGATGGGGTTCATCTTGTCATAGAAATTATGGTTAGTGCTCTGGAAAGAAAAATTAGGACATGTTTCAAGTGTGATCTCAAATATCTTCCTGTTATATTTCAACAGGAGCAGCCTGTCAGTTGATGCCTTTGTGTTCTACTGCAGCTTCCCAGAGTGTTCTAAAGAACAACTAGAGCGCTAACAGTCTTACTTATGACAAAAGTATGGCACACCTGAAGCCATCTTGATTGGAATAAACTGGTAACACTTAAAACATTTAATTTAAAAAGGAACAAAATGAGGGGGTTCTTTTTTAAATAGAAATTATGGTTAGTGCTGTAGAAAGAAAAATTAGGGCATGTTTCAAGTGTGATCTCAAATATCTTCCTGTTATATTTCAACAGGAGCAGCCTTGTCAGTTGATGCCTTTGTGTTCTACTGCAGCTTCCCAGAGTGTTCTAAAGAACAACTAGAGCGCTAACAGTCTTACTTATGACAAAAGTATGGCACACCTGAAGACATCTTAATTGGAATAAACTGGTAACACTTAAAACATTTAATTTAAAAAGGAACAAAATGAGGGGGTTCATTTTGCCATAGAAATTATGGTTAGTGCTGTAGAAAGAAAAATTAGGACATGTTTTAAGTGAGATCTCAAATATCTTCCTGTTATATTTCATCAGGAGCAGCCTGTCAGTTGATGCCTTTGTGTTCTACTGCAGCTTCCCAGAGTGTTCTAAAGAACAACTAGAGTGCTAACAGCCTTACTTATGACAAAAGTATGGCACACCTGAAGCCATCTTGATTGGAATAAACTGGTAACACTTAAAACATTTAATTTAAAAAGGAACAAAATGAGGGGGTTCATTTTGCCATAGAAATTATGGTTAGTGCTGCAAAAAGAAAATTTAGTGCATGTTTTAAGTGAGATCTCAAATCCTCTTCTATTTCATTAGAAAATTCAGACATGCAGACTGAAACAATCACTTTCAATACCAGCAGTAGACTTCCAGTTAACTCCTTGGTGAGCAGTAGCTTTAATACAGTGATCTAATGAACAACTAGAGTGCTAACATTCTGAATTTATGGCAAATGTGTGACACATCTGAATGCCTTCTTGATGGAATCAAAGTAAAAACTGAAAGCATTTCCTACTGAGGAGACTGCAGTAAATGAGGAAATTAGGAAACTTCATAACAAAGAAGTCTTCCAAGATGGCCACCAGTGAAAAAGAGCCCAAATGTAGCACAAATATTACCCAGATGTAGCCCACATATAGCCCAATGACAAAAGTGTGCAAAACACTTTTTATTTTTAGTTTTTTTGCAGTTTTATGTAGTGCAGACTGGTCAGGTATTGGAGCGTTGCATCTTAAAACATGACCCCCTACACTACAAAAACACCACTGCACTACCCTAAACCCTAAAACACTACCCCCAGCACGACCCCCTATACTACACAAGCACCACTGCACTATCCTAAACCCTAAAACACTACCCCCAGCATGACCTCCTACACTACACAAACACCACTGCACTACCCTAAACCCTAAAACACTACCCCAACACCACTGCACTAACCTAAATCCTAAAACACTTCCCCCAGCACGACCCCCTACACTACCCAAACACCACTGCACTACCCTAAAACATGACCCCCTACACTACACAAACACCACTGCACTACCCTAAACCCTAAAACACTACCCCCAGCACGACCCCCTACACTACACAAGCACCACTGCACTACCCTAAACCCTAAAACACTACCCCCAGTACGACCCCTACACTACACAAACACCACTGCACTACCTTAAACCCTAAAACACTACCCCCAGCACGACCCCCTACACTACCCAAACACCACTGCACTAACCTAAAACACTACCCCCAGCACGACCCCCTACACTACCCAAACACCACTGCACTACCCTAAAACATGACCCCCTACACTACACAAACACCACTGCACTACCCTAAACCCTAAAACACTACCCCCAGCATGACCCCATATACTACACAAGCACCACTGCACTACCCTAAACCCTAAAACACTAACCCCAGCACGACCCCCTACACTGCCCGAACACCACTGCACTGCCCTAAACCCTGAAACACCAGTCCCTGCATGACCCCCTACACTGCCCAAACACCACTGCACTGCCCTAAACCCTGAAACACCAACCTTAGCACGACCCCCTACACTGCCCGAACACCACTGCACTGCCCTAAACCCTGAAACACCACCCCTTCACGACTCCCTACACTGCCCGAACACCACTGCACTGCCCTAAACCCTGAAACACCACCCCCAGCACGCCCACTACACTGCCCGAACACCACTGCACTGCCCTAAACCCTGAAACACTACCCCAGCAAGACCTCCTACACTGCCCAAACACCACTGCACTGCCCTAAACCCTGAAACATCACCCCCAGCAAGACCCCTAAACTCCCCGAACACCACTGCCCTAAACCCTGAAACACCACCCCCAGCACGACCCCCTACACTGCGCGAACACCACTGCACTGCCCTAAACCCTGAAACACCACCCCCAGCACGACCCCCTACACTGCCCGAACACCACTGCACTGCCCTAAACCCTGAAACACCACCCCCTGCACGACCCCCTACACTGCCCGAACACTACTGCACTGCCCTAAACCCTGAAACACCACCCCCTGCACGACCCCCTACACTGCCCGAACACTACTGCACTGCCCTAAACCCTGAAACACAATCCCCAGCACGACCCCCTACACTGCACGAACACCACTGCACTGCCCTAATCCCTGAAACACTACCCCCAGCAAGACCCCCTACACTGCCCGAACACCACTGCACTGCCCTAAACCCTGAAACATTACCCCCAGCAAGACCCCCTACACTGCCCGAACACCACTGCCCTAAACCCTGAAACACCACCCCCAGCAAGACCCCCTACACTGCCCGAACACCACTGCACTGCCCTAAACCCTGAAACACCAGCCCCAGCACGACCCCTACACTGCCCGAACACCACTGCACTGCCATAAACCCTGAAACACCACCCTCTGCGTGACCCCCTACACTGCCCGAACACCACTGCACTGCCCTAAACCCTGAAACACCACCCCCAGCACGACCCCCTACACTGCCTGAACACCACTGCACTGCCCTAAACCCTGAAACACCACCCCTGCACGATCCCCTACACTGCCCGAACACTACTGCACTGCCCTAAACCCTGAAACAGCACCCCCAGCACGACCCCCTACACTGCACGAACACCACTGCACTGCCCTAAACCCCAAAACACTACCCCCAGCAAGACCCCCTACACTGCCCAAACACAACTGCACTGCCCTAAACCCGGAAACATCACCCCCAGCAAGACCCCCTACACTGCCCGAACACCACTGCCCTAAACCCTGAAACTCCAACCCCAGCAAGACCCCCTACACTGCCCGAACACCACTGCACTGCCCTAAACCCTGAAACACCACCCCCAGCATGACCCCCTACACTGCCCGAACACCACTGCACTGCCCTAAACCCTGAAACACCACCCCCAGCATGACCCCCTACACTGCCCGAACACCACTGCACTGCCCTAAACCCTGAAACACCAGCCCCAGCACGACCCCCTACACTGCCCGAACACCACTGCACTGCCCTAAACCCTGAAACATTACCCCCAGCAAGACCCCCTACACTACCCGAACACCACTGCCCTAAACCCTGAAACACCACCCCAGCAAGACCCCCTACACTGCCCGAACACCACTGCACTGCCCTAAACCCTGAAACACCAGCCCCAGCACGACCCCTACACTGCCCGAACACCACTGCACTGCCATAAACCCTGAAACACCACCCTCTGCGTGACCCCCTACACTGCCCGAACACCACTGCACTGCCCTAAACCCTGAAACGCCACCCCCAGCACGACCCCCTACACTGCCTGAACACCACTGCACTGCCCTAAACCCTGAAACACCACCCCCTGCACGATCCCCTACACTGCCCGACCACTACTGCACTGCCCTAAAGCCTGAAACACCACCCCCAGCACGACCCCCTACACTGCACGAACACCACTGCACTGCCCTAAACCCCGAAACACTACCCCCAGCAAGACCCCCTACACTGCCCGAACACAACTGCACTGCCCTAAACCCGGAAACATCACCCCCAGCAAGACCCCCTACACTGCCCGAACACCACTGCCCTAAACCCTGAAACTCCAACCCCAGCAAGACCCCCTACACTGCCCGAACACCACTGCACTGCCCTAAACCCTGAAACACCACCCCCAGCATGACCCCCTACACTGCCCGAACACCACTGCACGGCCCTAAACCCTGAAACACCACCCCCAGCACGACCCCCTACACTGCCCGAACACCACTGCACTGCCCTAAACCCTGAAACACCAGCCCCAGCACGACCCCCTACACTGCCCGAACACCACTGCACTACCCTAAACCCTCAAACACCAGCCCCAGCATGACCCCCTACACTGCCCGAACACCACTGCACTGCCCTAAACCCTGAAACACCAGCCCCAGCAAGACCCCCTACACTGCCCGAAAACCACTGCACTGCCCTAAACCCTGAAACACCACCCCCAGCAAGACCCCCTACACTGCCCGAACACCACTGCACTAAAGCCTGAAACACCACCCCCAGCAAGACCACCTACACTGGCCGAACACCACTGCACTGCCCTAAACCCTGAAACACCACCCCCTGCACGACCCCCTACACTGCCCAAACACCACTGCACTGCCCTAAACCCTGAAACACCACCCCCTGCACGACCCCCTACACTGCCCGAACACCACTGCACTGCCCTAAACCCTGAAACACCACCCCTCAGCACGACACCCTACACTGCCCGAACACCACTGCACTGCCCTAAACCCTGAAACACCACCCCCTGCACGACCTCCTACACTGCCGGAACACCACTGCACTGCCCTAAACCCTGAAACACCACCCCCAGCACGACCCCCTACACTGCCCGAACACCACTGCACTGCCCTAAACCCTGAAACACCAGCCCCAGCACGACCCCCTACACTGCCCGAACACCACTGCACTACCCTAAACCCTCAAACACCAGCCCCAGCATGACCCCCTACACTGCCCGAACACCACTGCACTGCCCTAAACCCTGAAACACCAGCCCCAGCAAGACCCCCTACACTGCCCGAACACCACTGCACTGCCCTAAACCCTGAAACACCACCCCCAGCAAGACCCCCTACACTGCCCGAACACCACTGCACTAAAGCCTGAAACACCACCCCCAGCAAGACCACCTACACTGGCCGAACACTACTGCACTGCCCTAAACCCTGAAACACCACCCCCTGCACGACCCCCTACACTGCCCAAACACCACTGCACTGCCCTAAACCCTGAAACACCACCCCCTGCACGACCCCCTACACTGCCCGAACACCACTACACTGCCCTAAACCCTGAAACACCACCCCTCAGCACGACACCCTACACTGCCCGAACACCACTGCACTGCCCTAAACCCTGAAACACCACCCCCTGCACGACCTCCTACACTGCCGGAACACCACTGCACTGCCCTAAACCCTGAAACACCACCCCCAGCACGACCCCCTACACTGCCCGAACACCACTGCACTGCCCTAAACCCTGAAACATCAACCCCAGCAAGACCCCCTACACTGCCTGAACACCACTGCCCTAAACCCTGAAACACCACCCCCTACACTGCTCGAACACCACTGCACTGCCCTAAACCCTGAAACACCACCTCCAGCAAAACCCCTTACACTGCCTGAACACCATTGCTCTGCCCTAAATCCTGAAACACTAGCCCCAGCACGACCCCCTACACTGTCCGAACACCACTGCACTGCCCTAAACCCTGAAACACCACCCCCAGCACGACCCCCTACACTGCCCGAACACCACTGCACTGCCCTAAACCCTGAAACACCAGCCCCAGCAAGACCCCCTACACTGCCCAAACACCACTGCACTGCCCTAAACCCTGAAACACCAGCCCCAGCATGACCCCCTACACTGCCCGAAAACACCACTGCACTGCCCTAAACCCTGAAACACCAGCCCCAGCATGACCCCCTACACTGCCCGAACACCACTGCACTGCCCTAAACCCTGAAACACCAGCCCCAGCACGACCCCCTACACTGCCCAAACACCACTGCACTGCCCTAAACCCTGAAACACCACCCCCTGCACCGCCCCTACACTGCCCGAACACCACTGCACTGCCCTAAACCCTGAAACACCACCCCCTGCACCGCTCCCTACACTGCCCGAACACCACTGCACTGCCCTAAACCCTGAAACACCACCCCCAGCACGACCCCCTTTACTGCTCAAAACCACTGCACTGCCCCAAACCCTGAAACACCACCCCCAGCATGACCCCCTACACTGCCCTAAACCCTGAAACACCACACCCTGCGCGACCCCCTACACTGCCCGAACACCACTGCACAGCCCTAAACCCTGAAACACCACCCCCTACACTGCCCGAACACCACTGCACTGCCCTAAACCCTGAAACACCACCCCCAGCACGACGCCCTACACTGCCCAAACACCACTGCACTGCCCTAAACCCTAAAACACCACCCCCAGCATTACCCCCTACACTGCCCAAACACCACTGCACTGCCCTAAACCCTAGAACACTACCCCCAGCACGACCCCCTACACTACCCGAACACCACTGCACTACCCTAAACCCTAAAATACTACCCCCAGCACAACCCCCTACACTACCCGAACACGACTGCACTGCCCTAAACCCTCAAACACTCCCCCAGCACGACCCCCTACACTACCCAAACACCACTGCACTGCCCTAAACCCTAAAACACTCCCCCCAGCACGACCCCCTACACTACCCGAACACCACTGCACTGCCGTAAACCCTAAAACACTCCCCCAGCACGACCCCCTACACTACCCAAACACCATTGCACTGCCCTAAACCCTAAAACACTGCCCCCCGCATAACCCCCTACACTACCCAAACACCAATGCACTACCCTAATCCCTAAAACACTACCCCCCGCATGACCCCCTACACTACCCTAAATCCTAAAACACTACCCCCGCACGACTCCCTACACTACCCAAAGACCACTGCACTACCCTAAACCCTAAAACACGACCTCCTACACTTCACAAACACTACTGCACTACCCTAAACCCTAAAAAACTACCCCCAGCATGAACCACTACACTACCCAAACACCACTGCACTACCCTAAACCCTAAAAAACTACCCCCAGCAGTACCCCTACACTACCCAAACACCACTGCACTACCCTAAACCCTAAAACACTACCCCCAGCAGTACCCCCTACACTACCCAAACACCACTGCACTACCCTAAATCACTACCCCCAGCACGACCCCCTACACTACCCAAATACCACTGCACTGCACTACCCTAAACCCTAAAACACTACCCCCAGCACGACCCCCTACACTACCCAAACACCACTGCACTACCCTAAACCCTAAAACACTCCACCCAGCACGACTCCCTACACTACCCAAACACCACTGCACTACCCTAAACCCTAAATCTACCCCCAGCATGACCCCCTACACTACACAAACACCACTGCACTACCCTAAACCCTAAAACACTACCCCCAGCACGACCCTCTTCACTACCTAAACACAACTACACAATTTGTTACAGGCATTGCAACGCAGGCCTGTGGTGCTTACTGGAAGTACCTAGTGGGCTAGTTGGGCCCCAAGGACCCTCAGGATTCAAGGTGACCTAATCCCCCAACTTAAAACGCACCACGGGGCGCGTATGCACAGTGGTGAAGGGAGGGGGCGGGGCCTCAGGTGACATGTGCGCAAACACGCCCTGTGGTGCGTTTTAAGTTGGGGAATTAATTCCCTTTGAATCCTGAGGGACCCTGGGGGCCAACTAGCCCACCAGGTACCTTCAGTAAGCACAACAGAGTTGCGTTGCAGAGAGGTGAAAAAAGGTGCGTGGCCTCGGAACGCCTCTCTGCAACTCAGCTCTGTGGTCCTAACTGTAGGTACCTGGGGGCTAGTTGGGCCCCAGGGACCCTCAGAATTCAAGGGGACTTAATCCCGCATCTTAAAACGCGCCACGGGGTGCGTTTGCACACATGTCACCTCAGGCCCCCCCTTCACCACTGTGCAAACGCGCCCTGTAGCGCGTTTTAAGAGGTAGTTTTAATCCCCCTGCCCTATTATGTACTAGGGACTTGCAGAGGAGGTCATGCTAATCACAGGGGTACCCCAACGCATAGTGTTCCCTAGTGTATGTAGGTGTTTTCACTGTATTCTAAGTGTCTTTTAGCATAGCACTGGCTCTGGTTAGTCAGAGTCAGTTACCACCAGTACCCGTCTGAAAAGGTTGTGGGCACAGGATGATTTTGCAACAAGGCCTCTTTCTGCTCCTCTGTTGGTTCTTTCTGCACATCTTTTGCTTCTTTCTGTGCGTTTTTTCTTCTTTCTTCACATGTCCTACCTCTGTAGGCATAGTTAGAAACTAGCATTTAAAAAAACCTTTGAAATTCACTTCAAAAATCATAGGTTTCAGGCACGTTATAGTTAGAAATTAGCATTTAAAAAACCTTTGAAATTCACTGAAAAAACCATAGGTTTCAGACACGTTATAGTTAGAAATTAGCATTTAAAAAACCTTTGAAATTCACTGAAAAAACCATAGGTTTTAGGGACAGTTATAGTTAGTTGGACATTTCACTCGTACAAAACCATAGAAATTCCCCCTTATAGTTAGTTCAGCTAACTATAACTCGCGCCCCGCAATGCACTGCTGATGACGTCACATATTACATCACTCATGACATGGTCAGTGACATCACTGATGACATCACTGATGACATCTCAAATGACATCACTGATGACATCATCCATGTGATAATTTCATGCATCTTCTCACACCCTAATATAACTTTTGATACACCCACTCTAAATTACAGACTGCAATTCTCAAAACCATAGACACTCCAACACCAAAAACTACATACCCACTCACTGATTCTTAGGTCTACACACACATCCACTCACTCACCCGTACAGTCACTCATACTTAGTCACTCAGTACAGGACTATCATATGCACTCATACACCTATATAAACACTCACACACCGCCACTCATCCATAGAGGTACTCACACACCTAGTCAGTCATGCAAAAACGTAATCACACACCCATTTACTCACCTATACAGTTATACACACACCAGCTCACTTACTCATACAAATACTAGCACATTCTTACGCTCTTATACAATCACTGATACAAGTACACACTCATCCATACAGCCACTCTCACAATCACACACTCTCACGTATAGCCATTTATATACTCCAACACACATATATACTGCCTTTCACATATGTAGTTACTCACACATGTACCACTGAGATATACATTCAATCACTAACACACCCATACACACACTCACCCACCCATACAGTCCATCACAGATGCACTCTTGAAACCATGCACCCAGTGAATCACCAACTCACACATCTATGCACAGTCACACACACCCCACCCACACAAACACTCAGGCACCCATACAGATACTCAGACAATCAATCAATAACCCATGTAGACACTCATGTAGCTATTCAGAAAGCCATGCAGCCGCTTACAAACCAACAGACAGACGGATACAGACATTCACACAGTTTAGTCACTAACCCATGCATTCAGTAAGATACATTTAATCACTCACTTGTAGAGTCAGTCACTCACGTACTAAATCATCCATTCAGACACTTATACACCCACTCATTCTTCAATACGCCTTTCCCTATATATATTAAACATATTTAAACTTTACAGAAACACACAGTCACTGGATGATGTCATCAGTGATGTCATCAGTGATGTCATTTGAGATGTCATCAGTGATGTCATCAGTGATGTCACTGACCATGTCATGAGTGATGTAATATGTGACGTCATCAGCAGTGCATTGCGGGCGCGAGTTATAGTTAGCTGAACTAACTATAACGGGGAATTTCTATGGTTTTGTACGAGTGAAATGTCCAACTAACTATAACTGTCCCTAAAACCTATGGTTTTTTCAGTGAATATATATATGTATCAATTTTCCAGCTTTGCAGTCCTTTTTTTTCCCCAGGAACTCGCAAAAAGAGAAACGGACTCCAATTTCTTCGTGCCAGTTTATTTTAAGTGCATGAATGTTGCCATGACGCGTTTCGGGCTCTGAAGCCCTTGATCACAAGGCATGTCAGTGCATAAATCCCTTATTTAAAGTGACAGTGCAATAGACGACAGTGAAAACAGACTTTCGTTCTGTTTTCTCATTCACCTTTTTCTTTTTTCTTTTTACTTTTTAGCAGCAAAGTACATACAAATTTCATTTATAAATAGCATAACAATAATTTATGTACGCTATCTAACAGTGAAAAAAATATACATATCCACAATAATATCTGTATAAATACACAATAAAATATTGGATAAAATATTGCTTTGAGCCTATAAATACAATTGAGATAAAAGGATCTAGTTGGTCTTTGGTAAAACATAACTATGAAATATAAATATTGATATAAATATAAATGTAAATATAAACATTGTGTACACCTTGTACACATTATGCAGCTAAGGCATCTCCCCTTGTTGTTTTACTGCAATATCCACATTTTGCTCGTTTTTGGGACCAATACTTCTCAACTACTAACAGTAATATGTTATCTCTTATGTCTAGCTGCTATACTTAAACATCCAAAACAGTCGTCTAAAATCTTTACATACGAACAGTGTTAAAAAATACTAAATATAAAGTGCCAAAGTGCTAACTAAAATAACACCATTTGTAGTGAACATGTAGTAGTGTTTTGATTAATAAAAACATTAAAAAAGATTTTTAATTTTTCTCTTCTTTCTTTTACGGGAAATGATAGAGGTTGCGCGTGATTTAATAAAAAGGTAGCTTGCTAAAATTAATTAGGATTAATCCTACAAGCTGTTCTATATTAACAGTTAACTTTCAATTGTTAAACTGTAAGAAAAATTGTTTATACACTTTTTATTTCATTTTACAATGGTACCAAGTGTTATTGCAGACCGAGTTTCTCAACCTGAGCTTTTAGAGCCACGTATACAAGTCCTCAGTAGTATTTAAACCATTAGGACTCTTACTATCAAACTCTAAAATATAGTGAGTTTCTAATTTCCTCAGGTTAGCCTCTCTATTGCCACCCCTTCTTAATGGTGGTATGGAATCCACAACAAAATATTTTAGATCTTCTATTTGATTGTTATGGACTTCCCTGAAGAGGCGAGCAACTGGGTAACTTGGGTCAAAGTTGGTGATGGCTCTCATTAGTTGGAGGACTCCTTGAGTCCTGAGGGTCCCTGGGGGCCAACTAGTCCACCATGTACCTCCAGTAAGCGCCACAGAGCTGCGTTGCAGAGTGGTGTAAAAGGGGCGTGGCCTTGGACCACCTCTCTGCAACGCAGCTCCCTGGCGCATACTGGAGGTACCTGGTGGGCTAGTTGGCCCCCAGGGACCCTCAGTATTCAAGGGGAATTAATTCCCCAACTTACAATGCACCAGGGGGCGCATTTGCAGAGTGCTGCAGGGAGGGGGGCCTTCAGTGCGAGGCGGCTTTTTTTTTTTCCTTCAGAAGGGGGGCTGTGTGGCCCCCCTTCTTTTCCCATTTTTGGGGCCCTGGGGACCCCATCCCCCAGGGCCTGACCCCTATTTAAAAAAATAAATAATAATAAACGGGAAGGGGGCCGCATGGCACCCCCTCCCGAGGCCAATTTCGGACCCCATCCCCCGGGGCATGGCCATATATTTATTTTTTTATTTTTAATATTTTTTAAGCAGGAGGGCTGCGTGGCCCCCCTCCTGAGGACTCTATTAGCCCCGGGGACCCCATCCCCCGGGGCTCTGCCTCTTTTTTAATGTTTTTTTTTTTTATTGAGGGAGGGGGGCCGCGTGGCCCCCATCCCGGGCCACTTCTGGCCCCGGGGACCCCATCCCCTGGTGCTGGCCCTTTCCGTTGGGGACCGTGGGGGGAGCCCCAATGCCCCCACAGTCCCTGCCGGCTTCCCGCCTCCTGCGGGAGCCGGCATTGCTTTTCCACAAGGGGAGCTGCTGACATGCAGCTCCCCTTGTGGAAAAGCAATCTGCTTTGCTTCATTGAAGCAAGAGCAGGTTTCCCTGCTCTCGCTTCAATGAAGCAAAGCAGCGTTTGCTATGGCAGGGTGGGAGCCACACGGCTCCCGCCCTGCCATAGCAAACAGCAGTGTCCCGGGGTGGGCACCCCGGGACACTGCAGGAGCTGGCCCTGGGGGGTGGCGGTCCCCAGTGCCATCAAGGGCTCCAGGAGGGGTGCCGCGCAGCCCCCTCCCAATGTTTGCAAAGCACTGGGGAGGTGGTGGTCCCCGGGGCACGGGGGTCCATAACGGACCCCCATATTTAAATACAAAGTACCCCGGGGAGGTGGTGGTCCCCGGGGCAGTGTGGGGGGGCTTGAGCCCCCCCACACTGATTAATTATCACAGCCCCAGGGAGGTGGCGGTCCCCGGGGCTTGGGGAGGCCCACGAGGCCCCCCCACCCTTATTTAATGAAGCCCCGGGGAGGTGGCGATCCCCGGGGCTGAAGGGGCCCCCGCGGGCCCCTGATTTTATTTTTTAACAATGCCCCCGGGACCTGGCCCACCCGGGGGCCTCATTAAAATGAAGCATGGGAGCAAGCGCTTCATTTTTTTAAAAAGTCGTCGGGATTCGTGACCCCAAAGCGAATTCCACCGAAATTATTTTAAAAAATGCTTTTTTGGGCCCTGGGGGTCCTTGTGGGACACCCTGATCAGGCCTAGGGGGTCAGGGTGTTTCTACCCTGCCCCCTTTTCTTGGTTTTTATTTTTGTTTTACTATTTTCTTGTGACTCGGTTCTACCAAGTCACAAGATGGCTGTCAACACTTCCTGGTTTGGAGTGTTGGCAGCCAATCAGAGTGAAGCTCATGCCCGGGAGGGTTCGCGAACCCACCGCGCCCACAGATATCAAAACTTTTTCTTTTTCTAATTTCTCATGAACTACTGAACGGATTTACACCATTTAAAAAAGGGTTGTTTCTGAACCAAGACCTACCTTTTTGCCAAATTTGGTGTAATTCCGTTCAGCAGTTCGGGCTGTAGCTTTGTATAAAGTTTCCTATGGAAATTAACATGGGGAAAATGTGTTTTGCGACCCCCCTTTTTTCTCGGCCCCCGCTTGACGAATCACCCCGAAACTTTAACGACAGGAGCTGACCGGAGCGCCCCACTAGTTTTGAAAATTTTGTGAAAATTTGTCAACCGGCGCCAAAGTTATTGGGAAAAGTAAAAACGCTTTTTGAATAGAAACGAGGTCCTAACTATAACTACCTACTGGCGACTGCCAGTAGGTAATATATATATATATATATTCACTGAAAAAACCACAAGGTTTTAGGGACAGTTATAGTTAGTTGGACATTGCACTCGTACAAAACCCGTGAAATTCCCCCGTTATAGTTAGTTCAGGTAACTATAACTTGCGCCCCCGCAATGCACTGCTGATGACGTCACATATTACATCACTCATCAAATGGTCAGTGACATCACTGATGACATCACTGATGACATCTCAAATGACATCACTGATGACATCATCCAGTGACTGTGTGTTTCTGTAAAGTTTAAATATGTTTAATATATATAGGGAAAGGCGTATTGAAGAATGAGTGGGTGTAGAAGCGCCTGAATGGATGATTTAGTAGGTGCGTGAGTGAGTCTATAAGTGAGTGATTAAACGTATCTTACTGGATGCATGGGTGAGTGACTAAACTGTGTGAATGTCTGTATCCGTCTGTCTGTTGTTGTGTAAGCAGCTGCATGGGTTTCTGACTAGCTAAATGAGTGTCTATATGGGTTATGGATTGGTTCTCTGAGTATCTGTATGGGTGCCTCAGTGTTTGTGTGGGTGGGGTGTGTGTGACTCTGTGCATAGATGTGTGAGTGGGTGATTCACTGGGTGCATGGTTTCAAGAGTGCGTCTGTGATGGACTGTATGGGTGGGTGAGTGTGTGTATGGGTGTGTTAGTGATTGAATGTATATCTCAGTGGTACATGTGTGAGTAACTACATATGTGAAAGGCAGTATATATGTGTGTTGGAGTATATAAATGGCTATAAGTGAGAGTGTGTGATTGTGAGAGTGGCTATATGGATGAGTGTGTGCTTGCATCAGTGATTGCATAGGAGCGTAAGAATGTGCTAGTATTTTTATGAGTAAGTGAGCTGGTGTGTATAACTGTATAGGTGAGTAAATTGGAGTGTGATTAATTATTTGCATGACTGACTAGGTGTGTGAGTACCTCTATGGATGAGTTGCGTTGTGTGAGTGTTTATATAGGTGTTTGAGTGCATATGATAGTCCTGTACTGAGTGACTGTAAGTATGAGTGACTGTACGGGTGAGTGAGTAGATGTGTGTGTTTAGACCTAAGAATCAGTGAGTGGGTATGTACTTATTGGTATTGGAGTGTGTATGGTTTTGAGAATGGCAGTCTGTAATTTAGAGTGGGTGTATCAAAAGTTATATTAGGGTGTGAGAAGATGCATTAAATTCTCACATGGATGATGTCATCAGTGATGTCATCAGTGATGTCATTTGAGATGTCATCAGTGATGTCATCAGTGATGTCACTGACCATGTCATGAGTGATGTAATATGTGACGTCATCAGCAGTGCATTGCGGGAGCGCGAGTTATAGTTACCTGAACTAACTATAACGGGGAATTTCACGGGTTTTGTACGAGTGCAATGTCCAACTAACTATAACTGTCCCTAAAACCTTATGGTTTTTTCAGTGAATTTCTAAGGTTTTTTAAATGCTAATTTCTAACTATAACGTGCCTGAAACCTATGGTTTTTTCAGTGAATTTCAAAGGTTTTTTAAATGCTAATTCCTAACTATAACGTGTGTGAAACCTATGGTTTTTTCAGTGAATTTCAAAGGTTTTTTAAATGCTAATTCCTAACTATAACGTGTCTGAAACCTATGGTTTTTTCAGTGAATTTCAAAGGTTTTGTAAATGACAATTTTTAAATGTATTAATTGTTATATTTATTTTTTTGATACTGATTTACAACATTTTTTTAAACTATTTATTTTTAGATATTTTATTTTTTAAATTACATTGTAATTACATTATACATTACATTACAAAATATACTTTCTCAGAATGAATTACTTTAGTTTAAATACTTTGCAAATAGGCAATAGACTTTTAAGTACAGTAGTTACAGTTGTTGCAATGGGCAACACAATTTCAAAAACAAAGCAACATTGAGCTGAATGTGAATTTCTAGTTAAATGCAATTAGTTACTTTATGGATTACTTTTTCTAACCACAGGACTGGATCCTAGATTCAGTCCTGGGACATCTCCTGTAAACAGTTGAGTAAAAGCGTTTTGGTTACAGTAGTGATTTTTAAGGAATATTATTGTATTTTAAAAGTTGACACTTAGAAACTTTTTCACATAGAATCACCAATGTTATCCTATGGGAGGAAATTCACTTAGCAGGTAAGTAGTGTTATCGTTACTTTTTGTTACTCAGTGGTGGATCCTGGATCCAGCACTGGTGCATCTCCTGTAAACAGTTGAAAGAATGTGTTTAAGTCACACATGCGATTTTTAAGGAATGTTTGTAGTTTGTGAAAATCGACACTTTGAAACTTTTCTGCTGAAAACCAGACAATGGATTCCTATGGAAGGAAATTCAAGTTACTGGTAAGTACGGTTAGAATTACTTTTCAGGGTCAGTGCTGGGCTAAAAGATGCAGCACTGGGTTCTCTCCTGATAACAGGTGAGTAAATCGGAATTCATAGTTCGGCTGATTTTAGAGAAATATTATAAAGTTCCAAAACTCCAGACACAGAAGAATTTCCAAGTGAAACCAGTCAATGTTAGCCTATGGAAGCAAATTCAAGTTACTGTTAAGTACGGTTAGAATTACTTTTCAGGGTCAGTGCTGGGCTAAAAGATGCAGCACTGGGTTCTCTCCTGATAACAGGTGAGTAAATCGGAATTCGTATTTCGTCTGATTTTAGAGGAATATTTGTATGTTTCAAAATCGACACAAAACTTTTTCAGCAAAAAGCAGGCAATGATATCCTATGGAAGGAAATTCAAGTTACTGGTAAGTACGGTTAAAATTACTTTTCAGGATCAGTACTGGGCTGAAAGATGCAGCACTGAGGTCTCTCCTGATAACAGGTGAGTAAATCGGAATTCGTATTTCGGCTGATTTTAGAGGAATATTATAAAGTTCCAAAACTCCACACTTAGAAGAATTTCCAAGTGAAACCAGTCAATGTTAGCCTATGGAAGGAAATTCAAGTTACTGGTAAGTACGGTTAAAATTACTTTTCAGGACCAGTACAGGGCTGAAAGATGCAGCAATGAGGTCTCTCCTGATAACAGGTGAGTAAATCGAAATTCGTATTTCGGCTGATTTTAGAGGAATATTTGTATGTTTCAAAAATCGACACTTAGAAACTTTTTCAGCAAAAAGCAGGCAATGATATCCTATGGAAGGAAATTCAAGTTACTGGTAAGTACGGTTAGAATTATTTTTCAGGATCAGTACTGGGCTCAAAGATGCAGCACTGAGGTCTCTCCTGATAACAGGTGAGTAAATCGGAATTCGTAGTTCGGCTGATTTTAGAGGAATATTTGCAAAATGGTGAAGGAAGGGGTGGGGCCTAAGGTGACATGTCTGCAAACACGCCCTGTGGCGCGTTTTAAGTTGGACAATTAATTCCTCCTCAATCCCGAGGGTCCCTAGGGGCCAACTAGCCCACCAGGTACCTCCAGTATGCGCCAGGGGCTGCGTTGCAGAGAGGTGTTCAGAGGCCACGCCCCTTTTACAACACTCTGCAACGCAGCTCCGTGGCGCTTACTGGAGGTACCTGGTGGGCTAGTTGGCCCCTAGGGACCCTCAGGATTGAAAAGGAATTTATTCCCCATCTTAAAACGCGCCACGGGGCCTGTTGGCACACATGTCACCTGAAGCCCCGCCCCTCCCTTCACCACTGTGCAAATGCGCCCCGTGGCGCGTTTTAAGTTGGGGCATTAAGTCCCCTTGAATCCTGAGGGTCCCTGGAGTCCAACTAGCCCACCATATACCTCCAAAAGCACCACAGAGCTGCGTTGCAGAGAGGTGTAAAAGGGGCGTGGCCTCTGTACACGTCTCTGCAACGCAGCCCCTGGCGCATACTGGAGGTTCCTGGTGGACTAGTTGGCCCCAGGGACCCCCAGTATTCAAGGGGAATTCGTTCTCCTCTGCAAACGCGCCAGGGGCGCGTTTGCAGAGTACTGCAGGGAGGGGGCGAGGCCTCCGGCACGATGCCGGTCGTTTTTTTTTCTGTTTTTTTTTATGTGAGGGGGCTGCGTGGCCCCCTTCCTTGCCGACTTTTGGCCCCGGGGACCCCATCCCCCGGGGCCTGAGCATTTTATTATTTTTTTAAATTTAAAAAAACGGGAAGGGGGCCGCGTGGCTCCCTTCCCTGGGCCTGTATTGGCCCTGGGGACCCCATCCCCGGGGCATGGCCTCGATTTTTTATTTTTTATTTGGAGGGGGCTGCGTGGCCCCCTCCTCAGGCCATTTAAGGCCCCGGGGACCCCATCCCCGGGGCCGGCCTTGCACTTTTTTTTTTTTTTTTTAAATTTGGGGAGGGGGCTTCGTGGCCCCCTCCCTGGCCACTTATGGCCCCGGGAACCCCATCCCCCGGGCCTGGCCTCTGGTTGGGGACTGTGGGGGTCCCCAATCCCCCCACAGTCCCGCCGGCTCCCCGCGTCCCTTGGGAACCGGCATTGCTTTTCCACATTGGGAGCAGCTAACATGCTGCTCCCCATGTGGAACAGCAATCTGCTTTGGATATTGGAAGCGAGAGCAGGTTTCCTGCCTCTCTTCCAATATCCAAAGCAGTTTGTAATGACAGGACGGAGCCGCGAGGCTCCCGTCCTGTCATTGCAAACAGCAGTGTCCCAGGGGTAGGCACCCCGGGACACTGCAGGAGCCGGCCCTGGGGGTGGCGGTCCCCAGGGCCATCACTGGCTCCAGGAGGGGGGGCCCACATTTTCAAAGCCCCGGGGAGGTGGTGGTCCCCGGGCTTCGGGTCCAAAACGGACCCCCATTTTTAATTTTTTAGTGCCCTGGGAGGGGCAGTCCTCGGGCGTGTGGGGGCCGAGCCCCCACACAGGTTCATAATTTTTAAACAGAAGCCCTGGGAGGTGGCGGTCCTCGGGGCAGCGGGAGGGCAAAGAGCCCTCCCGCACCATTTTTGTTAAAGCCCTGGGGTGGCGGTCCTCGGGCTTGGGGGCCCTTAGAGGCCCCCATACATAAATTTAACCCTCCCACCATGCCCCCGGGACTTGGCCCACCCGGGGGCAAATTAACATCGAAGCGCGGGAGACCGCGGTTTGATTTTTTTATTTTTCGGCGGGATTTGTGCACCCTAAGCACATCCCGCCGATTTGTTTTAAAAAAATGCTTTTTCTGCCCAGGGGTCCTTGTGAGACCCCTGAGCAGACCTAGGGGTTCAGGGTGTTTCTACCCTGCCCCTTTGTGCGTTTTGCGCACTTGTTTTTGTGCCTCGGTTCTACCGAGGGACAAAATGGCTGCCAACACTTCCTGGTTTGGAGTTTTGACAGCCAGCTGACAGCCAATTAGCATGCAGCTCGTGATCGGGACGGTGCGCGCAGGGTGCGCTGAGGTGCGCGGACCCTACTGGCCATAGATATATATGTGACTTTACTTTTGATTTTCTCAGGAACTACTGAACGGATTTACACCATTTAAGCAAAAGGCACCAGTCTGAACCAAGGGCTACCTCTTTGCCAAATTTGGTGTAATTCCGTTCAGCAGTTCGGGCTGTAGCTGCGACTAAAGGTTCCTATGAAAAAATGAATGGGGAAAACGCGTTTTGGGACCCCCCTTTTTTCTCGGCCCCCGCTTGACGAATCAACCCGGAACGGAATTACACCAAATTTGGCAAAGAGGTAGCCCTTGGTTCAGACTGGTGCCTTTTGCTTAAATGGTGTAAATCCGTTCAGTAGTTCCTGAGAAAATCAAAAGTAAAGTCACATATATATCTATGGCCGAGTAGGGTCCGCGTACCCTCCCGATCACGAGCTGCATGCTAATTGGCTGTCAGCTGGCTGTCAACATTCCGATTCAGGAAGTGTTGGCAGCCATTTTGTCCCTCGGTAGAACCGAGGGACAGAAACAAGTGCACAAAGCGCACAAAGGGGGCAGGGTGGAAACCCCTAACCCCCTAGGCCTGCTCAGGGGGTCCCACAAGGACCCCTGGGCAAAAAGCATTTTTTAAATCGGCAGGATGCGCTCAGGGTGCGCGGATCCTGCCGAAAAAAAAAAATCGAAGCGCTCGATGTTAATTTGCCCCCGGGTGGGCCAAGTCCCAGGGGCATGGTGGGGGGTTAAATTTATGTATGGGGGCCTCTAAGGGCCCCCAAGCCCCGGGACCGCCACCCCCAGGGCTTTAACAAAAATGGTGCGGGAGGGCTCTTGCCCTCCCGCTGCCCCGGGGACCGCCACCTCCCGGGGATTCTGTTTTATTTTTTAACCTGTGTGGGGGCTCCAACCCCCACACGCCCGGGACCACCACCTCCCGGGGCACTAAAAATTAAAAATGGGGGTCCGTTTTGGACTCTCGAAGCCCCGGGGACCACCACCTCCCCGGGCTTTGAAATGTGGGGAGGGGGCCGTGCGGCCCCCTCCTGGAGCCAGTGATGGCCCTGGGGACCGCCACCCCCAGGTCCGGCTCCTGCAGTGTCCCGGGTGCCTACCCCCGGGACACTGCTGTTTGTAATGACAGGACGGGAGCCTCGCGGCTCCCGTCCTGTCATTGCAAACTTGCTTTGGATATTGGAAGAGAGAGCAGGAAACCTGCTCTCGCTTCCAATATCCAAACTGATTAGCTTTCCACATGGGGAGCAGCATGTTAGCTGCTCCCCATGTGGAGAAGCAATGCCGGCTCACGCAGGAGGCGGGGAGCCGGCTGGGACTGTGGGGGATTGGGGACCCCCACAGTCCCCAACCAGAGGCCAGGCCCCGGGGGATGGGGTCCCCGGGACCATAGTGGCCAGGGAGGGGGCCACGCAGCCCCCTCCCCAAATTTAAAAAAGTGCAAGGCCGGCCCCGGGGATGGGGTCCCCGGGGCCTTAAATGGCCTGAGGAGGGGGCCACGCAGCCCCCTCCAAATAAAAAAATAAGAAAATCGAGGCCATGCCCCGGGGATGGGGTCCCCGGGGCCAATACAGGCCCAGGGAAGGGGGCCACGCGGCCCCCTTCCCGTTTTTTTTTTAAATTTAAAAAATAAATAAAATGCTCAGGCCCCGGGGGATGGGGTCCCCGGGGCCAAAGTGGGCAAGGGAAGGGGGCCACGCAGCCCCTCCCATTAAAAAAAATAGAAGAAAAAAACGACCGGCGTCGTGCCGGAGGCCCAGCCCCTCCCTGCAGTACTCTGCAAACGCCCCCTGGAGCGTTTGCAGAGGGGAACGAATTCCCCTTGAATACTGGGGGTCCCTGGGGCCAACTAGCCCACCAGGAACCTCCAGTATGCGCCAGGGGCTGCGTTGCAGAGACGTGTACAGAGGCCACGCCCCTTTTTACACCTCTCTGCAACGCAGCTCTGTGGCGCTTTTTGGAGGTATATGGTGGGCTAGTTGGACTCGAGGGACCCTCAGGATTCAAGGGGACCTAATCCCCCAACTTAAAACGCGCCACGGGGCGCGTTTGCACAGTGGTGAAGGGAGGGGGCGGGGCTTCAGGTGACATGTGTGCAAACAGGCCCCGTGGTGCGTTTTAAGATGGGGAATAAATTCCTTTTCAATCCTGAGGGTCTCTATGGGCCATCTAGCCCACCAGGTACCTCCAGTAAGTGCCACGGAGCTGCGTTGCAGAGTGTTGTAAAAGGGGCGTGGCCTCTGAACACCTCCTCTGCAACGCAGCCCCTGGCGCATACTGGAGGTACCTGGTGGGCTAGTTGGCCCCTAGGGACCCTCGGGATTGAGGAGGAATTAATTGTCCAACTTAAAACGCGCCACAGGGCGTGTTTGCAGACATGTCACCTTAGGCCCCACCCCTTCCTTCACCATTGTGCAAATATTCCTCTAAAATCAGCCGAACTACGAATTCCGATTTACTCACCTGTTATCAGGAGAGACCTCAGTGCTGCATCTTTGAGCCCAGTACTGATCCTGAAAAGTAATTCTAACCGTACTTACCAGTAACTTGAATTTCCTTCCATAGGATATCATTGCCTGCTTTTTGCTGAAAATTTTTCTAAGTGTCGATTTTTGAAACATACAAATATTCCTCTAAAATCAGCCGAAATACGAATTTCGATTTACTCACCTGTTATCAGGAGAGACCTCATTGCTGCATCTTTCAGCCCAGTACTGGTCCTGAAAAGTAATTTTAACCGTACTTACCAGTAACTTGAATTTCCTTCCATAGGCTAACATCGACTGGTTTCACTTGGAAATTCTTCTAAGTGTGGAGTTTTGGAACTTTATAATATTCCTCTAAAATCAGCCGAAATACGAATTCCGATTTACTCACCTGTTATCAGGAGAGACTTCAGTGCTGCATCTTTCAGCCCAGTACTGATCCTGAAAAGTAATTTTAACCGTACTTACCAGTAACTTGAATTTCCTTCCATAGGCTAACATTGACTGGTTTCACTTGGAAATTCTTCTAAGTGTCGATTTTTGAAACATACAAATATTCCTCTAAAATCAGACGAAATACGAATTCCGATTTACTCACCTGTTATCAGGAGAGAACCCAGTGCTGCATCTTTTAGCCCAGCACTGACCCTGAAAAGTAATTCTAACCGTACTTAACAGTAACTTGAATTTCCTTCCATAGGCTAACATTGACTGGTTTCACTTGGAAATTCTTCTAAGTGTGGAGTTTTGGAACTTTATAATATTACTCTAAAATCAGCCGAACTATGAATTCCGATTTACTCACCTGTTATCAGGAGAGAACCCAGTGCTGCATCTTTTAGCCCAGCACTGACCCTGAAAAGTAATTCTAACCGTACTTACCAGTAACTTGAATTTCCTTCCATAGGAATCCATTGTCTGGTTTTCAGCAGAAAAGTTTCAAAGTGTCGATTTTCACAAACTACAAATATTCCTTAAAAATCGCATGTGTGACTTAAACGCATTCTTTCAACTGTTTACAGGAGATGCACCAGTGCTGGTTCCAGGATCCACCACTGAGTAAGAAAAAGTAACGATAACACTACTTACCTGCTAAGTGAATTTCCTCCCATAGGATAACATTGGTGATTCTATATGAAAAAGTTTCTAAGTGTCAACTTTTAAAATACAATAATATTCCTTAAAAATCACTACTGTAACCAAAACGCTTTTACTCAACTGTTTACAGGAGATGTCCCAGGACTGAATCTAGGATCCAGTCCTGTGGTTAGAAAAGTAATCCATAAAGTAACTAATTGCATTTAACTAGAAATTCACATTCAGCTCAATGTTGCTTTGTTTTTGAAATTGTGTTGCCCATTGCAACAACTGTAACTACTGTACTTAAAAGTCTATTGCCTATTTGCAAAGTATTTAAACTAAAGTAATTCATTCTGAGAAAGTATATTTTGTAATGTAATGTATAATGTAATTACAATGTAATTTAAAAAATAAAATATCTAAAAATAAATAGTTTAAAAAAATGTTGTAAATCAGTATCAAAAAAATAAATATAACAATTAATACATTTAAAAATTGTCATTTACAAAACCTTTGAAAGTCACTGAAAAAACCATAGGTTTCAGACACGTTATAGTTAGGAATTAGCATTTAAAAACCTTTGAAATTCACTGAAAAAACCATAGGTTTCAGACACGTTATAGTTAGGAATTAGCATTTAAAAACCTTTGAAATTCACTGAAAAAACCATAGGTTTCAGGCACGTTATAATTAGAAATTAGCATTTAAAAACCTTAGAAATTCACTGAAAAACCATAAGGTTTTAGGGACAGTTATAGTTAGTTGGACATTGCACTCATACAAAACCCGTGAAATTCCCCGTTATAGTTAGTTCAGGTAACTATAACTCGCGCCCCGCAATGCACTGCTGATGACGTCACATATTACATCACTCATGACATGGTCAGTGACATCACTGATGACATCACTGATGACATCTCAAATGACATCACTGATGACATCATCCATGTGAGAATTTAATGCACCTCCTCACACCCTAATATAACCTTTGATACACCCACTCTAAATTACAGACTGCCATTCTCAAAACCATAGACACTCCAACACCAATAACTACATACCCACTCACTGATTCTTAGGTCTACACACACACATCCACTCACTCACCCGTACAGTCACTCATACTTATGGTCACTCAGTACAGGACTATCATATGCACTCATACTCCTATATAGGCACTCAAACACCGCCACTCATCCATAGAGGTACTCACACACCTAGTCAGTCATGCAAATAATTAATCACACTGCCATTTACTCACCTATACAGTCATACACACACCAGCTCACTTACTCATACAAATACTAGCACATTCTTACGCTCTTATACAATCACTGATACAAGCACACACTCATCCATACAGTCACTCTCACAATCACACACTCTGCTTATAGCTATTTATATACTCCAACACACATATATACTGCCTTTCACATATGTAGTTACTCACACATGTACCACTGGGACATACATTCACTCACTAACACACTCTTACACACACTTACCCACCCATACAGTCTATCACAGATGCACTCTTGAAACCATCCACCCAGTGAATCACCCACTCACACATCTATGCACAGAGTCGCACACACCCCACCCACACAAACACTCAGGCACCCATACAGATACTCAGACAACAAATCAATAACTCATATAGACACTCATGTAGCTATTCACAAACCCATGCACCACTTACACAGCAACAGTCAAACGGATACATACATTCATCCAGTTTAGTCACTAACCCATGCATTCAGTAAGATACGTTTAATCACTCACTTATCGAGTTAGTCACGCACCTACTAAATCATCCATACAGACACTTATACACCCACTCATTCTTCAATACGCCTTTCCCTATATATATTAAAAATATTTAAACTTTACAGAAACACACAGTCACTGGATGATGTCATCAGTGATGTCATTTGAGATGTCATCAGTGATGTCATCAGTGATGTCACTGACCATGTCATGAGTGATGTAATATGTGACGTCATCAGCAGTGCATTGCGGGGCGCGAGTTATAGTTACCTGAACTAACTATAACGGGGGAATTTCACGGGTTTTGTACGAGTGCAATGTCCAACTAACTATAACTGTCCCTAAAACCTTATGGTTTTTCAGTGAATATATATATATATATATATATATATCCAACTCCTCGCCTCATGAGTTTTCCTTGAACTGGAAAAAAAAACGAGTGCAGACCCAATTGCGTGCAAATTTCTCTTCTTTAATCCTTTAACCTGTACCACCAGTGTCTGTCATGACGCGTTTCTGCCGCCCACGCGGCCTTGATCACATGATATATATATATATCAACACTTCCCCTTTACGTAAAAAGAGTTCTTGCACTCAAGAGTGAGTTTGCCTCCTTCCTTTATTCATCACATTCTCACAGAGATGCATTTCGGCAATTAATTGCCTTTTTCAATCTGTATTTACGTCATGATTATGCAAATGAATACAGAAGAAATACTTTCCGGTTGTTTGTAGCAAGCTGGCCGTTATGATAGACGTAAATGCAAACAAATGTCCCAGTTCACCCGGTAAGTATTTAAAATGTTCTTTTAAAGATAATAATGCACAGCATTCATAACATGAGAGTTCTTACGATTGCATTTCAATTTTCCTTTGTTTGACTTGGAAGGTCTTCACTCGGAAGGAGCCATTGATTACTCCCCTCTTCACTGCTGACTTTATTAGTGCAGTGCCCTGCTCCGTGATCCTTGAAATTCATCTTGGCAGCGACGTTCATATATGCTGGCAATTCCACACTACATGCCAGCAGTGCCCACCCCAAACATATAATAAACAATATCCCATATGGCGAGCTACTACGGCTCAAGCGGATTTACAGTACCGAGGAAGATCTGGCAATTTGCACTAATCAAGCGCTCATGAGATTCAGACAGAGGGGCTATAAAAAATCCATCCTGAATCAGGCAGTTAGCAAAATGAATGCCAAATCTAGGGCTTCCTTGTTTGCCGCCATGGGGGTGGACAACACTGTCTCAGATGAGAGTGACAATAACTCTGTTCCCAGATTCGTGACAACTTTCAATAAACAGGAAAGGAAAATTAGAGCCATTATTACACGCAGTTGGCCTATACTTCTAACTGATGCGGTTTTAGCTCCGAGGCTCCCAGCATGTCCTACCATCACTTATAGGAAAGGACCCTCGATGAAAACCCAAATTGCCAAGAACAGCCCTGAATTAGAGAAAGACAAAATGTGGTTACAACCCCGGCCGGGGTTTGTTAAATGTTCCAGCTGCAGGGCTTGCAGGTTTGGAATCAACACCACACAATATGCCACCCATTCAGTCCAGAAATGGTTACCATCAAAGGGAGTTATAACTGCAGGACCGAGTATGCAATTTATTTTCTGACATGCACCTGTGGCTTGCGATATGTGGGCAGCACCAAGCTGCAGGTGCATGTCAGAATCCTCCAACATCTTCGAGCTATTGTAAATAACGATAGCTCGTATCCTGTAGCCAGGCATTTCAAACAAGAACATAGCAATGATTTGCAATGTTTGAACTATTTTGTAATAACGGCGATTCCCAAACCACGTAGAGGAGGTGACAGGGATAAGATGTTGAGAAGGACAGAATCCAAACTAATACTAGAACTGGATAGCAAATTCCCTAATGGTTTAAACACCACAGAAGACCTGTATCACTTTTTATAAAGAATACAAGCAGTAATATATTGTTTCTAGAATCTGGACTTTTGTTTTGAGGGGCGACTTTTGATTGTATATTTAATGTGGTTGGCCTCCTTGCAGCATGATTGTTTTTAAATACACATTTCACTTGTTTTTTTAATTTCACGTGGGTTTTATGCAGCACTAGCACTTTATGCATTAATATTTATTAAGTGGAGCATTTGATTCTGGTCAAGTCATTTTCAAATGTTGAAATATTGCAATCAGTGACTCTAACACGATATTAGAATGATATATGTGGCAACAGGAGTATAAGCCATAGTTATATTGCAATGCTTATAAAGGGGTCTCAAATTTACAAACTACTTTGCGATATTTGCACTGAATTATCATCTAGCATTTATGCGGTGAATGAACTACATTTATGGTCTTATAATGGGATTGGCTATATTTGCACATGGAACTATGGGGCATATTAGCAAGGGCATTTACGCCGCTTTAGCGGCACTTTCTGCCGCTAAAGCGGCGATATTATTATCGCCCAATTAACAAGATGTCGCTAACTGCTGTTAGCGACATCTTACTGGCAATAGCGCCCGTTTCCCTCCCGCTTTGCATGTCAGCGATAATCATCGCTAATGACATGCAAAGTGGGCGTTCCTCACATAATCCTGAGTGAAATCCCTCGCCAACACAACATCGCCCTATTAACAACGCTGGTCAAGAGACAATAAAAGCTGCACTGACCGCGATTATCGCCGGAAATTAACACCTGCTCCACACCCTGACTTAGCTATGTCCACAATGGGAGGTGGATTGACATGTTAAATCCACACTCCCCTATCAGCTAGGATTTCCGTAGCGCACTGCCATTATCGCAGCTTTTCCTGCGCAGATGCCGATTATCGCCATCTATCGCTGGAATGTACATCGCCATTGTGCAAAGCGTTGCTAATACGCCGCTAAAACGGCGTTGTACTCCAGCGATAGGCGGCGATAATGCAAATCGCGCTAAGCGCGATTTGCGATAATCAGCGCAGGTCCTTGCTAATATGCCCCCATATTTACAAAGAAAGGCGTAATTTGCACACAATGTTTGTTAAGGTGTATATGTTTACAAACATTTTTGCGTGATTTGCACATATTTATTAGGCGCATTAAGGCAGGAATTGGCTATATTTGCACATGGACCTATGTTTACAACGAAAAGCGTAATTTGTACACAATGATTACCAAAAAGTACATATTTACAAGCATTGTGCGTGATTCGCACTTATTTACTACCAGTATTAAGACAGCAATTTGAGGTGGGACCCTATTGGTTTTATTTGCAATATTGGCATTTAATTCAAAATTGCATTTAAGCATTTAATTATTACAACGGTTTATTTATTTATTGCCATTGGTTCGATATTACATTTAAACAACTATGACATGTTCTATCGTGATTTGGAAAACAGACTGACCAATGCTTTTTACAGTGGATATATGCATAGTATTTTGTCTATGTTAGTTAAACACGTGGTGTGCACCCAGCAAATTTAAAAACATGGCGGGCCGTATCTGACTATCTGTGAGCAAGGACATTCTGTCCGAAACGCGTCAGATTGCAGCTCTGTGAATAAATTTCATCAGTGCCAAATACCTGGGATTCGTGTTGTCTCTGTTCGCCTAGCAGCGCGGGGAAGTGCGGAGATGGCGTGTTTTGTTTATATATATATATATATATTTTTTTTTTTCCCTTTCCTGCAATGTGATCCTTTTATCCAGCGCGCTCATCAGCGGGTGCTCTGCGTAGGGGTCGGATCCTGGCCCAGAAACATCAATTTTCAAACAAAGGACGCGGCACTCAAGGCTTGGGTTTTACTTAATTTAATTCAAGTTCAGCACTCAGACCTGAGGTCTGAGTGCTGAACTTGAATTAAATTAAGTAAAACCCAAGCCTTGAGTGCCGCGTCCTTTGTTTAAAAAAAAAATATATATATATATATATGTATATATATATATATTATCTACTGGCGGTCGCCAGTAGATAGTTATAGTTAGGACCTATTTTCCATAGGAAATCCGCAACATTCTATTTGAAATAACTCTTGCGTCCGTTGACGAATCTTCGCGAAATTTTCAAACTTTATGGCCCGCTCCGGTCCGCTCCTACCCTGAAAGTTTCAGGGTGATTCGTTGAGCGGGGGCCGAGAAAAAAGGGGGGTCCCAAAACGTGTTTTCCCCATTCATTTTCCCATAGGAAACTTTAGCCACGGCTACAGCCCGAACTGCTGAACGGAATTACACAAAATTTGGCAAAGAGGTAGTTCTTGGTTCAGAAAGAACCCTTTTTGTTAAATGGTGTAAATCCGTTCAGTAGTTCCGGAGAAATTAAAAAAATAAGAGTCAAAAAATCAATTTCCCATAGGAAACTTTATGCAAGGCTACAGCCCGAACTGCTGAACGGAATTACACCAAAATTGGCAAAGAGGTAGTTCTTGGTTCAGAAAGAACCCTTTTTGTTAAATGGTGTAAATCCGTTCAGTAGTTGCTGAGAAAATCAAAAGTAAAAACACATATATATCTGGGCGGAGCCTAACCACACATGTCATCGTGATATCTGATTGGCTGTCAGCACTTCATCCTGGAATTGCTGGCAGCCATCTTGGGACCAATATAAATGAAAGTACCCCTTTGAAATGCATTGTAGTGAATCGAAGATTTTGAGGGTTACCAAAAGGAGAACTATAAAGGGTGATAACAGACTTTAGTTACATTAGAATTCATTTGTTGATGGTACCATACTAATTTCAGGAATTGTGGTGTGTTCTAAGGTGATTTTACCCTGTGAAAAACCTTCTGCTGGGATATCATGAATCATGTTTGAGAGAAAACTATTTTCACATGCTTGTCCCATACAGTTTTGAAAGGTGCTCCAGAAGCTAAAATGAGAGCATATTTTCTGTAAATTCACATTATCTTTCTCAGTCATGTGAGAATGAAGTCTGACATTCTCAGTAAAACATGTACATCCAACAAGGGCAGAGACTGTCAGTTGATTCCTTTGTGTTCTACTGCAGCTTCCCAGAGTGTTCTAAAGAACAACTAGAGTGCTAACAGCCTTACTTATGACAAAAGAATGGCACACCTGAAGCCATCTTGATTGGAATAAACTGGTAACACTTAAAACATTTAATTTAAAAAGGAACAAAATGATGGGGTTCATTTTGTCATAGAAATTATGGTTAGTGCTGTAGAAAGAAAAATTAGGACATGTTTCAAGTGTGATCTCAAATATCTTCCTGTTATATTTCAACAGGAGCAGCCTGTCAGTTGATGCCTTTGTGTTCTACTGCAGCTTCCCAGAGTGTTCTAAAGAACAACTAGAGCGCTAACAGTCTTACTTATGACAAAAGTATGGCACACCTGAAGCCATCTTGATTGGAATAAACTGGTAACACTTAAAACATTTAATTTAAAAAGGAACAAAATGATGGGGTTCATTTTGTCATAGAAATTATGGTTAGTGCTGTAGAAAGAAAAATTAGGACATGTTTCAAGTGTGATCTCAAATATCTTCCTGTTATATTTCAACAGGAGCAGCCTGTCAGTTGATGCCTTTGTGTTCTACTGCAGCTTCCCAGAGTGTTCTAAAGAACAACTAGAGCGCTAACAGTCTTACTTATGACAAAAGTATGGCCCACCTGAAGCCATCTTGATTGGAATAAACTGGTAACACTTAAAACATTTAATTTAAAAAGGAACAAAATGAGGGGGTTCATTTTGCCATAGAAATTATGGTTAGTGCTGTAGAAAGAAAAATTAGGACATGTTTTAAGTGTGATCTCAAATATCTTCCTGTTATATTTCAACAGGAGCAGCCTGTCAGTTGATGCCTTTGTGTTCTACTGCAGCTTCCCAGAGTGTTCTAAAGAACAACTAGAGCGCTAACAGTCTTACTTATGACAAAAGTATGGCCCACCTGAAGCCATCTTGATTGGAATAAACTGGTAACACTTAAAACATTTAATTTAAAAAGGAACAAAATGAGGGGGTTCATTTTGCCATAGAAATTATGGTTAGTGCTGCAAAAAGAAAATTTAGTGCATGTTTTAAGTGAGATCTCAAATCCTCTTCTATTTCATTAGAAAATTCTGACATGCAGACTGAAACAATCACTTTCAATACCAGCAGTAGACTTCCAGTTAACTCCTTGGTGAGCAGTAGCTTTACTACAGTGATCTAATGAACAACTAGAGTGCTAACATTCTGAATTTATGGCAAATGTGTGACACATCTGAATGCCTTCTTGATGGAATCAAAGTAAAAAACTGAAAGCATTTCCTACTGAGGAGACTGCAGTAAATGAGGAAATTAGGAAACTTCATAACAAAAAGTCTTCCAAGATGGCCACCAGTGAAAAAAGAGCCCAAATGTAGCACAAATATTACCCAGATGTAGCCCACATATAGCCCAATGACAAAAGTGTGCAAAACACTTTTTATTTTTAGCTTTTCTGCAGTTTTATGTAGTGCAGACTGGTCAGGTATTGGAGCGTTGCATCTTAAAACATGACCCCCTACACTACAAAAACACCACTGCACTACCCTAAACCCTAAAACACTACCCCAGCATGACCCCCTACACTACACAAGCACCACTGCACTATCCTAAACCCTAAAACACTACCCCCAGCATGAACCCCTATACTACACAAACACCACTGCACTACCCTAAACCCTAAAACACTACCCCAACACCACTGCACTAACCTAAAACATGACCCCCTACACTACACAAACACCAATGCACTACCCTAAACCCTAAAATACTACCCCCAGCACGACCCCCTACACTACACAAGCACCACTGCACTACCCTAAACCCTAAAACACTACCCCAGCACGACCCCCTACACTACACAAACACCACTGCACTACCTTAAACCCTAAAACACTACCCCCAGCACGAACCCCTACACTACCCAAACACCACTGCACTAACCTAAATCCTAAAACACTACCCCAGCACGACCCCTACACTACCCAAACACCACTGCACTACCCTAAAACATGACCCCTACACTACACAAACACCACTGCACTACCCTAAACCCTAAAACACTACCCCCAGCACGACACCCAAAACTACACAAGCACCACTGCACTACCCTAAACCCTGAAACACCAGCCCCTGCACGACCCCCTACACTGCCCGAACACCACTGCACTGCCCTAAACCCTGAAACACCAACCCTAGCACGACCCCCTACACTGACCGAACACCACTGCACTGCCCTAAACCCTGAAACACCACCCCCTTCACGACCCCCTACACTGCCCGAACACCACTGCACTGCCCTAAATCCTGAAACACCACCCCCAGCACAGCCCCTACACTGCCCGAACACCACTGCACTGCCCTAAACCCTGAAACACTACCCCCAGCAAGACCTCCTACACTGCCCGAACACCACTGCACTGCCCTAAACCCTGAAACATCACCCCCAGCAAGACCCCCTACACTGCACGAACACCACTGCCCTAAACCCTGAAACACCACACCCAGCACGACCCCTACACTGCCCGAACACCACTGCACTGCCCTAAACCCTGAAACACCACCCCCAGCACGACCCACTACACTGCCCGAACACCACTGCACTGCCCTAAACCCTAAAACACCACCCCCTGCACGACCCCCTACACTGCCCGAACACTACTGCACTGCCCTAAACCCTGAAACACCATCCCCAGCACGACCCCCTACACTGCACGAACACCACTGCACTGCCCTAAACCCTGAAACACTACCCCCAGCAAGACCCCCTACACTGCCCGAACACCACTGCACTGCCCTACACCCTGAAACATCACCCCCAGCAAGAACCCCTACACTGCCCGACCACCACTGCCCTAAACCCTGAAACACCACCCCCAGCAAGACCCCCTACACTGCCCGAACACCACTGCACTGCCCTAAACCCTGAAACACCACCCCCAGCACGACCCCCTACACTGCCCGAACAACACTGCACTGCCCTAAACCCTGAAACACCACCCCCTGCACGATCCCCTACACTGCCCGAACACTACTGCCCTGCCCTAAACCCTGAAACACCACCCCCAGCACGACCCCCTACACTGCACGAACATCACTGCACTGCCCTAAACCCCGAAACACTACCCCCAGCAAGACCCCCTACACTGCCCGAACACTACTGCACTGCCCTAAACCCTGAAACATCACCCCCAGCAAGACCCCTACACTGCCCAAACACCACTGCCCTAAACCCTGAAACACCACCCCCAGCAAGAACCCCTACACTGCCCGAACACCACTGCACTGCCCTAGACTCTGAAACACCAGCCCCAGCAAGACCCCCTACACTGCCCGAACACCACTGCACTGCCCTAAACCCTGAAACACCAGCCCCAGCACGACCCCCTACACTGCCCGAACACCACTGCCCTGCCCTAAACCCTGAAACACCAGCCCCAGCATGACCACCTACACTGCCCGAACACCACTGCACTGCCCTAAACTCTGAAACACCAGCCCCAGCACGACCCCCTACACTGCCCGAACACCACTGCACTGCCCTAAACCCTGAAACACCAGCCCCAGCACGACCCCCTACACTGCACGAACACCACTGTACTGCCCTAAACCCTGAACCACCAGCCCCAGCACGACCCCCTACACTGCCCGAACACCACTGCACTGCCCTAAACCCTGAAACACCACCCCCTGCACGACCCCCTACACTGCCCGAACACCACTTCACTGCCCTAAACCCTGAAACACCACCCCCTGCACCACCCCCTACACTGCCCGAACACCACTGCACTGCCCTAAACCCTGAAACACCACCCCTGCACCGCCCCCTACACTGCCCGAACACCACTGCACTGCCCTAAACCCTGAAACACCACCCCCAGCACGACCCCCTTTACTGCTCGAACACCACTGCACTGCCCCAAACCCTGAAACACCACCCCCAGCACGACCCCCTACACTGCCCGAACACCACTGCCCTAATCCCTGAAACACCACCCCCGGCACAACCCCCTACACTGCCCGAACACCACTGCACTGCCCTAAACCCTGAAACACCACCGCCAGCACGACCCCCTACACTGCCCGAACACCACTGCACTGCCCTAAACCCTAAAACACCACCCCCAGCATTACCCCCTACACTGCCCAAACACCACTGCAATGCCCTAAACCCTAGAACACTACCCCCAGCACGACCCCCTACACTCCCCGACACCACTGCACTACCCTAAACCCTAAAATACTACCCCCAGCACAACCCCCTACCCTACCCGAACACGACTGCACTGCCCTAAAACCTCAAACACTCCCCCCAGCACGACCCCCTACACTACCCGAACACCACTGCACTGCCCTAAACCCTAAAACACTCCCCCAGCACGACCCCTACACTACCCGAACACCACTGCACTGCCCTAAACCCTACAACACTCCCCCCAGCACGACCCCCTACACTAACCAAACACCACTGCACTGCCCTAAACCCTAAAACACTACCCCTGCATGACCCCCTACACTACCCAAACACCAATGCACTACCCTAAAACCTAAAACACTACCCCCGCACGACTACCTACACTACCCAAAGACCACAGCACTACCCTAAACCCTAAAACACGACCTCCTACACTACACAAAGACCACTGCACTACCCTAAACCCTAAAACACTACCCCCTACACTACACAAACACCACTGCACTACCCTAAACCCTAAAAAACTACCCCCAGCACGAACCACTACACTACCCAAACACCACTGCACTACCCTAAATCACTACCCCCAGCACGACCCTCTACACTACCCAAACACCACTGCACTACCCTAAACCCTAAAACACTACCCCCAGCACGACCCCCTACACTACCCAAACACCACTGCACTACCCTAAACCCTAAAACACTCCCCCAGCACGACTCCCTACACTACCCAAACACCACTGCACTACCCTAAACCCTAAATCTACCCCCAGCATGACCCCCTACACTACACAAACACCACTGCACTACCCTAAACCCTAAAACACTACCCCCAGCACGACCCTCTTCACTACCTAAACACAACGACACAATTTGTTACAGGCGTTGCAACGCAGGCCTGTGGTGCTTACTGGAAGTACCTAGTGGGCTAGTTGGGCCCCAGGGGCCCCAGGGACCCCAACTTAAAACGCACCACGGGGCGCGTTTGCACAGTGGTGAAGGGACGGGGCGGGGCCTCAGGTGACATGTGCGCAAACACGCCCTGTGGTGCGTTTTAAGTTGGGGAATTAATTCCCTTTGAATCCTGAGGGACCCTGGGGGCCAACTAGCCCACCAGGTACCGTCAGTAAGCACAACAGAGTTGCGTTGCAGAGAGGTGAAAAAAGGTGCGTGGCCTCGGAACGCCTCTCTGCAACTCAGCTCTGTGGTCCTAACTGTAGGTACCTGGGGGGCTAGTTGGGCCCCAGGGACCCTCAGAATTCAAGGGGACTTAATCCCGCAACTTAAAACGCGCCACGGGGTGCGTTTGCACACATGTCACCTCAGGCCCCCCCTCCCTTCACCACTGTGCAAACGCGCCCTGTAGCGCGTTTTAAGAGGTAGTTTTAATCCCCCTGCCCTATTATGTACTAGGGACTTGCAGAGGAGGTCATGCTAATCACAGGGGTACCCCAACGCATAGTGTTCCCTAGTGTATGTAGGTGTTTTCACTGTATTCTAAGTGTCTTATAGCATAGCACTGGCTCTGGTTAGTCAGAGTCAGTTACCACCAGTACGCGTCTGAAAAAGTTGTGGGCACAGGATGATTTTGCAACAAGGCCTCTTTCTGCTCCTCTGTTGGTTCTTTCTGCACATCTTTTGCTTCTTTCTGTGCATTTTTTCTTCTTTCTTCACATGTCCTACCTCTGTAGGCATAGTTGGAAACTAGCATTTAAAAAAACCTTTGAAATTCACTTAAAAAATCATAGGTTTCAGGCACGTTATAGTTAGAAATTAGCATTTAAAAAACCTTTGAAATTCACTGAAAAAACCATAGGTTTCAGACACGTTATAGTTAGAAATTAGCATTTAAAAAACCTTTGAAATTCACTGAAAAAACCATAGGTTTTAGGGACAGTTATAGTTAGTTGGACATTTCACTCGTACAAAACCATAGAAATCCCCCCGTTATAGTTAGTTCAGCTAACTATAACTCGCGCCCCCGCAATGCACTGCTGATGACGTCACATATTACATCACTCATGACATGGTCAGTGACATCACTGATGACATCACTGATGACATCTCAAATGACATCACTGATGACATCATCCATGTGATAATTTCATGCATCTTCTCACACCCCAATATAACTTTTGATACACCCACTCTAAATTACAGACTGCCATTCTCAAAACCATAGACACTCCAACACCAAAAACTACATACCCACTCACTGATTCTTAGGTCTACACACACATCCACTCACTCACCCGTACAGTCACTCATACTTAGTCACTCAGTACAGGACTATCATATGCACTCATACACCTATATAAACACTCACACACCGCCACTCATCCATAGAGGTGCTCACACACCTAGTCAGTCATGCAAAAAACTTAATCACACACCCATTTACTCACCTATACAGTTATACACACACCAGCTCACTTACTCATACAAATACTAGCACATTCTTACGCTCTTATACAATCACTGATACAAGTACACACTCATCCATACAGCCACTCTCACAATCACACACTCTCACTTATAGCCATTTATATACTCCAACACACATATATACTGCCTTTCACATATGTAGTTACTCACACATGTACCACTGAGATATACATTCAATCACTAACACACCATACACACACTCACCCACCCATACAGTCCATCACAGATGCACTCTTGAAACCATGCACCCAGTGAATCACCAACTCACACATCTATGCACAGAGTCACACACACCCCACCCACACAAACACTCAGGCACCCATACAGATACTCAGACAATCAATCAATAACCCATGTAGACACTCATGTAGCTATTCAGAAAGCCATGCAGCCGCTTACAAACCAACAGACAGACGGATACAGACATTCACACAGTTTAGTCACTAACCCATGCATTCAGTAAGATACATTTAATCACTCACTTGTAGAGTCAGTCACTCACGTACTAAATCATCCATTCAGACACTTATACACCCACTCATTCTTCAATACACCTTTCCCTATATATATTAAACATATTTAAACTTTACAGAAACACACAGTCACTGGATGATGTCATCAGTGATGTCATCAGTGATGTCATTTGAGATGTCATCAGTGATGTCATCAGTGATGTCACTGACCATGTCATGAGTGATGTAATATGTGACGTCATCAGCAGTGCATTGCGGGGCGCAAGTTATAGTTAGCTGAACTAACTATAACGGGGAATTTCTATGGTTTTGTACGAGTGAAATGTCCAACTAACTATAACTGTCCCTAAAACCTATGGTTTTTTCAGTTAATATATATATATATATATATATTACCTACTGGCGGTCGCCAGTAGGTAGTTATAGTTAGGACCTTGTTTCTATTCAGAAAGCGTTTTTTCTTTTCCCAATAACTTTGGCGCCGGATGACGAATCATTGCGAAATTTTCAAAACTAGTGGTGCGCTCCGGTCAGCTCCTGTTTTCAAAGTTTCGGGGTGATTCGGCAAGCGGGGGCCGAGAAAAAAGGGGGGTCACAAAACGTGTTTTCTCGATGTTAATTCCCATAGGAAACTTTAGACACGGCTACAGCCCGAACTGCTGAACGGAATTGCACCAAATTTGGCAAAAAGGTAGCCCTTGTTTCAGAAAGAACTCTTTTTGTTAAATGGTGTAAATCCGTTCAGTAGTACCTGAGAAATTTAAAAAAAAGAGGTCGAAAAATGCATTTCCCATAGGAAACTTTAGACATGGCTACAGCTGGAACTGCTGAACGGAATTACACCAAATTTGGCACAAAGGTAGCCCTTGTTTCAGAAAGAACTCTTTTTCTTAAATGGTGTAAATCCGTTCAGTAGTTGCTGAGAAAATCAAAAAATAAAAGTTTCGATATTTAGAGGCACGGAGGATCCGCGGACCCTCCCGACCACAAGCTTTATTCTAATTGGCTGTCAACACTCCAAACCAGGAAGTGTTGGCAGCCATCTTGTGACTCGGTAGAACCGAGTCACAAGAAAACAGAAAAACAATCGCGTAAAACAAGAAAAGGGGACAGGGTAGAAACACCCTGACCCCCTTGGCCTGCTCAGGGCCCAAAAAAGCATTTAAAAAAAAAATTGGCCGAATTCGCGCTGGGTGTGCGAGTCGGCCAAACCCCAAAAAAACAAAGCATGGCCTCCCGCGCTTCGTTGTATTGCAGCCCCCGGGTGGCCCAGGTCCCGGGGGCAGTGAACAAAATGTGTGGGGGGGCCCCAATCCCCCCCACACTGCCCCGGGGACCGCCACCGCCCTGGGGCTTGATTACATACTTGCGGGGGGCAAGCAGCCCCCCCAGTCCCGGGGACTGCCACCCCCCGGGGCTAATTTTAAAATGTGTGGGGGGGCCTCAAAGGCCCCCCAAGCCCCGGGGACCGCCACCCCCGGGGTTTTTATTAATTATTTGTGGGGGCACACGGCCCCCCGCTGCCCCGGGGACCGCCACCCCCGGGGCTTTTAAAATAAATAATTAAACCTGTGTGGGGGGGCTCAAGACCCCCCACACGCCCCGGGGACCACCACCTCCCCGGGGCACTAAAATGCAAATTTGGGGGTCCGTTACGGACCCCGAGCCCCGGGGACCACCACCTGCCTGGAACTGTGCTTTGGATGGGAGGGGGGCCGCGCGGCCCCCCTCCTGGAGCCAGTGATGGCCCTGGGGACCACCACCCCCCAGGGCCGGCTCCTGTAGTGTCCCGGGGTACCCACCCCCGGGACACTGCTGTTTGCTTGTGTGTCTTTTGCTTTCTCGCCCTAAGTGCGGCAGGTATGCCCAGACGTGGGTCCTGGGCTCACTGTGCCACTGGAATCAAGCTATCCTGGCTGAAGAGGGGTGAAACCCCGAAACCGGTCCTAGGATGCTTGTTTCTGGTCCAGGGAGGACCTGGCTTGGCAGTTCATGCTGGACTGTTCCCATGAGGCACAGGGTCAAGACTGATTTGCATATGGCCAGGTCTAAACTGGGGTGGCATGGTGAGCAAAAGAATGATGGATTTAACCCAGATCTCTTGACTGGGGGTGAATATTTTGATTTGTTCTGCATTCCGTCCATCAATTGTGTGCCTTTTGTTTGCTATGGCAGGGCGGGAGCCTCGCGGCTCCCGTCCTGCCATAGCAAACTGTGGTTTGGATTTTGGAAGCGAGAGCAGGAAACCTGCTCTCTCTTCCAAAATCCAAACCAGATTGCTTTTCCACACAGGGAGCTGCATGTCAGCAGCTCCCCATGTGGAAAAGCAATGCCGGCTCCTGCAGGACGCGGGGAGCCGGCTGGACCGTGGGGACATTGGGGCTCCCCCCACGGTCCCCAACGAGAGGCCAGGCCCCGGGGGATGGGGTCCCCGGGGCAAGGAGTGGCCCGGGAGGGGGGCCAAGCAGCCCCCCTCCCCCATAATAATTAAAAACAAAAAAAATAAAAAATCACGCAAAGGCCGGCCCCGGTGGATAGGGCCCCAGGGGCCATAAATGGCCTGAGGAGGGGGGCCACGCAGCCCCCTCCATAATAATAAAAAAATATTTGGCCATGCCCCGGGGATGGGGTCCCCGGGGCCGGGATTGGCCACGGGAGGGGGACCCACGCAGCCCCCTTCCCGTTAATATTTATATATTTTTTTTAAATGGGGGTCAGGCCCTGGGGAATGGGGTCCCCAGGGCCCAAACAAAGTAAAAAGAAGGGGGACCACACAGCCCCCCTTCCCCAAAAAATAATTTTAAAAAACACGCGATCATGCCGGAGGCCCCGCCCCCTCCCAGCAACACTCTGCAAACGCGCCCTGTGGCGCGTTTTAAGTTGGGGAATTAATTCCCCTTCAATACTGGGGGTCCCTGGGGGCCAACTAGCCCACCAGGTACCTCCAGTAAGCGCCACAGGGCTGCGTTGCAGAGAGGTGGTCCAGGCCACGCCCCTTTTTACACCTCTCTGCAACGCAGCTCTGTGGCGCTTACTGGAGGTACCTGGTGGGCTAGTTGGACTCCAGGGACCCTCAGGATTCAAGGGGACTCAATCCCCCAACTTAAAACGCACCACGGGGCGCGTTTGCACAGTGGTGAAGGGAGGGGGCGGGGCCTGAGTTGACATGTGTGCAAACACGCCCTGTGGCGCATTTTAAGTTGGGGAATTAATTCCCCTTCAATCATGAGGGTCCATGGGGGCCAACTAGCCCACCAGGTACGTCCAGTAAGCGCCACAGGCCTGCGTTGCAGAGAGGTGGTCCAGGCCACGCCCCTTTTTACACCTCTCTGCAACGCAGCTCTGTGGCGCTTACTGGAGGTACCTCGTGGGCTACTTGGACCCCAGGGACCCTCAGGATTCAAGGGGCATTTATCCACCAACTTAAAACACGCCACGGGGCGCATTTGCACAGTGGTGAAGGGAGGGTTCGGGACCTGAGGTGACATGTGTGCAAACACGCCCTGTGGCGCGTTTTAAGTTGGGGAATTAATTCCCCTTCAATCCTGAGGGTCCCTGGGGGCCAACTAGCCCACCAGGTACCTCCAGTAAGCGCCACAGGACTGCGTTGCAGAGAGGTGGTCCAGGCCACGCCCCTTTTTACACCTCTCTGCAACGCAGCTCTGTGGCGCTTACTGGAGGTACCTGGTGGGCTAGTTGGACCCCAGGGACCCTCAGGATTCAAGGGGACTAAATCCCCAACTTAAAATGTGCCATGGGGCGTGTTTGCACAGTGGTGAAGGGAGGGGGTGGGACCTGAGGTGACATGTGTGTAAACACGCCCTGTGGCGCGTTTTAGGTTGGGGAATAATTCCTCTTCAATCCTGAGGGTCCCTGGGGGCCAACTAGCCCACCAGGTACCTCCAGTAAGCGCCATTGCGCTGCGTTGCAGAGAGGTGGTCCAGGCCAAGCCCCTTTTTATACCTCTCTGCAACGCAGCTCTGTGGCGCTTACTGGAGGTACCTGGTGGGCTAGTTGGACCCCAGGGACCCTCAGGATTCAAGGGGACTTAATCCCCCAACTTAAAACGTGCCATGGGGCGTGTTTGCACAGTGGTGAAGGGAGGGGGCGGGGCCTGAGGTGACATGTGTGCAAACACACCCTGTGGCGCGTTTTAAGTTGGGGAATTAATTCCTCTTCAATCCTGAGGGTCCCTGGGGGCCAACTAGCCCACCATTTACCTCCAGTAAACGCCACTGCGCTGCGTTGCAGAGAGGTGGTCCAGGCCACGCCCCTTTTTACACCTCTCTGCAATGCAGCTCTGTGGCGCTTACTGGAGGTACCTGGTGGGCTAGTTGGACCCCAGGGACCCTCATGATTCAAGGGGACTTAATCCCCCAACTTACAACACGCCAGGGGGCGCGTTTGCAGAGTGGTGGAGAAAGGGGGCATGGCCTTTGTCTACCTCTCACCAATCCCACTGCGTGGGGCTTACTGGAGGTAAAAGGTAGGCTAGTTGGCCCCTAAAGGACCCCCAGCAGTGAAGGGGACTTCAATCCCCATCCAAGAGCGAACCACGGAGCGCGTTTGTAGAGTGGTGGGCAAAGTGGGCGTGGCCTGGTACGAGTACTTACCAATGCTGCTGTGTGGGACTGACTGGAGGTAATAGTTTGGGAAGTTGGCCCCCAAGGATGTCCTCAGGGGCCAACTACCCCTCTTGATACCTCCATTAAGTCCCACACAGTGGGATTGCTAAGACGTCTTCCGAGGCCATGGCCCCCTTTCTCTACCACTCTGCAAACGTGCCTCGTGGCAAACTACGGGATGGGGGATGAAGTCCAATTTAGTCCTGAGGGAGTTTGGGGGCCAAGAATCCCTCCTGGTACCTCCTGTAAGTCCTATGCAGCGGAATTCCTGAGCGTTGGTTGGACGCCCAGCACCCTTTCTCCGCCACTCTGCAAACGCGAATACTAGTTAAAGTAGCATATTTCTGCACCTCTGACTTAGAGGTAGTTTTAATCCCCCTGCCCTATTATGTACTAGGGCCTTACAGAGGAGGTCATGCTAATCACAGGGGTACCCCAACGCATAGTGTTCCCTAGTGTATGTAGGTGTTTTCACTGTATTCTAAGTGTCTTTTAGCATAGCACTGGCTCCGGTCCTAGTTAGTCAGAGTCAGTTACCACCAGTACCCGTCTGAAAAAGTTGTGGGCACAGGATGATTTTGCAACAAGGCCTCTTTCTGCTCCTCTGTTGGTTCTTTCTGCACATGTCTTGCTTCTTCCTGCTCTTTTCTTCGTCTTTGTGGACTTCTGTTGCTTCTTTCTGCATTTCTTTTGCTTCTTTCTGTGCGTTTTATCTTCTTTCTTCACATGTCCTACCTCTGTAGGCATAGTTAGAAACTAGCATTTAAAAAACCTTTGAAATTCACTTAAAAAACCATAGGTTTCAGGCACGTTATAGTTAGAAATTAGCATTTAAAAAACCTTTGAAATTCACTGAAAAAACCAGAGGTTTCAGGCACGTTATAGTTAGAAATTAGCGTTTAAAAAACCTTAGAAATTCACTGAAAAAACCATAGGTTTCAGGGACGTTATAGTTAGTTGGACATTTCACTTGTACAAAACCAGTGAAATTCCCCTGTTCTAGTTAGTTCAGCTAACTATAACTCGCGCCCCCGCAATGCACTGCTGATGACGTCACATATTACATCACTCATGACATGGTCAGTGACATCACTGATGACATCTCAAAGGACATCACCGATGACATCACTGATGACATCATCCAGTGACTGTGTGTTTCTGTAAAGTTTAAATATGTTTTATATATATGCCATGGTGTATTGAAGAATGAGTGGGTGTATAAGTGTCTGGATGAAGGATTTAGTAGGTGCGTGACTGACTGTATAAGTGAGTGATTAAATGTGTCTTACTGAATGCATGGGTTAGTGACTAAACTGTCTGAATGTGTGCATCAGTATGTCTGTTGTTGTGTAAGCTGCTGCATGTGTTGGTCAGTAGCTACATGAGTGTCTATATGGGTTATTGATTGGTTGCCTGAGTATTTGTATGGGAGACTGAGTGTGTGTGTGGGTGGCTGGGAGGTGTGTGACTCTGTGCATAGATGTGTGAGTGGTTGATTCACTGGGTGTATGGGTTCAAGAGTGCATGTGGAAACAGCTGTATGGCGGGTGAGTGTGTTTATGGGTGTGTTGGTGAGCGATTGGATGTCTCAGTGTACATGTCCAAGTAACTACATATGTAAAAGGCAATGTATGTCAGAGTTGGAGTATATAAATGACTATACGTGACAGTCAGTGATTGTGAGAGTGGCTGTATGGATGAGTGTGTACTTGTATCAGTTATTGTATAAGAGAGTAAGTATGTGTTAGTATATGTTTGAATAAGTGAGGTGTTGTGTGTATAACTGTATAGGTGAGGAAATGGGAGTGTGATTGATTCTTTCCATGACTGACTAGGTGTGTGAGAAACTCCATGGATGAGTGGCGGTGTGTGAGTGTCTGTATAGGTGTATGAGTACATATGATAGTGTTGTATTGATGAGTGACTGTATGTATGAGTGATTGTATGGGTGAATGAGTGGATGTGTGTGTAGACCTAGGAATAAGTGAGTGCGTATGTAGTAACTGGTATTGGTGTGTCGATGGTTTCGAGAATGGTAGTCTGTATTTTACAGTGGGTGTATCAAAGGTTATATTAGAGTGTGAGGAGGTGCATCATATTATCACGTGGATGATGTCATCAGTGATGTCATCAGTGATGTCATTTGAGATGTCATCAGTGATGTCATCAGTGATGTCACTGACCATGTCATGAATGATGTAATATGTGACGTCATCAGCAGTGCATTGCGGGGGCGCGAGTTATAGTTAGCTGAACTTACTATAACGGGGGAATTTCTATGGTTTTGTACGAGTGAAATGTCCAACTAACTATAACGTCCCTGAAACCTATGGTTTTTTCAGTGAATTTCTAAGGTTTTTAAAATGCTAATTTCTAACTACACGTGCCTGAAACCTATGGTTTTTTCAGTGAATTTCAATGGTTTTTTAAATGCTAATTTCTAACTATGCCTACAAAGTTAGGACATGTGAAGAAAGAGGAAGAAAAGCGCAGCAAGAAGCAAGACAAATGCAGAAAGAGGCAACAGAAGTCCAGAAAGACGAAGAAAAGTGCAGGAAGAAGCAAGAGATGTGCAGAAAGAACCAACAGAGGAGCAGAAAGTCCTCCTGGGCCCCCAACTTTTTAGTGACGGGTACTGGTGGTAACTGACTCTGACTAACCAGGACCGGAGCAAGTGCTATGCTAAAAGACACTTAGAATACAGTGAAAACACCTACATACACTAGGGAACACTATGCGTTGGGGTACCCCTGTAATGAGCATGACCTCCTCTGTATTTGCCGTCTGCATGTTACTTGATTTTGCAGTAAAGTGCATTATTACAATGATCCATACATACAAAGGGAAAGGGATGTCCTAAACGTTACAGTAAATAAACCAGCCCCAGATACAATCACAGGTTACTGTACGCCATATGAACGATCGAACAATCCCAATAAAACAGTTGACGTTTCGACTCAATTTAATTCGTAGGGGGTCTTCTCGGGACAAACCTGCCGTTTGACATTTCGCCTTCAAGCAGTCCGCCTGTGTTCTCTGCCGAGATAATGCCTAGGACAACATCTGTATCAATGCTGTAGATGTGCACAAATTGAACTAAAACAGGCCCCACAGGTCGGCTTCTCAATACTGGAGGTCTTGATGGGAGATGCCGCAGTGAGTGCACGTGGCTCCAATATTGAGAAGGCGAGCACTGATGCAGATGTTGTCCTGGGCATTACCTTGCCAGAGCAGTGCCAATGGGCATGCAAGCGCAGCTCAGGGAAATCACCCTCCTTTCCAGTCTGCACTTTGTACCTCTATGGAGACGATGGAGAGATTTAAAAAAAAAAAACTCACACAAAGGCGAAGACCAGACTGGGCAAGGAGAGAGAGAGCACAAGGTACAATCCACAAACCTCAAGGCAAACGAGGAAAAGTACTGGTCGCCCTGGCATGGACGCAGCAGGGGAGAGAGATATGAACAGGAGGGCAGCATGCCAAGCACAGGGCATCGATCACAGAGCAGTGCTGCATAATGATTGCTCGTGCCTCGATGTCCCCTGCAAGGCCACCTCAGAGATGAGTTACTCACATCCCAGACAAGCGCAACCAAGTCACCATAAAGGCAAGAAACAAAGAAGTCCATTGTCCGTCCACTCCATAACTGCTCTGCGAACTGGTAGTCACACTTTAACAATTTTCAGCCCAGAGAAAGTGAACTTTGTCCAAACTGCATATATTAGACACAGCACACACAGGCTAAAGTCTGGGATTTGAGAAGTTTGATCCTCCATTGAGAGGCATTGCCTTGCCTCTGCACCCAGCCTGTGTCCATCAATAACACCATTCTTTGTCAATTTACAGACACAGCGTGAAGGGCCTGGTCTCTAGGGAACAGTCTGTGATCCCTTCGCCTCCTTCTCCTTCAATGAGCTTGAGGCTAAGCTACACCTCAGGCAAGAGAGTGCGCCGTGAACGAGGCCAGTGGCACCTCAGGCAAGAGAAAGGGCACTTTGAGGAAATCATACTGCTATGTTTGAGGCTGAATGTCAATTTTGAAGCCAAACATGTTCCTGGCATATTGAACAATGCAGCTGACGCTCGGTCTCGTTTTAAGAAGCAGGCCTTCAGGTACCACCACTCAGAAGCAGCGGAGTTCCCTTCACCGTTCCCGCAGCTTGGTGCCCTAGCTTACCAGACCTCATTGCTGAGAGTTTAGGACGCAGCATGCCCAGCTACAAACCAGTTATGGTTTCACTTGTAAGCAATATGTAAATAACGTGGTTACCATCCAATTTTTTTTTTTAATATCTGATAAAACTGTGTGTAAAATAAATATGGCCAAGAGATCTTTTGCGATTTCTAATCCAAACAGTTGACCTCAGGCCTGGTCATTAAGAGACGGGTGCCGGGCAGGCAGAGTTTGTAAGGGTGGACCACCATGAGACATCAGCACATTCCTGGCCATAATCTATCCAGCACCCAATGGAACTGGAATAGATAAATTTACGGTATTACAGGTTGACAGCACCAAAAGAAATCTGCAGTGGGATGACCCTTCCAGGCTGTAGATATGGGTTCTACCAGAAAGCGAGTCACAACCAGGAAGTCTGGCAAGAGGAATTCTGGACACATACCAGAAGCAGAGGGCGAATGAAGAAGCATGGCTCAGCAAATTCCTACAAGCTTGGATCATGCACTTGATAATTCCAGGACACTGGTCCCCTTTCTGACCCCAACGTAATGCGCCACATGTTAATAAGTTACTGTTGTTCCCTGGAGTCTGACTTTCCCTGATAACCGGGGTGATTAACGCTTTCTTCGGTAAGGATTACCTGTGTTGGTTAAAGTGTAACCTTCAAGAGGACACAAACAAGCACGGACCGAACAATGTAGAAAGGGTTGTGCTATGCACCTGGGTCTTCCAGGTTGGCGGAAGCCTAGAGGATGAAAGGAGACTGCCACACACTGCGCTCATCGGTAGTGGGAGTGGTGGCAGGCTGCTGCAGCCAGGTCTGGTGGCTTAGTGGACTAATGCGCATAATGTAGGGGCCTGCGTTCAACCTCATGGTCACAGGTTCAAATCCCAGCAGGTCCACTCAGCCATTCATCCTCCTGAGGTTGATAAAATGAGCACCGTTGGGTAACAGACATCTGCTATTCTGGGCCAAGATACCCTCCTGGGTGAACGTGTGCTTTACAAATAAACGTTACGTTATATGAATGAATAGGGCTTAGTCCTATGGTCAGATAATGCTGTATCTTAACGTCGCAAGTTGCCGTTTTCTACATGTAAATTCGCCAATCTGATGAGACGGGTACACGTATTTGACCTATACCCATCACTCACAGCTGCAAGGCCAAGAAGCTGTATGCCTGAAAGTTAAAGCAATGGCGTTGGAGCAATAAAGACAAGACCCGAAGGCTTCAAGTCTCAACGCACTCATCGTTGGCCGATGCCTGAACATGGACACTTAGTGGCTGGAGCTCCAGGCAGGCCAACTCCAAAATACTGTGGAGACCCATAGTGGACCGAGCGCAGAGATGACTCAGGCCAGGCTCAGACGAAAGCCTTTCCATGGCCGAGGTCAACTCTGCGCTATGAAGGCATGAAAGCGCTAGAATGGACTTCTGCATAAGTACTGTGGAGGGTTCATTGTCTGGGACTGCTGAATGGAGCCAGAGGTGGGGTGTGAGTCCTTTTCAGCACAGGCGGAACTGTTTGAAGGGTCAGGTCACCGGTGTCTGCTACATCGGCACCTATGAAGACATAACAGGGGAGAGGATGTAGCCTTACGGCTAGGGCGGTCGACCTCGAAGCTGGGGAACCGGGTTCGAGTCTCGGCAGCGACGCTTAACATCCTGTGATTCTGGGCAAATCACTTAATCTCCCCGTGCCTAACAAAAATAGATGTATCCATTTGTAACAAAACAGGTGCTATGTAAGGCGCTCTGATACCCGGTGTCTGCCATATGGGCGCTGGTTATCCAAGTAGGGATTCTTGGTATAAAAGTGAAAATAACGCAGACAACTCTCTCACAGGAAAACATCTGACCTTTAAAGTATGAAGCGCAAGTCAACAGTGTCAATGCCAGGACCTGCGGTCACTTTCAGCGACTCTCCCCACGAAGCAAACAAAGAAGTACAGAAAGTTCAGTACATTTCTCCCTTTCCTTCGATGGCAAACCTAACTTTCTCTCCAGTGTTCTCTGCAGAGAATCACACAGTGCGTCCTCAGCCCGTCTCTGGAATCAAGCCTGGATTTTTCCAGACACGTGGTGGAAAAATACAGAAAAGATAAAGAAAATGTAGCCATTCCTAGTCGCCTCCCTGACAAAGATTACATTCTGGGCATGGGGGTGGGGGCAGGGGGCGTGTCAGTTATCTGAGGGGGAAATACTTTGCCTCTTTCCCTCACTCACCCCCCACCCAAGTGCCAGGGGTGCCCGGTTTCTTGAGGGAATCCAGGAGAATAACTAACAAGATGCAAAACATTATTCTGTGCCTCGGTGGGGTGGCCACACAGCTCCTGCAATGGGCAAATGGCCTTGCGGGATGAGCATCTTCATGGAAGCGGAGAAACAATATATGAAGGGGATGCCGAGGCAAGATTCACAAAGTACTGGGTGCCCTGGAGGGTACACAGGGGATAGCGGGAAGGAGTGTAAAGGGGAGGGGTAACAGATACAGATTGAAACACTACATTGGCCCAAAATGTCTGTACACACGTGCAACAAATCCTAGGCATAATGCTTGAAGGGAAATAAAACAGCCTTTTTAGAACCGTATAGTGCTTGTGACAGATCAATCTTGTGTTCTGCTAATGTAAGAAAATCAATTAAAAAAAGGTTAAAAAAATATAGTCCATCCTTACAAGTCCCTAACACAGGAGTGCCCGTAACCACTGTTAAATATTTCAGTCCCCATCACATACCGGATGATGGTAATGCTGACCACCTCCTGTCCTTCGCCCCAGTCTAACAGAGTCCACAGGGCTTGGCCCCATCCTTTCAGCCAGCGTGGGGAACGGATTGGAAAGTACTAGGAAAGTCATAAGATAACATGGGAGCCACTGAGTACATCATAGCAGTAAGTCAACTACAATGTTTAGCTTGCGCATCCATCATGCTTCAACCTCCCTCACACTCAGGTGCTGCATCCCAACACAAGATACACGCACCCTTCGGCCAACACATGCACCACACCAAAACGCTTCCCTCCTTGGATCACAACAAATAAAGCACTCTTTCAGCCACACACTTTCCATCTGTGCTACCCATCTGATGATCCCAACTTGGTGCCCTGAAATGCAGTACGAGGCGCTACATAAATGTAAAATTACAAGGCTGAGCTCTTTCTATGATGGAGATGAAAAGTCCACCAAAGGCTACTCTTCCACCAGAACACTCATTTAGAAAAACATCCATTTTGAAATCCTAGTAAGTAGGGGTCGGGACAGCTTGAAGTCTGCACTCACAGGTACTGGAATGGAGGTGCATATTTGAGTGGGGTGCACCAGGAATCCGACCCTTTTACCACAGGCTCCTTGAAAAGCTCACTCTAAACTCCAGAAGGCTCAAACCTTTCAATATGAGGGATCGTTGGCTCACCTGAGGATAAAAAGGTATGAATCCAGGTGGGGATGATTCTGCCCTTCAGCTTCAGAGGTCAATAAAACTAGTACCAGTGAGTTGGTTAATGGAAACACCAGTTTCCTACCCTGCTAATGAACAAGACATCAGTAACTGAAGTGCTATATGGTAACAGGTTGGCTTCATAACTTAATTGGCATCCATCAGGACATATTCTGCGCTCCAGGCGGTCAAACGGGCACACGGGGACCCCTACTGCGGCACAGGACTCACTACTTTTGTCACCACAAGGCTTAGCGCCAAACCCTGGTGAACTTCCAATCAGGGCCTAATAGGTAGCAGGAGTTTGCCAACAACCAAATCAGAAAGTCTTATCGTCCACTTTTGAAACCCAAGTATTCCAGAGTGTGGGGCCCTCGAAGCAGAGGGCGTTTCCACCTTCTCCTACTTCACAATCACGAGGACTTTGATCAGAGGCAGGTGAGATGAGCACAGGCAGCATGCACAAGGCTTCAACAGAATACACATAAAAGAGGTTTCTTGAATAGACTGCGAGTCGCTGCAGACTATACGTGTTCGAATTTTGCCAGTGCTTGTTTTTGAAAAGCAAAGTTCAAACTGAGGCTGCAAAGCTGTGCATAGGCAGTACAGAGTCCTCACTTACTCCTACGTAGGAGGCCTCCTTTAGACCTCAGATGGTCAGCTTATAGGTGGAGTCTTCGGGGCTCTGCACACTTCATATATTTATAGAACAGCTGCCTGTAGCAATTGGTTAAGCTTCTTGATACCTATAGAGTCCAGGTTTAGATTTACATCGAGGGCACCTGATACTTTTATGTACTGTGGACCTGGAGCAGAGGAAGGAGTGTGCAGATTGGTTGCAACCTTTAATAAAGGGTGATTCTGGGCAATCTGAAACCCAGCGCCTTTAAGGCCATGACCATTTGGGGTTATGGCAGGACCAACAAAGTTAGTTGGCCAAACTGTGGCTTGAATCTGGAGGGGCCCGTGCCCAGCTGCCCTGTACACCTTGTTAGGAATTTATGCTTCCATGTTGATTCCAACCTGTCCCTCAGGAGGGAGACTTGCATTGCTACTGTAGCCAACTTCTATCTGTGGCTGTTAAAGCCAAAAATACCAGGGTCTTTGCCGATTCCAACTTGTCCCTCAAGCCTCTGATTGTAAGAATTGTGCAATTGTGCGGCAATAGTCACATAATTATAAATCTGTCACGTTTGCCACATAATCCATCCTCTGCCACATAATCTGCAGATTTTAACAAAAAAAATAAATGTGTTTCTAGCTCAAATGGATCAGAAGTTACTAACAATGCAGCGACCCGTGTTGCCGCACAGTGGAAGGCCCTTTGCAAAGCTGCACTGGTCACCTTTCTGTTGCTTTTTTCTATATTTAGGTGTTAAATTGGTTCTAATGAGGTGCAACCAACGCCAATACAGTATTACCAAGTTTAAAAATGACGAAAGAACGAAGTAATGCTATAAAATGAATGTGACGCATAATTTGCCTTTTCTTGCTGCATACTTTACTCATCCCTGCCACATAATTCCAGTGGTGCTTCATATAAGGTTCATCGTGTGCTGGCAGTGTTCATTTTTGCAAGAACTGTGCACGCAGGGGCTACCTTGGAATTTCCAAGTTCTCACCACAAGGTCTTAAACAACTGCAGAATACAGCCACCTATAAGGCGTCTCACTGTGGTCGGTGGGAGTAAATTACTTGCCGTTTATCTACCATTAATTATTGGCCTAGTCTCGGTGAAAGGGTCAAGCGAGACCCAGCAGCTGAGGCCTCGGTACTTTTCAGAGGGACAAACAGGCCTCTGACCATCAATTCTCTGCACAGACTTGAAGCTGTGCCACCCTGCTTAGACCCTGGGCAGCTGCCCATGCAGAAGCAAGGCTTGGCAAGCACAGCCAGGCGGACAGACCTTTCCTGCACAAACATCCTGGCTTTGGAAGAAGCTGGGCAGCATTTTCAAGTTTAAATGACTGCCCATGTGGACGTCGGCTGAACGAACCCTCTTTTGCTGTGTTCTACTGTTTGAGGGGTTGTTTTTATAGTGCCATGAGGACACTGCTGGTTCTAGCAGCTAACTGAGCTCCGGTTGGGCTTATAATCTGGTCAAGTTTATTAATTTAATTCATTGCGCATATGAAGAAAATATTAAATGAGGGAATGTGCAACCTCTGTTTTGGAGCGCTTGATCCCCGGAATTTCCTAGTACTGGGGATAAAGTAGGAAGAATAATTCAGCTCGCATACACCATGCCCACCGCCAGCCTTGAAAGGGCACTGCCCATGGCCGCCCTGAACATTAGTAGGCCTCTGTAAATATGGAGGCAGAAGCGGTGGCAGGGGCAGGAAACAGGTGACAACATTGTGGCCTGCAGAGAGGCCATTCTGTTTGTGCCACCCAGGGCCGGCTTTAGGGATGGGCGAGCGGGGTCCATGCCCAGGGCGGCAGGCTTCAGAGGGGCGTAAGGAGCGGTCTGCATTAAGGTCAGCAGAGTCCCTGCCCCTGGCTCCAGGACTGCAGACCTGTTTTTAACACTCATCAGCCTGCTTTCTTGCCTCCCATCTCCTCTCACCCCCTGCTGCCACGCACTATTAACCCCCCTCCAACCAACAACTTGGCACCAGCGTGAGATGCAAATCCGTGCATAATTCAGGTGAGTGGGGTGGGGCAGGAATCTGTTCAGAGGCCTGACACTGCTAATGCAATCTGCCAGGGGCTGACCCCTGAACACAGGGGCTCCCCGCTGCCTCGTTTTATTCACCAGCAGGAGGGCGGCAAATGTATTTCCGCCCAGGGGCGCTACCCTGGCAAAGGCGGGCTCTGGAACACAAAAGGGTGATAAACGCAGAGCATTCAAGGCACGGACAAGCATTGGGAACTGGGCAAGCGCCCCATGCTTCCGGGGCTCCCATCACCTCAGGCGACACCTACACACAGCATCTCAAATCTGACAACTCATTTGCAACTGTGTGCAGCGCTGGGTGTGAATTTACAGGTGTCACGCATGTTTACTCCGCAGCCACGGGGGCTGCCTGGTTCCCTCTCCTATTACTCTTGCCATTGTAACGGGGAGGCCTTCCATGTTCGTTGCACGGAAAACACAGGCCATATGACCGACTCGTAAAGAAGAGAGGCGGTGAGTGACGTACACATATGTATACAACGTAATACTGTGAAAGGCCACACGGACCTCTAGATTTACTCAAACCTTGAGACTGTCGCCAGGTTCAGCCTGCCTCCTACTCGAAACACGCCAAATGCGCAAGCCAGACAGCCTGTAGCGCCAAGTATTTCCTGGAGTTGTGTGGCGCTTGCAAAGCACATAGTTGAAGTCACGAGCACGCTCGTGGAGAGGGGTTGAGATGTGCAGTGGCGTGATCTCACACACGACACAAGGGTTGAGATCATTCTATGAGACCCCCGTGCTGCCGGGAAGGCCCACCGCCGCCTCACTTCCGGTCCGTGTCCCGCCCCCACACAGCAGCTGCTGCCAGCAAGCCTGCCCCACTGCAGGAGAGGGCCGGGGTGACTCAGACCCTCCCCCCTCCGGCCTCCTGTCGCCCAGACCCCGGAGCTCCCTCTGGAACAGAGCTGACCTCTGCTCAGATAGCGCCCTGGGCAAAACCAGAAGAACGCACGGACACTGCACAAGCGCTAGTTCACCGCTTAGAGAGTCTCAAAGTCTATCAGGGGGTGCTAGTTCGAAGTAGACAACAATACTCATGAGCATCCCACCCTAGTGATAACCTTTAGAGCACACACAATAAAATGAACGGCTTCTAGGAGCTTGGAGAACACGTGACATTGACGAGAACGTAAAATGTACATGCAGAATTGCAAATGGATAATTCTGCACAGTGAATGTCCATTTGTGTCAGCCTGCCCCATGAGAGGAGTTCACATTTATCATGAGAGGCTTTTTCAGTGCCCCCGGGACCTGGCCCACCCGGGGGCTTAAATTCAACGAAGCGTGGGAGTCCGCGCTTCGTTTTTAAAAAAAATTTCAGCCGAAATTCGCGCTGGGTGCGCAAATCTCGCCGATTTAAAAAAATGCTTTTTTTGGCCTTGGGGGTCCGAGCAGGCCTAGGGGGTCAGGGTGTTTCTACCCTGCCCCCTTTTGTTATTTTTCACCTTTTATTATTCTGTTTTCTTGTGCCTCGGTTACCGAGTCACAAATGGCTGCCAACACTTCCTGGTTTGGAGTGTTGACAGCCAATTAGAATAAAGCTCGTGGTCGGGAGGGTCCGCGGATCCACCGCACCTCTAAATATCGAAACTATTATTTTTTGATTTTCTCAGCAACTACTGAACGGATTTACACCATTTAAAAAAAAGGGTGCTTTCTGAACCAAGCACTACCTTTTTGCCAAATTTGGTGTAATTCCGTTCAGCAGTTCGAGCTGTAGCCGTGTCTAAAGTTTCCTATGAGAAATTGATTTTCCGACCTTTTTTTTTAATTTCTCAGAAATTACTGAACAGATTTACACCATTTAACAAAAAGAGTTCTTTCTGAAACAAGGGCTACCTTTTTGCCAAATTTGGTGTAATTCCGTTCAGCAGTTTGGGCTGTAGCCGTATCTAAAGTTTCCTATGGAAAATAACATGGAGAAAACATGTTTTGGGACCCCCCTTTTTTCTCAGCCCCCGCTTGACGAATCACCCTGAAACTTTCAAGACAGGAGCTGACCGGAGCGCCCCACGAGTTTTGAAAAGTTTGCGAAGATTCGTCATCCGGCGCCAAAGTTATTGGGAAAAGAAAAAACCCTTTTCCCTTGGAAACTAGGTCCTAACTATAACTATCTACTGGCGACCGCCAGTAGGTAATATATATATATATATATATATATATATATATATATATATATATATATATATATATATATGTTGCAACTATGTTGCTTGCTCCTTCCGTCTCCCCTCGCCCTAGGCAGAGGATCGCTGAAGCCTGCGGAGCGCGCCGGGCATTTTCTCCATATGATAATTCCAAATAAAGTGATCACTCAGAGTTGTATTCCTCATCAGCAGATGGTTTAATCAGTAACACGTTTCGCTTGCACAGCAAGCTTGTTCACACACTGTATTCTGGGTACTGGCTGTCATACAAATAGAGTGAAAACATAGACATAGGACTACTGTGGGTAAATCCATCTGCATGACATTGTGGCATCCATTTTGGAGTGGTCAAAAAATGCATAGTGCCTTGACAAAACTTCCACTCCTCCAATTGAGTTGTGTTACTATCATTGCATTGTCATGAAAGTAAACTCGAAAGTAAATAATAAATACATGTTTGTTATTCACACAATATTAAAGGATAACATTAAGCACACAAATGGATTGAAAACATAGACATAGGACTACTGGGGATAAATCCATCTACACGTCGTTATGGCATCCATTTTGGAGTGGCAAAAATTGCATCGTGCCTTCACACAACTTCATTCCACTCATCCAAATGAGTTGTGCTACTATCATTGCAATATCATGACAGTAAAATAGAAAGTAAATTCAGAATTAAATATATGGTTATTACTCGCTCAACAATAGCTATCGCACAGCCTGTATGTCAAGTGATCCAAGTGTCAATCAATTCTAGAATGCGATAAATCAGTATGTAGCTACCCCTTTTAGGTCTACATAGCCCATACCGTGTGTAAATTGGGCTATGGCTCAAAGAATATTGTGATTAATGCCCATACTTGTGTTTGGACCCAAAGTGGTTGAAAATCTATTCTGCTAGGGGATGATTTCCGGGCGATACCAAAGCGTGGTGCAGTACCATAATTGCATGGTAAGCGCAAAATATGCTCCCGTTTCACCCTGGAGAGAATACACTGCATAGTGCAAGTGTCGAATGTGGGGTGAGTAGGGTGTCTGGCGTTAAAATGGCCAATGTAACTCGCCTTAGTGATCGGCATACAAAAGTTAAGTTGCGGCATAGTGCCAGTTAAACATGCCTGTCTGGTGAGCTTTGGAAGGGGCTTGCTAATGCGTCAAGCTCAAAAAAAGCTCCCGTTGTACCATGGAGAAAATACATGGCATAGTGCCATTGTCAATTGTGGGGTGAGTTTGATGTTGGGCGCTAATTTGGCCAATGTTGCATTGGTGATCGGCATTCATGAGTTTAGTTGCGGCATAGTGCCAGTTTAACATGCCTATCAGGTGAGCATGGGAAGGGGCTTGACAAATCGTCCGGCGTAGTAAAACCATGTATGGATGGGACACAAAGGGATGCCCTCTAGCATTTAAAAGGATGACTGCCAGGACCCATAAATAAACCAAAATTCCACAACAAAGGGGGGTTTGTTTATCTAATTACTGTGAAGCAGTGAAGTTATACCCCGTGAATCTTTCTACCCTAGATAATCAATGGAAAAGAAATTCATAGTGGGAATGTAGTTCTTAGTAAAAATATTCGTATCTGTCCAGTGATGCCCTCCACCGTAGTGATGACGAATAAAAGGTTAGGGGGGAAGAGGTATTCTTTCTTGGAGCAGATTCTCTAAGGTGGCCCCTTCCTTTTCTCCTGTGATTAAAAAGAAAACCATGAGTTACTCTCACAGTACAGGTTAAGATCCATCAAATCTCTTGGATAGAGTACATGTTGACAAAGGTAACATAGTAGCATAGCATCAGAATATCTGAAAATCAGAGGGAATCAGCAAATTCTCATTACCATATGTATCTTACATTCATAGAAAAAGCTCTTCCAAATAGGAAGACAAATTACAATGACGTTACAATGAAGTTGACAATAACTGAAATATATTCAACCGAAAAAGATTAAGATTTAGAGGACCATTCATGTGCTGTAAGGCATCGTAAGAGATTGCAAGAGATAACTATTCGTGAACATGGTAACTCATTTCCTCATCTTGGTTAAGCCCATCTGGGCTTTTGGTTTGCATGTTGATAATATGCCAGGACTCTCTTTTACGTAGCTGTAAGGCTCTGTTCCCTCCCTGTGGTTCTGCGCTATTTGCTCTATGGTGTAGTATGTGAGGAGGGAATTATTGGAGAGGTGGTGCTCTGCAAAATGCCTTGCCACAGGATAGTGGGGGTCCTTATTGCTGATAGCTCTCATATGTTCTAGGACCCTCTTTTTAGTGGCTAGTGTGGTACTACCTATGTGTTGCATTTTACATGGACACTCAAGAACATAGATCGTGAACGTAGTGCCACATGTAAGGAATTGAGTGATCTTTCTCTCCCCAGTTGGTTTTTTGTATGATTTCTTCATGGTGCTGTTGCGGCAAGCCTTACAGTGGCCGCAGGGGAAAAACCCCAGCAGGCCAGAGTGTGCATCTCCCCGTGTTTTGGTGATATCTCCTTTAACTAGCCAATCTCTGAGTTTTTTTCCTTTCCTGTATGTAATCTGAAGCCTAGCTGGTAAGTTGTGCCTTATAACGGAGTCACTCGTTAAGATGTTCCAGTTTTGATTCAGGATCTTTGATATTCTTTTGGACTCTTTAGTGTATGTAAGGATCACCCTGGTGGTGGTGTCTTCCTCAACTGGTGGTTTTGTTTTATTTTTTAGAGTCTCCTCCCTTTTAATCTTACTGACTTTTTCTTTTGCTTTTTGGAGTACCCACCTAGGGTATCCTCTTTCTCTGAATCTAGTTAGCATGTGTTCTTGTTCCATGAGGAAATCTGCCTGGTTGCTACAGTCTCTCCTTGCTCTCAGCAGTGCCCCAAATGGTATACTCCATTTCAAAGTTTCTGGGTGGCTGCTGAGAGTATGGAGAAGACTGTTACCAGCTGTGGCTTTTCTATGGAGCTTAGTGTTTAGTTGGTTGTATTTAACTTCAACTGTGACAGCTTGAAATTCAATTTGTGTTCTGCTCATGGCATTTGTAAGGTTGAGGTTAAAGGTGTTGTCATTCAGTTTTTCGATGGTATCCCTGGCACTTTCCTCACTCCCTTTCCACATCACAAATAGGTCGTCGATGTACCTGTACCATTCAACCACTTTGTTCTCTATGTTATTGGAGATGAGATTTTTCTGGACTTCCTCTTCCCATACTCCTAAGAACAAGTTGGCAAAGCTAGGGGCAAAGCACATCCCCATCGCTGTACCGAGGACCTGCTTATACATTGTACCATTGAAAAGAAACATATTGTTACAAAGACAAAATTTCATAAGTTCCAATAACATTTCTGTGTGTTCCGGGTAACAAATTCTTCGGGTGTTCAGGAAGTGCTGGCAGCATTGTATGCCTAATGAATGGTCGATGATGGTGTAGAGTGAATTAACATCCATAGTAATGAGGAGGTAGTCTTCCTCCCATATAATGTTATTGATTTTCCCTAAAAGTCCTTTGTGTCTTTGATATATGAGGGTAAGGACATTACATATCCCCTCAAGAAGTGGTCAATGTACTTAGAAATGTGTTCGGAGACACAGCCAATGGACGAGATGATAGGTCTCCCGGTGGTGATGTGGCGTTCTTGTGAACATTGGGTAATAGGTACAATATAGGTGTTCTCGGGTAGTTACACTTCAGATAGCAGTATTCTTCCCATTGGAGGATACCATTATCTCTCCAAGTAGCAAGAATACTCCATATCTTGGTAATACTGTCATTGTACTCCTGCATATTGGTTTTAACATAGAACCTAGGGGCCCATTACGATGGCGGGCAGAAGCACAACCGCCGTGCTGGCGGATGCAAAAAGCACCAGTTACCGCCGGCACGCAGCAGTCCACACGCCCGCCCAATTACGATGCGAAAAGCAGGCCAAACACCGCCGGCAAGCCAGCAACACCGTCCGCCATCAAAGTGCGCCCGTTCACGTAGCGGCGCAGCACAACTGACACACACCGTCCGACGAAACACGTCCCGCCCGGCGCATAAATTACGATGCCGCAAACAAACGGCTCCCACGGCCAAGAGACACCGCACATGAAAGAGAGGCGGTAACACGGACGCAGAGCACGGACAACGAAGAAGCGGCACCCCGGGCATGAATCCAGCACTGCAGGCCCTTCCCATGCTTCTGCTGATGCACCACCAAGGACGCAACGTACCGCGGAGACGCAGTTAGGCACACACACAACAAGTGCACGCAAACAGCGCACACAGTGCAAGGGCGGAAAAAGCGGACAACCCCCCACCAGCGCTTGTACACTACACATCCACCATTGCATCCACATATGACACACAGGCCAAATCCTAACATCGCGGAACACATGTGTACACACCACCTGGGACTAGGAACCAACCACCCCGTCACGGCCACAAAGCGCCGATGACGCCGCCACACATGCGCACAACGCAGAGGCCAACCGCAGCGCCATGCATGCGTCGCACACAGACACAGGGACACAACCAAGCAGCACACACATCAGCCCCACCCCGAACGCACATGACACGTGACAGGCCTGCCACAGACATGTCCCCAACGCCCAATTCACGGACAACACCCAACGCCACACAACCGACGCACACATGTCAGTGAAGTCACGCAACAGCAGGACACACCCCAGTGTAACAAACATGGCGAAGCACACAGTGGCGGCAACACCAACTAGGAGAAGCAGGGCCCCTTCGGGAAGAGGAACGCCAGTACCACACTGAAAAACCCATACCACCCTGCACATATGAACAAGACACATGAAACGGAACACCAAAGAGCCCGGGGACCGACAACAGGTGGCCCAAGAATAACATCCACACACAAGGCCCAACGCAGAGCGGAAAGGCAGCCTGCCGCCCACACAAGGGAGAGCAGACAGCACTGAATGACCTTCCATTCCAACTCCAAAACCACAGCCCTACGATAGAAGCCGGTGAATACAGCCATTGTCCAAGAATAGACCAACACAGGCATGCCGAGGGGCCGACCACAGGGCAGATAGCGCATATCACAGAAGCACACAACGGACGGGGAAGAAAGAAGAAAACACTCCCCCATGTCGGCCACATGCAAGTTAATTGGAAGGAGTCACACAGCACTGACCTTGAACTGTCTGAGAAGCATGTGGGAAGAGGGCCCGTGTCCTCCAAACAAGCCAACAGAACACAAGTCCTGTCTCCCTACGACTACACAGAGCTCACAGCAACCCCGGAGCGTGCACATTGCAGACTGCACACACAGCCGGAGCACGCCACCTCAACGAACCGCTGCGAAATGGCAACCGCAACACACCTACCCAACTACGCCGAACAGCTCAAGCTGTACAAAACCAACACGATACATACATTGGGATGCGATCTCCTGTCCCTGCTGAACGTAAGTTACCGACTGACTTACCGCATCACATTGTTCAGCTGCGTCATGCCCGTCTTCTACTGTCGGAGGTGTCCCTACCAGCATCCCGTCGAGATATGCCTCTCCAACCCGGCATGTCTGAAGGCGGACCTGCTACCACTACTCCTCCCTCTGGACGCACACGACAGGGCCTGCTCTGCCTATGGGGGCATGGCGTATGTGGCCAACATCGCACGCGCACTGAAATGGGACCACTGTGCCTCCACACGACGGATCATCGAGAACAGCTACATCGAATGTCACCCAGCATGCCCCATCATGGTCCTCCAAGGGACAACTTACGAACAACACCTTGACAGCCACCATCCGCTTCATTGGCTGGCAAACATGTACACCACCAATGACATGGAAGCCCTGCTGGGCGGCATCGCATACCTGACAACCTGTAAATACGTCGGACCACAACGCAGGTTCCCCGAGTGACCTATGAAGTCCAACCCCGCACCCATGCTCAGCTTCCGCACGGACTGGCCAGTCACCACCACAACAGCCATACCAAACGACCGGCAACTGTAACCACACCATCAACGACATCGCCATGACATCGGATATGACCGGGACATGCACACTGTTCCCCATCACATCCAGGAACACCGCATGCATTGTGGGAGGCAGTGGCATGGGCTCTGTGTATCGCACCCACATGGACGGAACTGCACGAACAACCAGGACACGACATGGATCCAGCGCACATGGACACACACACCGCTCAGTGGACATGAATAGGTCGCCTGGAGTCTGTGGGTGCTGCACCCCTCCCACCCCCGCCCGGGAATCCCATACCAGGACCTTTGCATGGACGACAAGTGCATACAACAACAACACGACCCCAGTGACTGTGACATGTCCAGTAACCACCACAGTGCAACAACAAGTGGCACGCCGCTGCATGCACGCAAGCACATGCCCTGATGTCATCTCACATGCACGCGTGCATGAGGAACAACCGCAGCAAACCTGTCACATGGAACTGAGATGGACTGTGCCCATGATGCCGAGCGGTCTGGTAGGCTACATGTATACCGTCTGTGTCAAAGTCCGCAGCTCCGCAGCTATACGTAAATGTACATTAGCACAGCCTTGGCCAAGCAGATGTTACCCCACACCCTATCCCATTTGTGATCATGCTCAGTATATCCTCAACATGTATTCCGCTGCCAGTAGTGTCCACTATACTGCATCACAGAGGACAGAAGACTCAATATAATGTTTGAAACCAAAACTGTCTCCGCTGACTCATTTCACAAGTACGAATGAGAGAGGATGAGAGTATGTGAAGTACATGGCAGTCGTGACATGACCATGTAGTCCACTGGTATTGGATGTCAACGCACATGAGTAGCACTACTGTGGAAGACACACATGTGTCGTGTGAAGTCGTATGGACGCAGTGCTCAGGTGGGTGGGTGCGACGGGTAGATGCGCACATGCCAAGTTGGAGCACGCCGTGTTGGGAGGGGTCATGAACAGTACACCACCGCTTCCCTGGGCATTGTGAGAGGACACCTGTCGGGGGAGTGAACACGTGTGTGCACAGCAGCCGGGCACACGTACAAAGCGGTACCAGGCGCACCTCAGCCCACCCTCTGTGGACAAGCTGGATCCTGTTGTGCGCCCGCCATGCCCCTTGACAAGGCACACACAGCCCCAGTCGACCAGGTGTAACCCCAACATAGTCAATCCGCACAGGCGATACAGGGCACGGGATGGCAGTGGAGCATGGTGTGTGAGAGGTCTCCTCGCGCTCCTCCTGGTCATATCACGCAGGCAATAGAACCTCAACGTCTAGCATGGCACAAGTCACATGGAAGTGTAGGGGGACGCACCACAGCACGAGCAGCACTGACGTCACGGGAGGTGGCTCGCACCATCCCATCCATTGCCCATCATACCAACCACGCCACATGCCATTGCGACTAAGTGCAAGCGCGTGCGCCACCACCCCCGAGCCCTCCCCAGAGAGGCCAAAGAGTGAATGTGTGGGCCATCAGCCACAGACGGACGCGGCATGGCCGCAAGGGCAGCCACAGCCACTGGGTGTCGCAGGTGGCGGATCCGGAAGGCGAAGACTGTGATGCATAGTCCATGCAGGCCGGGTCTCCATTTGGGGCACCACGCAGGTGGACGGCGTCCCGCCACACATCATACCCTGGACCCACACATACACTCCTTGCCCTCTCTGGTGCGAGCTTGGGGCTGCCTGTGCAAGCGCTAGCCTCGCAGGTGAGCATGCATATTGGGGGGCGAGGGGAGGACATGAGGGCTGGGGCGAAGATGACTGTATCACTGTCAGTTAGTACAAGGGATGACCCAGATGTGGAAAGGAAGAGACGTGTCCCGTGTGTACTGCAACTAGTCGCCAATCCGACTACCCCCCATGTCCGGAATGTAAGCCCGCACCTAGGCCCGCCCATCCGCCACATCGAACATACCACCAGCACGACAACCTTCCCATTCGAAACACTGACTGGGGGTGGCGACCAGTGAACAATCATGTGTAGCCTACCCACGCGTACATGTGGGCCCTCCATGATCCATGTCACCTGCGGCAAAGACATGACATGCGCAATGAGGGAAGTGAGGAGAGCTGTCCGCCCCACGCGCAGAAGGTGCATCAGCTCCACAGACCCAGCAGCGAGTCCAGCAGGGGTCAAATGTGCAGGGGCAGCTGTGCCTGGTGTGAAGGCACATGCATATAGACAGCACATCGACCAATGTGTAGTCTGCCCACATCCACAGTCCATCATCATGCGGACATTGGAATTGAACACAGGGCAACACATCTTAGTTGGTGCACCCACCGTGACCAACAATGCGCAATCATCGACGTACCCGCCCTGTGCATGGCCCCCCACCCAACGGAGGCACATCCAGTGCCACCATCCCACACACACAAGCCTTCCATGGAACATGCTGTGTCCAATGGTCAGTACAGAGTCAGCGCCCATCTGGTGGATCCTGAACAGGAGACACATGCACACACATGCCAGCTCCCACTATGTACGTCTGCCACCTGGCACGTGCAATGTAACCTCTCACCTGTGACGTGTGACTGCAAGCACACAGCCGTCTTGGCATGGGGCTGTCAATGTGGACACCTGTCAATGTTTCGGGAGCTGTGATCCATACAGTGCTGTACATAGGGTGCAGTGCTGACACCTACTACTGTCTCATATCCCCTCGTGCCACAGGTCCCACTTGTATTGGCCGCTCAGCCCGTGCCCACATCGTCGTAGTCGTGTGCCATACTCATCCAGCCTCGGAAGCAGTTCCATGCTCAGCAGACACTCATGTTGCCGTGGCGTTGCCGCTTGACGAATATGCAGTCAGTCCCCATCAGCACGCCCCGCAAGTCATTGGGGCCTAGATCCCCATGTGCATGCACATGGCAGTGGTATGTGTCACTTGCCATTGCCATTGTTGGGAGACCTGTGTAAGTGTATTGTGGCCGTGCCGTCCCAGCTTGACAGCTGGGCTGTGGCTCATGTGCTTGCTCAGTCATGTCAGTGATGTGTATGCGAAATTGCTATGTGTCGTGTTGCTTTGACATGTGTCCTCTGCCATTTTCCCCAGGCGGAGACCGAACATTGACCGCCCATACCAATTGCTGGCGGACATGGACGATACAGAGGTGATCAGGAAGTTTCGGCTGGACAGGCCAACCCTGCATCGACTGTGTGCCATGTTAGAGCCCCATCTCCGTCCCCGCAGGGTGTATCCGACTGCTGTCACCCCCACGGCTAAGGTGATGGCCGCCATGCATTTCTTCGCCACTGGGTCATTCCAGCACACAGTGGGCAGTGGAGGAGGGATGTCCCAGCCCATGTTCAGCAAGGTGCTGAGGGATGTACTGGCAGCCATGATGCTGTACCGGAACAGGTACATCAGATTCCCCAGGGCTCGTGAATTGGCGGCAGTGAAGGGTGCATTCTATGCCCTTGGCAGAATCCCACACGTCGTGGGAGCCATTGACTGCACACATGTTGGCCTTGTTCCACCACAGGCCACTGAGCACCTGTACCGCAACAGGAAGCACACGCACTCCCTGAATGTGCAAGTGGTGTGCCTTGCGGACATGGTGATCACCCACGTGTGTGCCAAGTTTCCAGGCTCGGCACATGACGCACACATAATGCGCAACAGCATCTTGCCACGACTGATGGCCAATCTGCAACAGGATTGTGGCTGTATTGTCGGTGAGTATGTGGAGTGGTGTAGCGTGCTGGTTGTGCGATGCTGTCCCCTGTCCAGTTGGAATAGCAACGGTTCTCTGTGTCCCTCACACCCAGGTGACTCTGCGTATCCGAATGGGGCATGGCTGCTCAGTCCATTGAGGAATCCTCGCACCCCAGCAGACGATCGATACAATGAGGCACATGGGAGGACCAGACGTGTGGTCGAGCGTACCTTTGGCCTCCTCAAGTCCAGGTTCAGGTGCCTGGACCGCACCGGGAGTGCACTGGCGTACTCCCCACAGAAGGTGTGCCAGATAGTGGTGGCGTGCTGCATGCTGCACAATCTGGCCATTCGGAAGCAGATCCCCCTCATTGTGGATGACGGAGATCAACCAGGGCCCCAGCCCGCAGACCAGGACAGCTCGAGTGAGGTGGACAGCGGAGAGGAGGAAGCTGGGAATGTGCGCCAGCAGCTCATCGCCCGCTACTTCACTTGACGGTGAGTGTCCATGTACGACGGATGATGTGTCTGTATCTGTGCAGGTGTGTGTGTGCTGTGTCAGGGTGGCCGTATGTTCACTGCGTGCAGTGTGTCAACGCTCCATGGCCAGGGTAGTATGCCACTGTTGGTGACTGTGGCATTGTGCCCTATTGCTCTGTGCGATGTGTGTACATTGCTTGTAGTTGTTGACATGTACTGTGTGATGGGTGTGTGACACACTCATTGAATGTGCTCCTGTTCTGTCTCCCACCCCTAGGTCCCTACAGGCCCTCCGGATTCCATTGCCATGCCACGCATCAGGTGCCTTTCCGCCCAAGGTGGCCGTTGTATTCCGTACAAATAAAACACAGGGCACAAACAGCAGTTAGTGAAAAAGGTGCATTTATTACAAACTGTGACATGTGATTGTGTGTAAGGTGATGACATAAGTGGTGCGTGCAGTGACAATGAGCTGTCGGTCATGGCTGCGTGAAGCTCAGGGTGTACCCACTGGTTCTATGTCCATAGTCCAACACACACATGCCATCCAGATGGCTGTGTGGAGTGGGATCGTAGAGCAAGTCAATGCAGTGGCTGGTCAAGGAAGGCTGGCGGAAGGCTGGCTGGCTGCCTCACTTGCGACTGGAGCATGCGAAGTCCTCCCGGGAGATCTGTTTCCTCTTCGGACGGCCCCTTCCACGTTTGGGAGGGGGTGTGTGGTGGCGACCTGCTGGTGGTGGGTGAGGTGTGCTCACTGGCTGTGGACGCAGGGGAAGTGGACACTGCTGCCCGACCCTGCGCCCTAGCAGGTGGTGGCGGAGGTGGTGTTGCTGGCCTTGCCTGTGACCCCACCGCCACCACCAGCTGGCCCATGAGGTCCACGAGTTGGCCCATACGGGCGTCCATGGACCTCAGCACCCCCAGCACCTCCCGCGTGTCTGTAGCAGACCTGACCCATTGTTCTTGGGCCTCCTCATAGGCCCCAAGGACTCTGGCCATTTGAGGCAGGGCATGGCTCCCAGGGGAGGCTGGCGTTTCCCTGACCCTGCTCCTCCTACCAGTCCTGCTGCCACCGGCCCTGCCCACTAGCCACATTGCACACCACGGTCCTCGCTGTGGCTCCCAGGGTGGTTCCAGTCGGCCGGGCCACCACCTGCGCTGGGGCTGGTGCCAGCGAAGACGTGGTGGTGGTGGTGGCGGTGGTGGTCGGTGCGGCGATGGTGGCGGTTGCGGCAGTGGTAGTGGCCGCAATGACCGTGGGTGTGGCCGCAACGACAGTGGCAGCAGGGGGCTGGGACTGTTCAGCATCCCTGGATGATGGGTTGGTGGGTAGGAGGGTCCTGGGGAGCGGCTGGGCCCTGCCACGCCAGATGGGCCTGCTTGGTGGTCCGTGTCCGAAGAGGATGACAGATCCTCCAGATCCGTGTGTCCTCGTTGGGGGCTTGTGGGCTGGCTGTGCTGGCTGCTGTCTCCATCCCCAGCATCCGGCAGTTCGTCACCTGTGGAGAGAATGAGATTTGTTATTGTGTTGCACCTGGCGAAGTATGTATTTGTCGTCTGACATTGGCAGTTCGTGCAATCTCGTACATGGGTTTCCCGGAGGCGAGTGTGTGACTGTGGCATCTGTAGTTGTGTGTGCTAGGCAATGGGACTGTGTGCTGTGCACATGTGGCATGGGACGGATTGGCCATGCCGATGGGTGTGTTGCAGTGCCCCTACTCATTGTGACTCTGGTGTATGCGGGCTCCTGGCCCATCCTGGGTCTGGTTTGTACTTTGCTTTTGGGGTTCACATGGAACGCTTAGGAACGCATATGGCAACATGGGGGCCATGCCCCAGATTCGCATTTGGGAGGGAATATGCTTTTGGGGTTCAAATGGAACGCTTAGGAACGCATATGGCAACATGGGGGCCATGCCCCAGATTCGCATTTGGGAGGATATGCTTTTGGGGTTCAAATGGAACGCTTAGGAACGCATATGGCAACATGGGGGCCATGCCCCAGATTCGCATTTGGGAGGGGATATGCTTTTGGGGTACATGCTGTGAGCCATGGGTGCCGAACGTGACATGTGTTGTGGCAGCATGACAGTGCATGGTTTGAGGTGTGTGCATGCTTGACATGGCCTGCATATTTGCTGTCTGTTGTGATTACTGGACATGGCATTGGACGCATCGTTATGAGTGAGTGATAGTTGTGTGCCAGCCAACGTATTGCAGTTGTCCCATCTCCTTGGTGTGCGTGCTGCCCTGTGCCATGTGCATCACTGCAGTGCTCGGGGGGTGTGGCCCATGTTGTGTGTTGTTGCTCACAGTGTGTCGTGCGCTTAATTGACTTCTGGCACATGGTTGGTCATGGGCATGTGTCTTAGCGTGACTGCTGTATGTGTGGCAGCTGTGCGGATGACATGCCTTTCATGAGACTGGGGCTGACGGATGGGATGGATGGTATGTTGTATGTGCATGGTGTGTCTGTGTGTTTGATGGGTTCAGTGGTGTTCGTGTGCATTTCTGTTGTTCCGCTCTGTTGCGTCTAGTGTTGTTTGTCTTACATAGGCGTAGTTGTGGGGTGTGTGGTTGACAGGCAGTAGGGGCTACATGGACAGGACTTCAATGGTGTTTCGGTTGTGTGTGATGAGTTGCACAGTGGCTGCCGTGTGGTACTATATTCAGTGTGGCTTGTGCATGCAGACGTGGCTCCTTGGGTGTTGCTATGTCTGTGATGGGTCATGTGGGGTGTGAGTCTGTTGTTCATGTCCGTGTGCACATTGTTCACTTGTTCGTGACGGTGGGCGGTGCTGCGTGTTCGTCTGCTACGTGACATGTCCCATGTGTTGGTCGTGTTATGGTCCTCATGCCTCCAGTAATCCAGCCCTGTCCAGTTTCCCACCTGCAAGTTGTTCGTGCGTGCACTGTACTGGATGCCACATGGCTCTAAGCGGGGGTGCTCCATGTTGCAGGTCTGTGGGGGTGGGGGGTGTTGTGGGTCGTGGGGGTGGCTGGACACCCACTGACACCGATTGCTGTGGACCGTGATGTCTGCCTTTCGGCTGTCGTTGTGCACTGCGGTGGCTGACACGTGGCTGTGGGGTGTGGGGGATGCTCCTCCTTGCTGTGCTGTGGGACTGGGGCCTGGTGTGTGTTGTACTTGGGCTGTCCACCCTCCCACCCACTGCAGTTTGTGTTCCTGCCACTTACCTGTTACTTGTCGGTTAGTGGAGCTGTGGCGGACACATGGGTGTGGTGGGTGCTCGTTGTGGCGCTTCTGGCATATTTGGGGACCTGTTGGTGGTTACGTGGCTGGCTTAGTGTACACATGTCCCCACGCATCTTACAGTTGTTCGGTTTGGGCTGTGTGTGGTAGTGTCTGTTGCATGTGTGTGTGATGTGTTGTGTATTGTGTGCTGGACATGGGGGTGTTTGTCCCTGGGAGCTGTGGCATGGTGGTAGTGCATGTGAGTACATAGCGGTGTGCTGGTATACATTAGTTTGTACTTACCAGCCTCCACTCCCCCTGCTAATCCGGCGAGGATCTCCGGATGGATTACGACTCGCACCTTCTCCTCCCACGCTTTGAAGGTCTTAAAGAGCGCGGGATTCCCTCCGCCAGTGACGGCAGCCAGCTCTCTGTTTTTGCCCTCCTTCTTCTTGACCAGGCTCTTTACGTCATTCCAACGTTTGTTAATTTCGACTCTGTTCCTGGGCAGGGTCCCGACTGCATTGACCTGGTCTACGATCCGGTTCCACATTCTGTTTCTGGTGGCTAGTGGTGTGTGCTGGACCATGTTCCCATAGATTTGTGGGTACACCTTGATGATCTCGTCGACCATGACCGTCAGCTCCATGGGCGTGAACTTGGGCATCCTTTGTGGTGCCATGGTGTTTGTGGTGCTGGTGCGGTGTGTGTTGTGTAATGTGCAGGGGGTTTGTGGTGCCGGGGTGTGGTGGTGGTGGTGTTTGGTGGTGGTGGTGGTGGTGGTGGTGGTGGTGGTGGTAGTGATGTGTGCGTTTCTGTGGTTTGCTGCTGTCCTTGCTGTGTCACTGTGTCCTCTCCTCTCTGGTTTGCAATGTAGCAAGGGGTTGTGGTCTGTGGGAGTGCTGCTTTTGTACTCACCTATGTGGGTGTGTCCTCATGGTCTGTTGTTTTCAGGTGTGTTGTGTCTGGGGTTCTGGCCTTTGTATTTTTTGTTTGTCCGGGGGGTGTTTTCGGGATGTGTACTGTGCTTGTGTATTTGTGCGTGCCTTGCTGTGTGGACTTGTTGGCCATGTTGTGTGCTATTGGTTTTGTGTGCGGATGGTTTCTGTGCAGGTACGTTGGCGCCATGGCTTCTGCCGTGTCGATTCTCATCGGCGTTGTTTGCGCTGGCGGGCGGTATATTTGTGGTTTTCCGCGCTCATGGCGGTGCGATCGTAATTTCACGTGCGGTGTGTCGGCCGTGTGGGCGGGCGGTTTTGTGTTGTCGTGCGTGTTTCCGTCCGTGGCGGGCGGTTTGACTCCGACTCGGACGATGGCGGGCGGTATTTTGTGTGCTTTTTCCGCCGATGGCGGTTTCGGTTTGTGTAATCGTAATGGCGTGGTCGGTGTTCAGGCGGTGTGTGCGGGCGGATTTTTGCCGCTTCCATGCCTGGCGGATTTTTTTACGCCGGGTATCGTAATGAGCCCCTTAGTGTCTCCGAGTTGCCTTTCTGCTTCAGCAATGTACGCCATTCTGTCCCAGAGAACAATGTTACCCCCTTTATCAGCGGGGCGAATGATGATGTTTTCATCATCTGATAAGGAGTAAACAGACATAATATCGAATTTTTAATATCGAATTGCCAAAATATCGAGTTTTTAATATAGAATGGACAGAATATCGAATTGCCAAAATATAGTGGTTAAGAATATCGAAATTCAGGTAAGAAATATCGATTGTCAAAATATCGACAGTCATAATATAGGGGCCCATTACGATACCCGGCGTAAATAAATCCGCCAGGCATGGAATCGGCAAAATAGCGCCCGCATACACCGTCTGAACACCGACCACGCCATTACGATAACACAAACCGAAAACCGCCATCGGCGAAAAATCGCACAAAATACCGCCCGCCATCGTCCGAGTCGGAGTCAAACCGCCCGCCACGGACGGAAACACGCCCGACAACACAAAACCGCCCGCCCTCACGGCCGACACACCGCACGTGAAATTACGATCGCACCGCCATGAGCGCGGGAAAACCACAAATATACCGCCCGCCAGCGCAAACAACGCCGATGCCAATCGACACGGCAGAAACCATGGCGCCCACGTCCCTGCACAGAAACCATCCGCTCACAAAACCAATAGCACACAACATGGCCAATAAGTCCACACAGCAAGGCACGCACAAATACACAAGCACAGTACACATCCCGAAAACACCCCCTGGACAAACAAAAAATACAAAGGCCAGAACACCAGACACAACACACCTGAAAACAACAGACCATGAGGACACACCCACATAGGTAAGTACAAAAGCAGCACTCCCACAGACCACAACCCCTTGCAACATTGTAAACCAGAGAGGAGAGGAGAGGACACAGTGACACAGCAAGGACAACAGCACACCACAGAAACGCACACATCACTACCACCACTACCACCACCACCACCACCAAACACCACCACCACCACCACCACCACCACCACCACCTCCACCACCACCAAACACCGGCACCACAAACCCCCTGCACATTACACAACACACACCGCACCAGCACCACAAACATCATGGCACCACAAAGAATGCCCAAGTTCACGCCCATGGAGCTGACGGTCATGGTCGACGAGATCATCAAGGTGTACCCACAAATCTATGGGAACATGGTCCAGCACACACCACTAGCCACCAGAAACAGAATGTGGAACCGGATCGTAGACCAGGTCAATGCAGTCGGGACCCTGCCCAGGAACAGAGTCGAAATAAACAAACGGTGGAATGACGTCAAGAGCCTGGTCAAGAAGAAGGAGGGCAAAAACAGAGAGCTGGCTGCAGTCACTGGCGGAGGGAATCCCGCGCTCTTCAAGACCTTCAAAGCGTGGGAGGAGAAGGTGCGAGTCATCATCCATCCCGAGATCCTCGCCGGAGTAGCAGGGGAGTGGAGGCTGGTAAGTACAAACTAATGTATACCAGCACACCGCTATGTACACACATGCACTACCACCATGCCACAGCTCCCAGGGACAAACACCCCCATGTCCAGCACACAATACACAACATATCACACACACATGCAACAGACACCACCACACACAGCCCAAACAGAACAACTGTAAGATGCGTGGGGACATGTGCACACTCAGCCAGCCACGTAACCACCAACAGGTCCCCAAATATGCCAGAAGCGCCACAACGAGCACCCACCACACCCATGTGTCCGCCACAGCTGCACTAACCGACAAGTAACAGGTAAGTGGCAGGAACACAAAGTGCAGTGGGTGGGAGGGTGGACAGCCCAAGTACAAAACACACCAGGCCCCTAGTCCCACAGTACAGCAAGGAGGAGCATCCCCACACCCCACAGCCACGTGTCAGCCACCGCAGTGCACAACGACAGCCGAAAGGCAGACATCACGGTCCACAGCAATCGGTGTCAGTGGGTGTCCAGCCACCACTACGACCCACAACACCCCCACCCCCACAGACCTGCAACATGGAGCACCCCCGCTTAGAGCCATGTGGCATCCAGTACAGTGCACGCACGAACAACCTGCAGGTGGGAAACTGGACAGGGCTGGATTACTGGAGGCATGAGGACCGTAACACGACCAACACATGGGACATGTCACGTAGCAGACGAACACGCAGCACCGCCCACCGTCACGAACAAGTGAACAATGTGCACACGGATATGAACCACAGAGTCACACCCCACATGACCCATCACAAACACAGCAACACCCAAGGAGCCACGTCTGCATGCACAAGCCACACTGAACATAGTACCACCACGACAGCCACTGTGCAACCCATCACACACAACCGAAACACCATTGAAGTCCTGTCCATGTAGCCCCCACTGCCTGTCAACCCCACACCCCACAACTACGCCTATGTAAGACAAACAACACTAGACGCAACAGAGCGGAACAACAGAAATGCACACGAACACCACTGAACCCATCAAACTCACAGACACACCATGCACATACAACATACCATCCATCCCATCCGTCAGCCCCAGTCTCATGAAAGGCATGTCATCCGCACAGCTGCCACACATACAGCAGTCACGCTAAGACACATGCCCATGACCAACCATGTGCCAGAAGTCAATTAAGCGCACGACACACTGTGAGCAACAACACACAACATGGGCCACACCCCCCCCACGAGCACTGCAGTGATGCACATGGCACAGGGCAGCACGCACACCAAGGAGATGGGACAACTGCAATACGTTGGCTGGCACACAACCATCACTCACTCATAACGATGCGTCCAATGCCATGTCCAGTAATCACAACAGACAGCAAATATGCAGGGCATGTCAGGCATGCACACACCTCAGACCATGCACTGTCATGCTGCCACAACACATGTCACGTTCGGCACCCATGGCTCACAGCATGTACCCCAAAGCATATCCCCTCCCAAATGCGAATCTGGGGCATGGCCCCCATGTTGCCATATGCGTTCCTAAGCGTCCCATTTGAACCCCAAAAGCATATCCCCTCCCAAATGCGAATCTGGGGCATGGCCCCCATGTTGCCATATGCGTTCCTAAGCGTTCCATATGAACTCCAGAAGCAAAGTAAAAACCAGACCCAGGATGGGCCAGGAGCCCGCATACACCAGAGTCACAATGAGTAGGGGCAAAGCAACACACCCATCGGCATGGCCAATCCGTCCCATGCCACATGTGCACAGCACACAGTCCCATTGCCTACACACACAACTACAGATGCCACAGCCACACACTCGCCTCCGGGAAACCCATGTACGAGATTGCACGAACTGCCAATGTCAGACGACTAATACATACTTCGCCAGGTGCAACACAATAACAAATCTCATTCTCTCCACAGGTGACGAACTGCTGGACGCTGGGGATGGAGACAGCAGCCAGCACAGCCAGCCTACAAGCCCCCAACGAGGACACACGGATCTGGAGGATCTGTCCACCTCTTCGGACACGGACCACCAAGCTGGCCCATCTGGCGTGGCAGGGCCCAGCCGCTCCCCAGGACCCCTCCTACCCACCAACCCATCATCCAGGGATGCTGAACAGTCCCAGTCCCCTGCTGCCACTGTCGTTGCGGCCACTCCCACGGTCATTGCGGCCACACCCACGGTCATTGCGGCCACTACCACTGCCGCAACCGCCACCATCGCCGCACCGACCACCACCGCCACCACCACCACCACGTCTTCGCTGGCACCAGCCCCAGCGCAGGTGGTGGCCCGGCCGACTGGATCCACCCTGGGAGCCACAGCGAGGACCTTGGTGAGCAATGTGGCTAGTGGGCGGGCCGGTGGCAGCAGGACTGGTAGGAGGAGCAGGGTCAGGGAAACGCCATCCTCCCCTGGGAGCCATGCCCTGCCTCAAATGGCCAGAGTCCTTGGGGCCTATGAGGAGGCCCAAGAACAATGGGTCAGGTCTGCCACAGACACGCGGGAGGTGCTGGGGGTGCTGAGGTCCATGGACGCCCATATGGGCCAAATCGTGTCCCGTATGGACCAACTCGTGGACCTCATGGGCCAGCTGGTGGTGGCGGTGGGGTCACAGGCAAAGCCAGCAACACCACCTCCGCCACCACCTGCTAGGGCGCAGGGTCGGCCAGCAGTGTCCACATCCCCTGCGACCACAGCCAGTGAGCACACCTCACCCACCACCAGCAGGTCGCCACCACACACCCCCTCCCAAACGTGGAAGGGGCCGTCCGAAGAGGAAACAGGTCTCCCGGGAGGACTTCGCACGCACCAGTCGCAAGTGAGGCAGCCAGCCAGCCTTCCGCCAGCCTGCCTTGACCAGCCACTGCATTGACTTGCTCTACGATCCCACTCCACACAGCCAGCTGGATGGCATGTGTGTGTTGGACCATGGACATAGAACCAGTGGGTACACCCTGAGCTTCACGCAGCCATGACCGAGAGCTCATTGACACTGCACGCACCACTTTTGTCATCACCTTACACACAATCACATGTCACAGTTTGTAATAAATGCACCTTTTTCACTAACTGCTGTCTGTGCCCTGTGTTTTATTTGTACGGAATACAACGGCCACCTTGGGCGGAAAGGCACCTGATGCGTGGCATGGCAATGGAATCCGGAGGGCCTGTAGGGACCTAGGGGTGGGAGACAGAACAGGAGCACATTCAATGAGTGTGTCACACACCCATCACACAGTACATGTCAACAACTACAAGCAATGTACACACATCGCACAGAGCAATAGGGCACAATGCCACAGCCACCAACAGTGGCATACTACCCTGGCCATGGAGCGTTGACACACAGCACGTAGTGAACAAGCGGCCACCCTGACACAGCACACACACACCTGCACAGATACAGCCACATCAGCCGTCGTACATGGACACTCACCGTCAAGTGAAGTAGCGGGCGATGAGCTGCTGCCGCACATTCCCAGCTTCCTCCTCTCCGCTGTCCTCCTCACTCGAGCTGTCCTGGTCTGCAGGCTGGGGCCCTGGTTGATCTCCGTCATCCACAATGAGGGGGATCTGCTTCCGAATGGCCAGATTGTGCAGCATGCAGCACGCCACCACTATCTGGCACACCTTCTGTGGGGAGTACGCCAGTGCACCCCCGGTGCGGTCCAGGCACCTGAACCTGGACTTGAGGAGGCCAAAGGTACGCTCGACCACACGTCTGGTCCTCCCATGTGCCTCATTGTATCGATCGTCTGCTGGGGTGCGAGGATTCCTCAATGGACTGAGCAGCCATGCCCCATTCGGGTACGCAGAGTCACCTGGGTGTGAGGGACACAGAGAACCGTTGCTATTCCAACTGGACAGGGGACAGCATCGCACAACCAGCACGCTACACCACTCCACATACTCACCGACAATACAGCCACGATCCTGTTGCAGATTGGCCATCAGTCGTGGCAAGATGCTGTTGCGCATTATGTGTGCGTCATGGGCCGAGCCTGGAAACTTGGCACACACGTGGGTGATCACCATGTCCGCAAGGCACACCACTTGCACATTCAGGGAGTGCGTGTGCTTCCTGTTGCGGTACAGGTGCTCAGTGGCCTGTGGTGGGACAAGGCCAACATGTGTGCAGTCAATGGCTCCCACGACGTGTGGGATTCTGCCAAGGGCATAGAATGCACCCTTCACTGCCGCCAATTCACGAGCCCTGGGGAAGCGGATGTACCTGTTCCGGTAAAGCATCATGGCTGCCAGTACATCCCTCAGCACCTTGCTGAACATGGGCTGGGACATCCCACCTCCACTGCCCACTGTGTGCTGGAATGACCCAGTGGCGAAGAAATGCATGGCGGCCATCACCTTAGCCGTGGGGGTGACAGCAGTCGGATACACCCTGCGGGGACGGAGATGGGGGTCTAACATGGCACACAGTCGATGCAGGGTTGGCCTGTCCAGCCGAAACTTCCTGATAACCTCTGTATCGTCCATGTCCGCCAGCAATTGGTATGGGCGGTCAATGTTCGGTCTCCGCCTGGGGAAATGGCAGAGGACACATGTCAAAGCAACACGACACATAGCAATTTCGCATACACATCACTGACATGACTGAGCAAGCACATGTGCCACAGCCCAGCTGTCAAGCTGGGACGGCACGGCCACAATACACTTACACAGGTCTCCCAACAATGGCAATGGCAAGTGAGACATACCACTGCCATGGTCATGCACATGGGGATCTAGGCCCCAATGACTTGCGGGGCGTGCTGATGGGGACTGACTGCATATTCGTCAAGCGGCAACGCCACGGCGACATGAGTGTCTGCTGAGCATGGAACTGCTTCCGAGGCTGGATGAGTATGGCACACGACGACGACGATGTGGGCACGGGCTGAGCGGCCAATACAAGTGGGACCTGTGGCACGAGGGGATATGAGACAGTAGTAGGTGTCAGCACTGCACCCTATGTACAGCACTGTACGGATCACAGCTCCCGAAACATTGACTGGTGTCCACATTGACAGCCCCATGCCAAGACGGCTGTGTGCTTGCAGTCACACGTCACAGGTGAGAGGTTACATTGCACGTGCCAGGTGGCAGACGTACATGGTGGGAGCTGGCATGTGTGTGCATGTGTCTCCTGTTCAGGATCCACCAGATGGGCGCTGACTCTGTACTGAGCATTGGACACAGCATGTTCCGTGGAAGGCTTGTGTGTGTGGGATGGTGGCACTGGATGTGCCTCCGTTGGGTGGGGGGCCATGCACAGGGCGGGTACATCGATGATTGCGCATTGTTGGTCACGGTGGGTGCACCCACTAAGATGTGTTGCCCTGTGTTCAATTCCTATGTCCGCATGATGATGGACTGTAGATGTGGGCAGACTACACATTGGTCGATGTGCTGTCTATATGCATGTGCCTTCACACCAGGCACAGCTGCCCCTGCACATGTGACCCCTGCTGGACTCGCTGCTGGGTCTGTGGAGCTGATGCACCTTCTGTGCGTGGGGCGGACAGCTCTCCTCACTTCCCTCATTGCGCATGTCATGTCTTTGCCGCAGGTGACATGGATCATGGAGGGCCCACATGTACGCGTGGGTAGGCTACACATGATTGTTCACTGGTCGCCACCCCCAGTCAGTGTTTCGAATGGGAAGGTTGTCGTGCTGGTGGTATGTTCGATGTGGCGGATGGGCGGGCCTAGGTGCGGGCTTACATTCCGGACATGGGGGGTAGTTGAATTGGCGACTAGTTGCAGTACACACGGGACACGTCTCTTCCTTTCCACATCTGGGTCATCCCTTGTACTAACTGACAGTGATACAGTCATCTTCGCCCCAGCCCTCATGTCCTCCCCTCGCCCCCCAATATGCATGCTCACCTGCGAGGCTAGCGCTTGCACAGGCAGCCCCAAGCTCGCACCAGAGAGGGCAAGGAGTGTATGTGTGGGTCCAGTTGCACGAGTGGGCTGTCTCAGGGTATGATGTGTGGCGGGACGCCGTCCACCTGCGTGGTGCCCCAAATGGAGACCCGGCCTGCATGGACTATGCATCACAGTCTTCGCCTTCCGGATCCGCCACCTGCGACACCCAGTGGCTGTGGCTGCCCTTGCGGCCAGGCCGCGTCCGTCTGTGACTGGTGGCCCACACATTCACTCTTTGGCCTCTCTGGGGAGGGCTCGGGGTGGTGGCGCACGCGCTTGCACATAGTCGCAATGGCATGTGGCGTGGTTGGTATGATGGGCAATAGATGGGATGGTGCGAGCCACCTCCCGTGATGTCAGTGCTGGTCGTGCTGTGGTGCGTCCCCCCTACACTTCCATTTGACTTTTTGCCATGCTAGATGTTGAGGTTCTATTGCCTGCGTGATATGACCAGGAGGAGCGCGAGGAGACCTCTCACACACCATGCTCCACTGCCATCCCGTGCCCTGTATCGCCTGTGCGGATTGACTATGTTGGGGTTACACCTGGTCGACTGGGGCTGTGTGTGCCTTGTCAAGGGGCATGGCGGGCGCACAACAGGATCCAGCTTGTCCACAGAGGGTGGGCTGAGGTGCGCCTGGTACCGCCTTGTACGCGTGCCCGGCTGCTGTGCACACACGTGTTCACTCCCCCGACAGGTGTCCTCTCACAATGCCCAGGGAAGCGGTGGTGTACTGTTCATGACCCCTCCCAACACGGCGTGCTCCAACTTGGCATGTGCGCATCTACCCGTCGCACCCACCCACCTGAGCACTGCGTCCATACGACTTCACACGACACATGTGTGTCTTCCACAGTAGTGCTACTCATTTGCGTTGACATCCAATACCAGTGGACTACATGGTCATGTCACGACTGCCGTGTACTTCACATACTCTCATCCTCTCTCATTCGTACTTGTGAAATGAGTCAGCGGAGACAGTTTTGGTTTCAAACATTATATTGAGTCATCTGTCCTCTGTGATGCAGTATAGTGGACACTACTGGCAGCGGAATACATGTTGAGGATATACTGAGCATGATTACAAATGGGATAGGGTGTGGGGTTACATCTGCTTGGCCAAGGCTGTGCTAATGTACATTTACGTATAGCTGCGGACTTTGACACAGACGGTATACATGTAGCCTACCAGACCGCTCGGCATCATGGGCACAGTCCATCTCAGTTCCATGTGACAGGTTTGCTGCGGTTTTTCCTCATGCACGCGTGCATGTGATATGACATCAGGACATGTGCTTGCGTGCATGCAGCGGCGTGCCACTTGTTGTTGCACTGTGGTAGTTACTGGACATGTCACAGTCACTGGGGTCGTGTTGTTGTTGTATGCACTTGTCGTCCATGCAAAGGTCCTGGTATGGGATTCCCGGGGCGGGGGTGGGAGGGGTGCAGCACCCACAGACTCCAGGCGACCTATTCATGTCCACTGAGCGGTGTGTGTGTCCATGTGCGCTGGATCCATGTCGTGTCCTGGTTGTTCGTGCAGTTCCGTACATGTGGGTGCGATACACAGAGCCCATGCCACTGCCTCCCACGATGCATGCGGTGTTCCTGGATGTGATGGGGAACAGTGTGCATGTCCCGGTCATATCCGATGTCATGGCGATGTCGTTGATGGTGTGGTTACAGTTGCCGGTCGTTTGGTATGGCTGTTGTGGTGGTGACTGGCCAGTCCGTGCGGAAGCTAAGCATGTGTGCGGGGTTGGACATCAAAGGTCACTCGGGGAACCTGCGTTGTGGTCCGACGTATTTACAGGTTGTCAGGTATGCGATGCCGTCCAGCAGGGCTTCCATGTCATTGGTGGTGTACATGTTTGCCAGCCAATGTAGCGGATGGTGGCTGTCAAGGTGTTGTTCGTACGTTGTCCCTTGGAGGACCATGATGGGGCATGCTGGGTGGCATTCGATGTAGCTGTTCTCGATGATCCGTCGTGTGGAGACACAGTGGTCCCATTTCAGTGCGGGTGCGATGTTGGCCACATACGCCATGCCCCCATAGGCAGAGCAGGCCCTGTCGTGTGCGTCCAGAGGGAGGAGTAGTGGTAGCAGGTCTGCCTTCAGACATGCCGGGTTGGAGAGGCATATCTCGACGGGATGCTGGTAGGTACACCTCCGACAGTAGAAGACGGGCATGGCGCAGCTGAACAATGTGATGCGGTAAGTCAGTCGGTAAGTTACGTTCAGCAGGGACAGGAGATCGCATCCCAATGTATGGAACAGGTTGGTTTTGTACAGCTTGAGCTGTTCGTCGTAGTTGGGTAGGTGTGTTGCGGTTGCCATTTCGCAGCGGTGCGTTGTGGTGGCGTGCTCCGGCTGTGTGTGCAGTCTGCAATGTGCACGCTCCGGGGTTGCTGTGAGCTCTGTGTAGTCGTGGGGAGACAGGACTTGTGTTCTGTTGGCTTGTTTGGAGGACACGGGCCCTCATCCCACATGCTTCTCAGACAGTTCAAGGTCAGTGATGTGTGACTCCTTCCAATTAACTTGCATGTGGCCGACATGGGGGAGTGTTTTCTTCTTTCTTCCCCGTCTGTTGTGTGCTTCTGTGATATGCGCTATCTGCCCTGTGGTCGGTCTCCTCGGCATGCCTGTGTTGGTCTATTCTTGGACAATGGCTGTATTCACCGGCTTCTGTCGTAGGGCTGTGGTTTCGGTGTTGGAATGGAAGGTCATTCAGTGCTGTCTGCTCTCCCTTGTGTGGGCGGCAGGCTGCCTTTCCGCTCTGCGTTGGGCCTTGTGTGTGGATGTAATTCTTGGGCCACCTGTTGTCGGTCCCCGTGCTCTTTGGTGTTCCGTTTTATATGTCTTGTTCATATGTGCAGGGTGGTATGGGTTTTTCAGTGTGGTACTGGCGTTCCTCTTCCCGAAGGAGCCCTGCTTCTCCTAGTTGGTGTTGCCGCCGCTGTGTGCTACGCCATGTTTGTTACACTGGGGTGTGTCCTGCTGTTGCGTGACTTCACTGACATGTGTGCGTCGGTTGTGTGGCGTTGGGTGTTGTCCGTGATTTGGGCGTTGGGGACATGTCTGTGGCCGGCCTGTCACGTGTCATGTGCGTTCGGGGTGGGGCTGATGTGTGTGCTGCTTGGTTGTGTCCCTGTGTCTGTGTGCGACGCATGCATGGCGCTGCGGTTGGCCTCTGCGTTGTGCGCATGTGTGGCGGCGTCATCGGCGCTTTGTGGCCGTGACGGGGTGGTTGGTTCCTAGTCCCAGGTGGTGTGTACACATGTGTTCCGCGATGTTAGGATTTGGCCTGTGTGTCATATGTGGATGCGATGGTGGATGTGTAGTGTACACGCGCTGGTGGGGGTTGTCCGCTTTTCCGCCCTTGCACTGTGTGCGCTGTTTGCGTGCACTTGTTGTGTGTGTGCCTACCTGCGTCTCCGCGGTACGTTGCGTCCTTGGTGGTGCATCAGCAGAAGCATGGGGAGGGCCTGCAGTGCTGGATTCATGCTCGGGGTGCCGCTTCTTCGTTTTCCGTGCTCTGCGTCCGTGTTACCGCCTCTCTTTCACGTGCGGTGTCTCTTAGCCGTGGGAGCCGTTTGTTTGCGGCATCGTAATTTATACGCCGGGCGGGACGTGTTTCGTCGGACTGTGTGTGTCAGTTGTGCTGCGCCGCTACGTGTACGGGCGCACTTTGATGGCGGACGGTGTTGCTGGCTTGCCGGCGGTGTTTGGCCTACTTTACGCATCGTAATTGGACGGGCGTGTGGACTGCTGCGTGCCGGCGGTAACTGGTGGTTTTTGCATCCGCCAGCACGGCGGTTGTGCTTCCGCCCGCCATCGTAATGAGCCCCATAGTTGTTAAAAATATCGATTTTTTTTTATAGTGTTTTAAGTGTTAGTATATGTGTTAAAAGTATGTATTATTTTTGTCATGTATGTTTTAATTTTTTTAAAGTAATGAATTTTATGTTCTTTAATTTTTGCGTAATTTAATTCTGTAGCGGGTTGTGGGTTTATAGGGGAATAGGGTGGGAAGTAATTTAATTATAGTAAATTAAATATTAATTTTTAGGAATTATTAATTATATTTAATTTAATTTTGCGTTTTAGTTCTGTAGCGGGTTGTGGGTTTATAGGGGAATAGGGTGGGAAGTAATTTAAATGTAATTAAGTAATTATTTAATTTTATTTATTGGTATTGATAAATAATTCATTGTAAATTAATTATTAATTGGTAATTAATTTTTATTAATTGGTAATTATATTAATTGTATTAATTTATTATTCAGAGCGGGTTGTGGGTTTATAGGGGAATAGGGTGGGAAGTAATTTAATTGTAATTCAGTAATTATTTATTTTTATTTATTGGTATTGATTATTAATTTATTGTTAATTAATTCTCATTTATGGCTAATTAATTTTTATTAATTGGTGATTAATTTTTATTAATTGGTAATTAATTTTTATTAATTTATTAATTGATAATTATGTTAATTGTATTAATTTATTCTTTGTAGCGGGTTGTGGGTTTATAGGGGAATAGGGTGGGAAGTAATTTAATTATAATTAATTAATTATTGAAAATATTTTGGTGTATTGATAATTAATTTACTGTCAATTAATTATTACTTGGTATTTTTTATTATTTATTATTTTTTGGTATTGAAAATTAATTCTTTGTTAATTAATAATTAATAGGTAATTAATTTTTAAGAAATAATATTTATTGGTATTTAGAATTAATTATTAAATATTTTGTAATTGGTAAGTAATTTTAATTAATTTTTTATTGGTATTGATAATTATTTTATTTTTATTAAAATATTAAATCATTATTTTCCCTACTGTTGCACTCTCTGGAGTGGGAATAGTAATTTTTACCCCTACGCTATCCAACGCTTTCCCTACTGTTGCACTCACTGGAGTGGGAATAGTGATTTTTACCCCTACGCTATTCAACTCTTTCCCTACTGTTGCACTCTCTGGAGTGGGAATAGTAATTTATACCCCTACGCTATCCAACGCTTTCCCTACTGTTGCACTCTCTGGAGTGGGAATAGTAATTTTTACCCCTACGCTATCCAACGCTTTCCCTACTGTTGCACTCACTGGAGTGGGAATAGTGATTTTTACCCCTACGCTATCCAACTCTTTCCCTACTGTTGCACTCTCTGGAGTGGGAATAGTAATTTATACCCCTACGCTATCCAATGCTTTCCCTACTGTTGCACTCACTGGAGTGGTAATAGTAAATTTTACCCTCCCGCTATCCTACGCTAAAAATATTGAATATTTTTTATAAATATTACGTTAATATATATATGTATTAAAAAATAAAAATGTATGTTTATTTTTTTTTACTTACATTAATTATTTATTAATTTTAAAGTTATTTAAGTATTTTTAAGTATGTTTTAGTTAATTATATATAGTATTTCATTAATTTTACATTACTTTTAAGATATTTAAAAAATTCAATATTTTGACTAACTATATTTTTTACAACTATATTTTGGATTCGATATTTTTGTACTTACCTGTTTGTAGATAGGGATTCGATATTTTGGCATTCTATATTTTTACCTCGATATTTTTGTAGGTCGATATTCTTCTCATCGATATTCTGTCAGTGATCCCGAAACTTTATTAGGTCTTTGGTTGTTGTTTCATGAAAGGCATCTATGTTGTCATGTGGCATAAGTGGAAGAAAGACTGATTTAGGTTTACATTTAGTCATAGCTGGTTGATCGGTCCTCAGTTTCTCACTTTCTTCAATGGGATCTAGCCCTGTTTCGATATAGCGGTCCTGCATAGCCAGAAGGGTGTCCCTATCTTTGATGCTCAAATACATATTTTTCATACAGTATTTTTCTCAGTTTAGGAGTAGTAAAGTTACTGCTCCTAAACTGAGAAAAATCCTAACTTTAAGACTTTCGGTATTCACAGAAGGCATTTAGGAGTCCTAAAGTTAGGAGTCCTAACTTTACTACTCCTAAACTGAGAAAAATCCTAACTTTAAGACTTTCGGTATTCACAGAAGGCATTTAGGAGTCCTAAAGTTAGGACTACTAACTTCTGTGAATACCGAAATGAGTAAGTTCATTCTGTGAATACCAAAATGAGTAAGTGTATTCTGTGAATACCAAAAAGTACTAACTTTACGTTTTTGACGTAAGTTAGTTCTGTGAATCAGGCCCATTGTGTTCGCTACTTCTGATTGTTTCACTCGGGGGGGTGTGCCCTGAGTTTTCGTTTGGCTGGTTTCCCCTAATAGTATGCCACTTTTCGAGTTTGAGCTTCCTAACAAATTTGAATATGTCTATTCTAGTATCTGGGTAGTTAAAAGTGCTGGTAGGGCAGAATGACAGGCCTAGGCAAAGGGTACGTTTTCCACTAGAGAGAGTGGTCTGTGGAAAAGGTTAATGATGGTTTTGTTTACCATACAGTCATCCATTAGTTCTGTGTCTTCAGGCTTGTCTGCCTTGTTCCCATAAACCTCTTTCCTCGTCCCCTTCCTCTTCTGGACCCTCTGTCGCTGTCGCTGTCTTCTTCTCCAGTTCCTCCCTGGTTTCTTCCTCTTCCGCGGCCCCATTGTCCTCGTCCTCTCCCTCGTGTTTTGGATGGTTAGACAGTTCTTAGGGTTTGCCTCCCTGTGCGTAGGAGGCGATATTAATCTAAAAAAGTCAGTTGTATCCTTGTGCCCAGCTCTTTTTCATGCGCTTTGTTGTGTACTTGCGATATTTCTCCTTTAGTGTCACTGCTTGTTATTGACTCAATACCACTGGCACTCTCTGTTAGACTTTCAATCGGTTCGCCGAGTGACATCTTCTCGTAAAGGTGATCATACTTATGGCTTTAGGTAAGTATTCTGCCACTCTCATAGTCCACACAGTCTCTATGGAGTTTCCGTTGTTTTCGTGCCTTTATGTTGTCTTCATAGATCTTTAGTTTTGTTTTCAATTCCTCCACGTATCTTTTGATAATTTCCTGCTCTTTATGATTTTTTAATTCATCTTCCAATACTCTAAGGTCCCGAAGGATTCCCTCCCTGTCCTCCCATGCATCCATGACTAGAATGGTTAACATTTGTTTGGAGCTTTTTGCAGAGTTGTCCGCCCATTCTTCCAGCATTTTTGGGTTGGGTGATTCGTATGATGGGGTTGTATAAATGCGTAGTCCTCTAGGTACCATATCTTTCTCAATATAGTCCTGTAGGGAAATAGCTTCCCACCATTTTGATGTCTCAGACTTTTTCAGTTTTTCAAGTCTTCTTAGCTTGTCTTGTAAGTTGGTATCCTTAACCTGTGTCTCTGTTTTCTGCTGTCCTTTGTTTGGTGCTCGTGCAAAGAGACTAAGGCCGGCTGCCCTTCTCTCTGATTCTTCATCCATATCTCTGCAGTTAGAGCAAATGATCCTCAAACAGTGTTACCTCTGTATTCTAACCAAAATTAAAACAATTTTTTGTGGAATGCGTTTTACACTTGATATGTAGCTGATGGAAATACCTCCCGTCCTTGGGTGTGGAGGTTCCTGCTGCACGTTTGTGTCCTTTGTGCTGTACGTACTGCAATTACTTGGAACAGCACGGGCACGGCTCTATAGTTCTTATCAGAAATGGGTGTCCTTTGTAGTCTTGTGGGGCTAGGCTGTATCCCTCAGTAGTGTTGGATATCACTCCGTAGATGATCTTCGCGATCATCACGCTCTATTGTAAAGTCCGGAGTAAACTGTAGTTGGTACAGTTTAGGAAAAGCTCTTGGTGCCTCCGTGAGAGAGAATAATATATTATTACAGTCTTTTCTGTTGTGCGCTCAAAGAGTCAGTTTCTACGTATTGCTTGTACTAGGCTGAGCTTCACACTCGGGCTATTCGTAGCTCCGTAATCTCGGGGTTGCAGAGTTAGGAAAAGGTTGAATTTCAAACAGTTTTGTTAATTCGGTTAGGCGGGGAAAAATGAATCAGATCAGATTGTAACCATGACAGAATGGGATACAAACATCTATCAAAAATTCTGCTGATAGTGCCACTTCGATTGTATATAAAAAAACACAATATTTTCTTCTTAGTAGATTTCCCAAGTTCAGTTCTGCCCCCCACCCCAGGTGTAGCATCCTTACCGCTGCCGCAACCGGGCGCGAAGGCGAGAAGGACACGCGTCCTTCGACCCGTCTCCCACCCCCTCCCAGTACACCAGTGCAGCCCCTCTGGAGTGCCTACCTCTGGGATGCATCGGGTCTTTCTCTTCGGTATGAAGTTTCTCCTTCTTGTGGGTGCTTGTCAGTCATCTATCAGCACTTTTTCCTTTCTTTTCTTCCGATCACGCATTCGTGTGTCGCTGCTTCATTAATGACTCAATTCCCCAGTGCCTGTCTTCATTATCAGGCGTGTGTAGTCAGCTTAGAGAAGTTTTCCTCGCGGCAAAAAGGTTTTTTTCCCCCTATTTTCTCTCTGCTAATCAATTACACCCATTTTATGAGACTCCATGTCTCCGATGCTGTAGACAATGATGCAAGTGGACACAGACTGCCAGCCCCGGGAGACTCAATTCCATGTTGCGACTATGTTGCTCTTTCCGTCTCCCCTCACCCTAGGCAGAGGATCGCTGAAGCCAGCGGAGCGCGCCGGGCATTTTCTCTATATGATAATTCCAAATAAAGCGATCACTCAGAGTTGTATTCCTCATCAGCAGATGGTTTAATCAGTAACGTGTTTCGCTTGCACAGCAAGCTTGTTCACACACTGTATTCTGGGTACTGGCTGTCATACAAATAGAGTGAAAACATAGACATAGGACTACTGTGGGTAAATCCATCTGCATGTCATTGTGGCATCCATTTTGGAGTGGTCAAAAAATGCATAGTGCCTTGACAAAACTTCCACTCCTCCAATTGAGTTGTGTTACTATCATTGCATTGTAATGAAAGTAAACTCGAAAGTAAATAATAAATACATGTTTGTTATTCACACAATATTAAAGGATAACATTAAGCACACAAATGGATTGAAAACATAGACATAGGACTACTGTGGATAAATCCATCTACACGTCGTTATGGCATCCATTTTGGAGTGGCAAAAATTGCATTGTGCCTTCACACAACTTTATTCCACTCATCCAAATGAGTTGTGCTACTATCATTGCAATATCATGACAGTAAATTAGAAATTAAATTCAGAATTAAATATATGGTTATTACTCGCTCAACAATAACTGTTGCACACCCTGTATGTCATGTGATCCAAGTGTCAATCATTTCTAGAATGCGATAAATCAGTATGTAGCTACCCCTTTTAGGTCTACATAGCCCATACCGTGTGTAAATTGGGCTATGGCTCAAAGAATATTGTGATTAATGCCCATACTTGTGTTTAACGCCAGACACCCTACTCACCCCACATTCGACACTGGCACTATGCCGTGTATTCTCTCCAGGGTGAAACGGGAGCATATTTTGCGCTTACCATGCAATTATGGTACTGCACCACGCCTTGGTATCGCCCGGAAATCATCCCCTAGCAGAATAGATTTTAAACCACTTTGGGTCCAAACACAAGTATGGGTATTAATCACAATATTCTTTGAGCCATAGCCCAAAAATAGAAAGAGAAGGGGGGCCACACAGCCCCCCTTCTAAAAATATGAAAAGTATAGAAAAACCGCATCTCGCCGGAGGCCCCGCCCCCTCCCTTTACCACTCTGCAAACGCGCCTCTTGGCGTGTTCTGGGTTGGGGGATTGAGTCCCCTTGAATCTTAAGGGTCCTTAGGGGCCAACTAGCCCACCAGGTACCTCCAGTAAACCCCACACAGTGGGATTGCTGAGAGGTGGTCCGAGGCCATGCCCCTTTTTACACCACTTTGCAAACGCGCCTCTTGGCGCACTGCTGGTGGGGCGATGAGGTCCTCTTGTGTCCTGAGGACCTCAGGACTGAAGTAGACTTCATCCCCCGAGCAGCAGTGTGCCAGGCGGCGCGTTTGCAGAGTGGTGTAAAAAGGGCGTTTGGTCTCGGATCACTCTCAGCAATCAAGCTGTGTGGGGCTTACTGGAGGTAACAAGAGGGCTAGTTGGCCCCCAGGGACCCTCAGGAGGTAAGGGGACTTCCTCCCCCAACCAAGAGCGTGCCAGGAGGTGCGTTTGCAGAGTGGTGGACAAAGGGGGCGTGGCCTGTGTCCACCTCTCAGCAATCCCACTGTGTGGGGCTTACTGGAGGTAACAGGTAGGCTAGTTGGCCCCTAACCACCCCCAGCAGCGAAGGGGACTTCAATCCCCATCCAAGAGTGTGCCGGGGAGCGCAATTGCAGACTGGTGGGCAAAGGGGTCATGGCCTGCTATGAGAACTTACCAATGCTGCTGTGTGGGACTTACTGAAGGTAATAGGAGGGGTAGTTGGCCCCCAGGTTGTCCTTGGGGGCCAACTACCCCACCTGTTACCTCCAGTAAGTCCCACACAGTGGGATTGCTAAGAGGTCTTCGGACGCCATGCCCCCTTTCTCCACCAGCCTGCAAACGCGCCTCCTGGCACACTACGGGTAGGGGGATGAAGTCCACTTTTCTCCTGAGGGACTTTGGGGGCCAAGAAGCCCTCCTTGTACCCCCTGTAAGTCCTATACAGCAGAATTCCTGAGCAGTGGTCGGAGGCCCAGCCCTCTTTCTCCACTTCTCTGCAAACACGACTACTAGTTAAGGAAGCATTTGCAATGTAATAGGTTTCGCATTTGCGAGAGTTAGAGCTATTGGCGTTGTAAATGTAAAAGTGTTTTATTAATGTTTCTTGGAGCGGAGTGGATGTAGGTTGTGTGTAGTGGAATTATGTGGTATGTTGTGCAGTGAAATTATGTGGATAGAAAGTATGTGGTATTTAGTGTATAGGAATCATTTAGACTGGGATTATGTGTAATGGAGAGTAATGGTGTGGTATGATAGTCTGTGTTGTGGAGTGGTAACCTGAGGTTTAGTCTTCCTCGTTTCCATAGAAGCTAAACTATAAACTCAATGAGACAAAAAAAAACACTGAAGAGCGCTTCTGGACCAAGTCAGAGGTATGAGCAGGGCCATTGGAATTATGCGACTGTTTGGCTGTACTGACTTTTGCACAATTATACATTTTCTGCATTTGCCACACAATCCGTCATCTTCTGTATAATCTGCAGATTTGAACAAAAAAAACCTTGTTTCTAGCTCAAACGGCTCAAACGTTACCAAAAATGCAGCGACAAGTGTTACAGCATGGTGGAAGGCCCTTTGCAAACCTAGAATGGTCACCTGTTACTTATTGCTAACCACTATTGCTTCTTTCTGCGCCTCTCTTGCCTCTTTCTGTATTTCTGTTCTTTCTGCACCTTTATTTCTTTTTCTGCACTTCATTTGCCTCATTCTGCTCATCTCTTCCACTTTCTGCACCTCTCTTGCCTCTTTCTGCACCTAGGTTGCCTCTTTCTGCACCCCACTTGCTTCTTTCTGTACCCCTCTTGCCTCTTTCTGCACCCTTTTTCCATCTTTTGCCTCTTTCTGTACCCCTGTTCCCTCTTTCTGCACCTCTCCTGCCTGTTTCTGCACCTCTGTTGCCTCTTTTTGCACTTCTCTTGCTTCTTTCTCTACCTCTGTTGCTTCTTTCTGCACCTCTCTTGCCTCTTTCTGCACCCTTCTTCCCTCTTTGTGCAACTCTATTGCCTCTTTCTACACCTCTCTTCCCTCTTTCTGCACCCCTCTTGCCTCTTTGTGCACCTCAGTTCCTTCTTTCTTCACTTCTCTTGCCTCTTTCTGCACCCCTCTTGCCTCTTTCTGCACTTCTGTTGGTTCTTTTGCACTGCTCTTGCTTCTGTCTGCACCCCTGTTCTCTCTTTCTGCACCTCTTTTGCCTGTTTCTGCAACTTTCTTGCCTCTTTTTGCAGTTCTCTTGCATCCTTCTGCACCTCTGTTGCTTCTTTCTGTACTTCTTTTGCCTCTTTCTGGACCTCTCTTGCTTCTTTCTGCACCCCAGTTGTCTCTTTTTGCACTTGTCTTCTCTCTTTCTGCACCTCTCATGCTTCTTTCTGCACTTCTCTTGCTTCTTTCTGCCCCTCTAATGCCTCTTTCTGCACCTCTGTTGTTTCTTTCTGCAGTTCTCTTGCTTCTTTCTCCACCGCTGTTGCTTCTTTCTGCACAACTCTTGCCTCTTTCTGCATCCTTCTTCCCTCTTTGAGCAACTCTCTTGCCTCTTTCTACACCTCTCTTCCCTCTTTGTGCACCCCTCTTGCCTCTTTGTGCACCTCTGTTCCTTCTTTCTGCACCTTTCTTGCAAATTTCTGCACCCCTCTTGCCTCTCTCTGTACCCCTCTTCCCACTTTCTGACACCTCTCTTGCCTCTGTCTGTACCCCGGTTCTCCTGTTTCTGCAACTTTCTTGCCTCTTTCTGCACTTCTCTTGCTTCTTTCTATACCTCTGTTGCTTCTTTCAGTAATTCTCATGCCTCTTTCTGGACCTCTCTTGCTTCTTTCTGCACCCCTGTTGTCTCTATCTGCACTCGTCTTCCCTCTTTCTGTACCTCTTTTGCTTCTTTCTGCACTTCTCTTGCTTTTTTCTGCACCTCTCTTGCTCGGTTCTGCACCCTTCTTCCTTTTTTTGCATCCATCTTGCCTCTTTCTGCAGTTCTTTTGACATTTTCTGCACCTCTCTTGCCTCTTTCTTCACCTCACTTGTCTCTTTCTGCTCTTCTCTTGCTTCTTTCTACACCTCTGTTGCTTCTTTCAGCAATTCTCTTGCCTCTTTCTGCACTTTTATTGCTTGTTTCTGCACCTCTCTTGCGTCTGTCTGCACCTCTCTTGCCTCTTTCTGCACCTCACCTGCTTCTTTCTGCACCCCTCTTGCCTCTTTCTGCACCCCTCTTCCCTCTTTATGCACCTCTCTTGCCTCTTTCTGCACCCCTGTTTCCTCTTTCTGCACCTTTCCTGCCTGTTTCTGCACTTCTCTTGCCTCTTTCTGCACCCTTTGTGCCTCTTTCAGCACCTCTGTTGCTTCTTTCTGCACTTCTCTTCCTTCTTTCTGCACCGCTCCTGCCTCTTTCTGTACCCCTCTTGCCTCTTTGTGCACCTCTCCTACCTCTTTCTGCACCCCTCTTGCTTCTTTCTGCACCTCTTTTGCTAATTTCTGCATCCCTCTTGCCTCTTTCTGCACCCCTCTTCCCTATTTCTCCACGTCTCTTGCTTCTTTCTGCACTTCTCTTGCTTCTTTCTGCACTGCTCTTGCTTCTTTCTGCTCCTCTCTTGCAAATTTCTGTATCCCTCTTACCTCTTTCTGTATCCCTGTTCCCTCTTTCTGCACATTTCTTGCCTGTTTCTGCACCTCTCTTGCCTCTTTCGGCACCTCTGTTGCTTCTTTCTGCACTTCTCTTGCCTCTTTCTGCACCCTTCGTGCCTTTTTCAGCACCTCTGTTGCTTCCTTCTGCACTTCTCTTCCTTCTTTCTGCACCCCTCCTGCCTCTTTCTGTACTCCTTTTGCCTCTTTGTGCACCTCTCCTACCTCTTTCTGTACCCCTCCTGCCTCTTTTTGCACCTCTGTTGGTTCTTTCTGCACTGCTCTTGCTTCTTTCTGCACCTCTTTTGCAAATTTCTGCATCGCTCTTGCCTCTTTCTGCACCCCTCTTCCCAATTTCTCCACTTCTCTTGCTTCTTTCTGCACTTCTCTTGCTACTTTCTGCACTGCTCTTTCTTCTTTCTGCACCTCTCTTGCAAATTTCTCTATCCCTCTTACCTCTTTCTGCAACCCTGTTCCCTCTTTCAGCACCTTTCTTGCCTGTTTCTGCACCTCTCTTGCCTCTTTCGGCACCTCTGTTGCTTCTTTCTGCACTTCTCATGCCTCTTTCTGCACCCCTCTTGCCTCTTTCAGCACCTCTGTTGCTTCTTTCTGCACTTCTCTTGCTTCTTTCTGTACCCCCTTGCCTCTTTCTGTACCCCTCTTGCCTTTTTCTGCAGTTCTTATGCCTCTTTCTACACCTCTTCTGCTACTTTCTGTACCCCTGTTGTCTCTTTCTGCACTCGTCTTCCCTCTTTCTGCACCTCTCTTGCTTCTTTCTGCACTTCTCTTGCTTCTTTCTGCACCTCTCTTGCTTCTTTCTGCACAATTCTTCCCTTTTTTGCATCCCTCTTGCCTCTTTCTGCAGTTCTCTTGCCATTTTCTACACCTCTCTTGCCTCTTTCGGCACTTCTGTTGCTTCTTTCTGCACTTCTCATGCCTTTTTCTGCACCCCTCTTGCCTCTTTCAGCACCTCTGTTGCTTCTTTCTGCACTTCTCTTGCTTCTTTCTGCACCCCTCTTGCCTCTTTCTGTACCCCTCTTGCCTTTTTCTGCAGTTCTTATGCCTCTTTCTATACCTCTTTTGCTTCTTTCTGCACCCCTGTTGTCTCTTTCTGCACTCGTCTTCCCTCTTTCTGCACCTCTCTTGCTTCTTTCTGCACCTCTGTTGCCTATTTCTGCATCTCACTTGCTTCTTTCTGCACCCCTCTTGCCTCTTTCTGTACCCCTCTTCTCTTTTTATGCACCTCTCTTGCCTCTTTCTGCACCCCTGTTCCCTCTTTCTGCACCTTTCCTGCCTGTTGCTGTACTTCTCTTGCCTCTTTCTGCACCCTTCGTGCTTCTTTCAGCACCTCTGTTGCTTCTTTCTGCACTTCTCTTCCTTCTTTCTGCACCCCTCCTGCCTCTTTCTGTACCCCTCTTGCCTCTTTGTGCACCTCCCCTACCTCTTTATGCACCCCTCTTGCCTCTTTTTGCACCTCTGTTGGTTCTTTCTGCACTACTCTTGCTTCTTTCTGCACCTCTTTTGCAAATTTCTGCATCCCTCTTGCCTCTTTCTGCACCCCTCTTCCCTATTTCTCCACGTCTCTTGCTTCTTTCTGCACTTCTCTTTCTTCTTTCTGCACTGCTCTTGCTTCTTTCTGCTCCTCTCTTGCAAATTTCTGTAACCCTCTTACCTCTTTCTACACCCCTGTTCCCTCTTTCTGCACATTTCTTGCCTGTTTCTGCACCTCTCTTGCCTCTTTCGGCACCTCTGTTGCTTCTTTCTACACTTCTCTTGCCTTTTTCTGCACCCTTCGCGCTGCTTTCAGCACCTCTGTTGCTTCCTTCTGCACTTCTCTTCCTTCTTTCTGCACCCCTCCTGCCTCTTTCAGCACCTCTGTTGCTTCTTTCTGCACTTCTCTTGCTTCTTTCTGCACCCCTCTTGCTTCTTTCTGCAGCCCTCTTCCCTATTTCTCCACTTCTCTTGCTTCTTTCTGCACTTCTCTTGCTTCTTTCTGCACTGCTCTTTCTTCTTTCTGCACCTCTCTTGCAAATTTCTCTATCCCTCTTACCTCTTTCTGCACCCCTGTTCCCTCTTTCTGCACCTTTCTTGTCTGTTTCTGCACCTCTCTTGCCTCTTTCGGCACCTCTGTTGCTTCTTTCTGCACTTCTCATGCTTCTTTCTGCACCCCTTTTGCCTCTTTCAGCACCTCTGTTGCTTCTTTCTGCACTCGTCTTCCCTCTTTCTGCACCTCTCTTGCTTCTTTCTGCACCCTTCTTCCCTTTTTTGCATCCCTCTTGCCTTTCTGCAGTTCTCTTGCCATTTTCTGCACCTCTCTTGCCTCTTTCGGCACCTCTGTTGCTTCTTTCTGCACTTCTCATGCCTCTTTCTGCACCCCTCTTGCCTCTTTCAGCACCTCTGTTGCTTCTTTCTGCACTTCTCTTGCTTCTTTCTGTACCCCCTTGCCTCTTTCTGTACCCCTCTTGCCTTTTTCTGCAGTTCTTATGCCTCTTTCTACACCTCTTCTGCTACTTTCTGTACCCCTGTTGTCTCTTTCTGCACTTGTCTTCCCTCTTTCTGCACCTCTCTTGCTTCTTTCTGCACTTCTCTTGCTTCTTTCTGCACCTCTCTTGCTTCTTTCTGCACCCTTCTTCCCTTTTTTGCATCCCTCTTGCCTCTTTCTGCAGTTCTCTTGCCATTTTCTACACCTCTCTTGCCTCTTTCGGCACTTCTGTTGCTTCTTTCTGCACTTCTCATGCCTCTTTCTGCACCCCTCTTGCCTCTTTCAGCACCTCTGTTGCTTCTTTCTGCACTTCTCTTGCTTCTTTCTGCACCCCTCTTGCCTCTTTCTGTACCCCTCTTGCCTTTTTCTGCAGTTCTTATGCCTCTTTCTATACCTCTTTTGCTTCTTTCTGCACCCCTGTTGTCTCTTTCTGCACTCGTCTTCCCTCTTTCTGCACCTCTCTTGCTTCTTTCTGCACCTCTGTTGCCTATTTCTGCATCTCACTTGCTTCTTTCTGCACCCTCTTGCCTCTTTCTGCACCCCTCTTCTCTTTTTATGCACCTCTCTTGCCTCTTTCTGCACCCCTGTTCCCTCTTTCTGCACCTTTCCTGCCTGTTGCTGCACTTCTCTTCCTTCTTTCTGCACCCCTCCTGTCTCTTTCTGTACCCCTCTTGCCTCTTTGTGCACCTCCCCTACCTCTTTATGCACCCCTCTTGCCTCTTTTTGCACCTCTGTTGGTTCTTTCTGCACTGCTCTTGCTTCTTTCTGCACCTCTTTTGCAAATTTCTGCATCCCTCTTGCCTCTTTCTGCACCCCTCTTCCCTATTGCTCCACGTCTCTTGCTTCTTTCTGCACTTCTCTTTCTTCTTTCTGCACTGCTCTTGCTTCTTTCTGCTCCTCTCTTGCAAATTTCTGTATCCCTCGTACCTCTTTCTACACCCCTGTTCCCTCTTTCTGCACATTTCTTGCCTGTTTCTGCACCTCTCTTGCCTCTTTCGGCACCTCTGTTGCTTCTTTCTGCACTTCTCTTGCCTTTTTCTGCACCCTTCGCGCCGCTTTCAGCACCTCTGTTGCTTCCTTCTGCACTTCTCTTCCTTCTTTCTGCACCCCTCCTGCCTCTTTCTGTACTCCTTTTGCCTCTTTGTGCACCTCTCCTACCTCTTTCTGTACCCATCCTGCCTCTTTTTGCACCTCTGTTGGTTCTTGCTGCACTGCTCTTGCTTCTTTCTGCACCTCTTTTGCAAATTTCTGCACCGCTCTTGCCTCTTTCTGCACCCCTCTTCCCTATTTCTCCACTTCTCTTGCTTCTTTCTGCACTTCTCTTGCTTCTTTCTGCACTGCTCTTTCTTCTTTCTGCACCTCTCTTGTAAATTTCTCTATCCCTCTTACCTCTTTCTGCAACCCTGTTCCCTCTTTCTGCACCTTTCTTGCCTGTTTCTGCACCTCTCTTGCCTCTTTTGGCACCTCTGTTGCTTCTTTCTGCACTTCTCATGCCTCTTTCTGCACCCCTCTTGCCTCTTTCAGCAACTCTGTTGCTTCTTTATGCACTTCTCTTGCTTCTTTCTGCACCCCTCTTGCCTCTTTCTGCACCCCTCTTCCCTATTTCTCCACTTCTCTTGCTTCTTTCTGCACTTCTCTTGCTTCTTTCTGCACTGCTCTTTCTTCTTTCTGCCCTCTCTTGCAAATTTCTCTATCCCTCTTACCTCTTTCTACACCCCTGTTCCCTCTTTCTGCACCTTTCTTGTCTGTTTCTGCACCTCTCTTGCCTCTTTCGGCACCTCTGTTGCTTCTTTCTGCACTTCTCATGCCTCTTTCTGCACCCCTTTTGCATCTTTCAGCACCTCTGTTGCTTCTTTCTGCACTCGTCTTCCCTCTTTCTGCACCTCTCTTGCTTCTTTCTGCACTTCTCTTGCTTCTTTCTGCACCTCTCTTGCTTCTTTCTGCACCCTTCTTCCCTTTTTTGCATCCCTCTTGCCTCTTTCTGCAGTTCTCTTGCTTCTTTCTGCACCCCTCTTGCCTCATTCTGTACCCCTCTTGCCTTTTTCTGCAGTTCTTATGCCTCTTTCTACAACTCTTTTGCTTCTTTCTGCACCCCTGTTGTCTCTTTCTGCACTCGTCTTCCCTCTTTCTGCACCTCTCTTGCTTCTTTCTGCACCTCTGTTGCCTCTTTCTGCATCTCACTTGCTTCTTTCTGCACCCCTCTTGCCCCTTTCTGCACCCCTCTTCCTCCCTCTTTCTGCACCTCTCGTGCCTCTTTCTGTACCCCTGTTCCCTCTTTCTGCACCTTTCCTGCCTCTTTCTGTACCTCTCTTGCCTCTTTGTGCACCTCTCCTACCTCTTTCTGCACCCCTCTTGCCTCTTTTTGCACCTTTGTTGGTTCTTTCTGCACTGCTCTTGCTTCTTTCTGCACACCTGTTCCCTCTTTCTGCACCTTTCCTGCCTGTTTCTGCACCTCTGTTGCCTCTTTCTGTACCTCAGTTGCTTCTTTCTGCAGTTCTCTTTCTCTTGCTGCACCCTTAGCGCCTCTTTCAGCACCTCTGTTGCTTATTTCTGCACTTCTCTTCCTTCTTTTCCTTCTTTCTGCACCCCTCCTACCTCTTTCTGTACCTGTCTTGCCTCTTTGTGTACCTCTACTATCCTTTTTCTGCACCCATCTTGCCTCTTTTTGCACCTCTGTTGGTTCTTTCTGCACTGCTCTTGCTTCTTTCTGCACCTCACTTTCCTCTTTCTGCACTTCTCTTGCTTCTTTCTACACTTCTGTTGCTTCTTTCAGCAATTCTCTTGCCTCTTTCTGCACTTCTCTTGCTTGTTTATGAACCTCTCTTGCGTCTTTCTGCACCTCTGTTGCCTCTTTCTGCACCTCACTTGCTTCTTTCTGCACCCCTCTTGCCTCTTTCTGCACCCCTCTTCCCTCTTTCTGCACCTCTCTTGCCTCTTTTTACACACCTGTTCCCTCTTTCTGCAGCTTTCCTGCCTGTTTCTGCAACTCTCTTGCCTCTTTCTATACCTCTGTTGCTTCTTTCTGCACTTCTCTTGCCTCTTTCGGCACCCTTCGTGCCTCTTTCAGCACCTCTGTTGCTTCCTTCTGCACTTCTCTTCCTTCTTTCTGCACCCCTCCTGCTTCTTTCTGTACCTCTCTTGCCTCTTTGTGCATCTCTCCAACCTCTTTCTGCACCCCTCTTGCCTCCTTTTTCACCTCTGTTAGTTCTTTCTGCACTGCTCTTGCTACTTTCTGCACCTCTTTTGCAAATTCCTGCATCCCTCATGCCTCTTTCTGCACCCCTCTTTCTTATTTCTATTTCTCCACCTCTCTTGCTTCTTTCTGTACTTATCCTGCTTCTTTCTGCACTTCTCTTGCTTCTTTCTGCACTGCTCTTGCTTCTTTCTGCACTTCTCTTGCAAATTTCTGTATCCCTCTTACCTCTTTCTGCACCCCTGATCCCTCTTTCTGTACCTTTCTTGCCTGTTTCTGCACCCCTCTTGCCTCTTTAAGCACCTCTGTTGCTTCTTTCTGCACTTCTCTTGCTTCTTTCTGCACCCCTCTTGCCTCTTTCTGTACCCCCTTGCCTCTTTGTGCACCTCTCCTGCCTCTTTCTGCACCTCTCTTGCCTTTTTCTGCAGTTCTCTTTCCTCTTTCTGCACCTCTTTTTCTTCTTTCTGCACTTTTCTTGCCTCTTTCTGTATCCCTCTTGCCTCTTTCTGCACTTTTCTTGCCTCTTTCTGTACCCCTCCTACCTCTTTCTGTACCTGTCTTGCCTCTTTGTGCAGCTCTACTATCCTTTTTCTGCACCCCTCTTGCCTCTTTTTGCACCTCTGTTGGTTCTTTCTGCACTGCTCTTGCTTCTTTCTGCACCTCACTTGCCTCTTTCTGCACTTCTCTTGCTTCTTTCTACACCTCTGTTGCTTCGTTCAGCAATTCTCTTGCCTCTTTCTGCACTTCTCTTGCTTGTTTATGAACCTCTCTTGCGTCTTTCTGCACCTCTGTTGCCTCTTTCTGCACCTCACTTGCTTCTTTCTGCACCCCTCTTGCCTCTTTCTGCACCCCTCTTCCCTCTTTCGGCACCTCTCTTGCCTCTTTTTACACACCTGTTCCCTCTTTCTGCAGCTTTCCTGCCTGTTTCTGCAACTCTCTTGCCTCTTTCTATACCTCTGTTGCTTCTTTCTGCACTTCTCTTGCCTCTTTCGGCACCCTTCGCGCCTCTTTCAGCACCTCTGTTGCTTCCTTCTGCACTTCTCTTCCTTCTTTCTGCACCCCTCCTGCTTCTTTCTGTACCCCTCTTGCCTCTTTCTGTACCCCTTTGCCTCTTTGTGCACCTCTCCTGCCTCTTTCTGCACCTCTCTTGCCTTTTTCTGCAGTTCTCTTTCCTCTTTTTCTTCTTTCTTCACTTTTCTTGCCTCTTCCTGTATCCCTCTTGCCTCTTTCTGCACTTTTCTTGCCTCTTTCTGTACCCCTCTTGCCTCTTTCTGCACCTCTGTTGGTTTTTTGTGCACTGCTCTTGCTTCTTTTTGCACCTCTGTTGCACATTTCTGCATCCCTCTTGCCTCTCTCTGTACCCCTCTTCACTCTTTCTGCACCTCTCTTGCCTCTGTCTGCACACCTGTTCCCTTTTTCTGCACTCCATTTGCCTGTTTCTGCACCTCTCTTGCTTCTTTCTGCACCTCTCTTGCCTCATTCTGCAAATCTCTTGGTTCTTTCTGCACTGCTCTTGCCTCTTTGTGCACCCCTCTTGCCTCTTTGTGCACCTCATTTGCTTCTTTCTGCACTTCTCTCTCCTCTTTCAGCACCCCTCGTGCCCCTTTCTGCACCTCTGTTGCTTCTTTCTGTACTTCTATTGCCTCTTTCTGTACCTCTCTTGCTTCTTTCTGCACCCCTGTTGTCTCTTTCTGCACCCCTGTTGTCTCTTTCTGCACTTGTCTTTCCTCTTTCTGCACCACTCTTGCTTCTTTCTGCACTTCTCTTACTTCTTTCTGTACCTCTCTTGCTTCTTTCTGCACCCTTCTTCCCTTTTTTGCATCCCTCTTGCCTCTTTCTGCTGTTCTCTTGCCATTTTCTGCACCTCTCTTGCCTCTTTCTGCACCTCACTTGCCTCTTTCTGCACTTCTCTTGCTTCTTTCCAGACCTCTGTTGCTTCTTTCAGCAATTCTCTTGCCTCTTTTGCACTTCTCTTGCTTGTTTCTACACCTCTTTTGCTTCTTTCAGCAATTCTCTTGCCTCTTTCTGCACTTCTCTTCCTTCTTTCTGAACCCCTCCTGCCTCTTTCTGTACCTCTCTTGCCTCTTTGTGCACCTCTTCTACCTCTTTCTGTACCCCTCTTGCCTCTTTCTGCACCTCTGTTGGTTCTTTCTGCACTGCTCTTGCTTCTTTCTGTACCTCTGACTTAGAGGTAGTTTTAATCCCCCTGCCCTATTATGTACTGGGGCCTTACAGGGGAGGTCATGCCAATCACAGGGGTACCCCAACCCATAGTGTACCCTAGTGTATGTAGGTGTTTTCAGTGTATTCTAAGTGTCTTTTAGCATAGCACTGGCTCCGGGCCTGGTTAGTCAGAGTCAGTTACCACCAGTACCAGTCAGCAAAAAGTTGGGGCCACAGGATGACTTTGCAACAAGGCCTCTTTGTGCACCTCTGTTGGGTCTTTCTTCATATCTCTTGTTTCTTTCTGCACCTTTCTTCATCTTTCTGGACTTCTGTTGCCTCTTTCTGCATTTCTCTTGCTTCTTTCTGCGCCTTTCTTCCTCTTCCTGCATATGTCCTACCGATGTAGGCATAGTTAGAAATTAGCATTTAAAAAACCTTAAAAATTCACTGAAAAAACCATAGGTTTCAGGGACATTATAGTTATTAACTAGCATTTAAAATACCTTTGACATTCACTGAAAAAACCATAGGTTTCACGGACGTTATAGTTAGAAATTAGCATTTAAAAAACCTTTGAAATTCACTGAAAAAACCATAGGTCTCAGGGACGTTATAGTTAGAAATTAGCATTTAAAAAACCTTAGAAATTTACTGAAAAAAACACAGGTTTCAGGGAAGTTATAGTTAGTTGGACATTTCAGTCGTGCAAAACCAGAGAAATTCGTTCGTTATAGTTAGTTGAGGTAACTATATCTCGCGCCCCCGCAATGCACTACTGATGATGTCACATATTACATCACTCATGACATGGTCAGTGACATCACTGGTGACAATTTGGCTGAAAGTTAGATATTGGTTTAGGGAAGTGCCTTTTTCTGATTTGGTGTAAATACGTTCAGTAGTTGCAGAGTTATTAAAAGAAAATCAAATGTGTGTATAGAGGACTGACTTATTCTGTGGGTGAGTGGCTGTATGGGTGAGTGAATGGTTGTGTGAGTGGCTGAATGAGTGAGCGAGTGGGTGTGTGAGTGTCTCTATGGAGGAGTGAGTGGTTGTGTGAGTACTTGTATGGGTCTGTGAATGGGTATGTGAGTGGTTGTGTGGGTGTGTGATGGGAGTACGAGAGGTTGTATGGGGTATGAGTGGGTGTGTGAGTGGTTCTGTGGATGATGTAATCAGTGATATTATCAGTGATGTCATTTGAGATGTCATCAGTGATGTCATGAGTCATGTCACTGACCATGTCATGAGTGATGTGATATATGAGGTCATTAACAGTGCACTTCGAGGGCATAACTTATAGTTAGCTCAGGTAACTATAACTGCTGAATTTCACTGGTTTTGCCCGAGGGAAATGAGAGTCTAACTATGATGTCCCTGTAACCTTTGGTTTTTTCAGTGAATTTCTAAGGTTTTTTAAATTATATTTCCTAACTACAATGCCCCTGTAACATTTGTTGTTTTCTGTGAATTTCAACATTTTATTTTATTTTATCTTATTTCCTTACTGTAACCTGTTGAGGTTTAATTTCTGTGAAATGAGCATTGTGCCAGAATGAATTCTGACCTGGGTATTTATGCTTTAAGAGATCACATTTTGTACAACAGCCCGACTCATCTGGAGCACTTTCTACTGGCTAATTAGTAAGTGCTACCCCGGTGGGGAAATGTATAGTGCATCTCCTATACTACAGCTGTGTGAAGAATGCCGAGGAAATGTCTCCAGTGACCTTGTGTGTCTGCAAGGTTGCCAATGTGATTGTTGCTCAAATGTCTTCAACAGATAACTTTATGTTATGTTAATTGGATTTGTAGAGTGCAACGGTTACCCTGAGGTGTCCTGGCGCTAAGTACTGCCTGAAGGTTAACGGAGAGGGCGGTCATTGAGTGAACAGCCAGGTCTTCAGCCCCCTTCTAAAGGAGAGGAGGTCTGCGGAGTTCCTCAGGTGGAACGGCAGGTCGTTCCAGGCCTTGGAAGTGCAGGTAATAAAGCTCCTGCCTCCCCAACTTGCTTTTTTAAAGGAAGGAACTTGAACATTTTTTGGTCCTGTGGACCGAAGAGTCCAGCCAGGAACATACCATTTAAGCCTTTGTTTCAAATGGTCTGGGCCTGTTCCATTAAGGGCTTTATAGGCTGTGCAGAGGGCCTTAAAATGTACCCTCTGTTTCACTGGAAGCCAGTGTAGCTGAATTAATTCTTTTTTCACCGAGACAAATTTAGGGGTCCCAGACAACAGCCTTGCAGCAGCGTTCTGGGCAATCTGAAGTCTATTGATATGCTGATTTTGGGCATTCAAATAAAGACCATTGCAGTAGTCCAGACGTGCCATAACAAGCATCGTCACCACAGTCCTGAGATCTCCTTCCGATAAATAGGGCTTTAATTTCCTTAAAATTCTTAGTATCAGAAAGCATGCCGACACCACTGAGCTTATATGATCACTGAACGTCAGTCTGTTGCCTACTGATACCCCCAGGTTTTTTGCTTTCAAGGTAGGGGTGGGGCAAGTACCCAGGTTAGCTGGCCATCAATCCGGTGTCCAGAGGTGTGGGTTATTTCCAAATACGATAACCTCGGTTTTGCTTGAATTTAGTTTTAAGCAGTTATTCGACATCCATCCTGCTATAGCCTTCATACAGTCACGGAAACACACTCCTGTTTCTTTTTCCTCCCCATCTTTAAACGATAACACTATTTGAGTGTCATCGGCATAGGAGGTGAGTTGGAAGCCAAATTAATTTATCAGGCCTGCCAGCGATCTCACGTAGATATTAAAAAGTGTTGGACTCAGAGAAGATCCCTGGGGAACCCCGCAGGGAAGGCAGAACGGCTTGGATTTGTTATTGTCCAGGTCCACTGTTTGTGTTCTTTCGGATAAAAAGGATTGCAGGAGGCGTCAGGCTGTACCTTGTACTCCTACTTCCGACAAACGGTCCATCAAAACCTCGTGATGGACCGTGTCAAAGGCTGCTGACAGATCTAACATGACCAGCATAGCCTTACCTCCACAGTCCAGTGCCTCCCTTACCTCCTCTATAGATTTAATCAAGGCCAACTCCGTGCTATGTCCCGCTCTAAACCCGTATTGAGATGGATGAAGAGTATTGTTAGTTTGAAGGAATGTACTGAGCTGAAGATTCATTGCTTTTTCTGTAATTTTTGCAGGGAGTGGGAGCCGCGAAATTGGCCGATAGCTGCTAGGGTCTGTAGGATCCAAGGTGGGTTTTTTAATAAGGGAAGGATGGAGGCCTTCTTCCAGTCCTTGGGAAATATCCCAGTGGTGAGTATGTTATTGATCAGAGGATTTAAGACTGATCCTATGATTTCCGAAGAAGCTTTCAGAACTGAAACAGGGCATGGATCCCTGGGGATCCTGAGCGCATAGAGTTCAAAAGTTTAATCGTATCTGATGTTTCTAGCAGTGCAAATTTGTCTAGGACAGGTGGGGGGTTGGATCCAAAACTTTAGAAGGTGGAACTGTGGACAAAACACACTTGGATGATTTGCAGTTTACAGAAGTAAATGTTTGTTTGTTTGGTGGAGATGCGATCATATTTCTAGGCATCAAGACCCCATTTCCAAAATCGTCAGGAAACACGCTTGGGGGGCCTTTTAGTTAGCTGTCAATCATCCTGGAAAAAGGGCTGGGATACATTGCATACCGCTAATGTACATGAGGCGAGACCAAACGAGTGGGGCTTCTAGACAAGTTTACATATTTTTATTTTTTAAAAGCTTAGAACACGATCTTTGGTCTCAGCAGCAGATGAGAAGAAACAACACCCTCATCACAGATAGTCTGTGAGATATTGCGTTTGAGAAAAGCAATGATGAAAACATCTCCATCATGGATTACAAAAAACTTTTTGGTGGAAATGAAGAGAAAACACACTTACTTTGCCTTGGCCATGAGTATGAAGTTAGGATGATTAGTACTTTACAGGTGTGGAGCTACAACATGGGCACCTACGTTGTTTATATCTGTAAGTGCTTCCCGTTGAGGTTTTATTTGTGTGAAATGAGCATCGTGGCAGAATGAATCCTGCCCTGCATATTTCTCCAAGAAGAGGCCACCATTTTCTTCTACACCACTACCCAACTGGAGTATTTTCTACTAGGTATTTAGTAAGTGCTACCTCGTTAGGTAAATGTATAGTGCATCTCCTATACTACAACTGTGTGAAGGACGTTGAGGAAATGGCTCCAGTGACCTTGTGTGTCTGTAACTTTGCAAATGTGATTATTCGTCGAGCGTCTTCACTATGTAACTTTATAAGGTGGAACTGCAGAGAAAGCACACTTGGATGATTTGTACTTTACAGAAGTAAATGTTTGTTTGTTTGGTGGAGATGCAATAGTACTCAGGACTTCCACTTTTCTCCTCTAAAATGTTGGCATGTATGATATAGCATATGTCAGCAGTGGCTTATATGTAGTAGAAGAGCAGTTTAAGGGTTAGCAACATGTTTCCACTGTCAACTAGGCCTACTATGTAAACTTCTTATATTTCTTTTTTTCTGAAAATTTAGGAGTCGCAAACCCATCTCTGAGTGGGTCTGTCAGTGGATTCATGAGTCTCTAAGCGGGTCTGTCAGTAGATGCATGAGTCTCTGAGTGGGTCTGTGGGTGGGTGTGTGAGTCTCTGAGTAGGTCTATGACTGTGTGCATAAGTCTCCGAGTGGGTCTGTGAGTGCATGCATGAGGGTCCGAGTGGGTCTGTGATTGGGTGCATGAGTCTCTCAGTGGGTCTGTGAGTGGGTGCATGAGTATTCTGAGTGGGTCTGTGAGTGGGTGTGTGAGTCTCTGAGTAGGTCTAGGAGTGGGTGCAAAAGTCTCTCAGTGGGTCTGTGAGTGAGTGCATGAGTGTCTAACTAGGTATGTGAGGGTGCATGAGTCTCTCAGTGGGTCTGTGAGTGGGTGCATGAGTCTCTCAGTGGGCCTGTCAGTGGATGCATGGGTCTCTGAGTGGGTCTGTGGTGAGTGTGTGAGTCTCTGGGTAGGTCTATGAGTGGGTGCATAAGTCTCTCATTGGGTTTGTGAGTGCATGCATGAGTGTCGGAGTGGGTCTGTGATTGGGTGCATGAGTCTCTCAGTGGGTCTGTGAATGGGTGCATGAGTGTCTGAGTGGGTCTGTGAGTTGGTACCTGAGTCTATGAGCAGGTCTATGATTGGGTGCATAAGTCTCTGAGCAGGTCTGTGAGTACATACATTAGTGTCTGGGTAGGTCTGTGAGTGGGTGCATGAGTCTCTCAGTGGGTCTGTGAATGGGTGCATGAGTCTGAGTGGGTCTGTCAGTGGATGCATGAGTCTCTGAGTGGGTCTGAGAACGGGTGCGCAAGTATCTGAGAGGGTCTGTAAGTGTGTGAATGAGTATCTGAGTAGGTTTATAGGTACATGTGTGAGTCTCTGAGTGTGCAAAAGTCTGAGAAGGTCTATGAGTGGGTGTGTGAGTGGGTCTGTGAATGGGTTCACAACCTTCTGAGTGTTTGAGTGTGTGGATGCATAAGTGCCTCAGTGGGTCTATGAGTGTGTATAATACTGTATAAGTAATCTGTGCACAGCTTTTGTTAAAAAAATTATTCTCAGCAAGGTTCACAACTCCACCACGACGTTACATGAGGGGCACCCTGAGCGCCGCGATGGAGTCGCAACTCTGTCCATGTGGGAAAAAACCAACTTACAGCTTTTTAAAACTCATAAATGGTCTCTTATACACACCAACAACACATCCATGGGGTCAGGGTACCCCTACCCTGAACCCCTTCTGCACGTTCTGCCTTCATACATCATCTTCCAGGACACGGTTCTGGGAAACAAAATGGCGGGCGTTATGTTCTATTCCGAGCAGCCAATAACAGCATTGCCCCTGGCGCGCAGATCCGCGACGCACTGTGGGTGGGTTGCAAAGGATCTGCATCCTATATATACAAATTTACATTCCCTTTAATATCTCAAAATCCACTGAACGGATTTACACCAATTAACATAAAGGGTTCTTTCTGCACTAAGACCTACCTTTCTGGCACATTTGGTGTAATTCCGTCCAGCAGTTCGAGCTACAGTCGTGACTAAAATCTCTATGGGAATTAACATGGGAAATGCACTTCTTTTGACCCCCGCTTTTTCTCACCCCCTCCCCCGCTTGACAGATCACCCTGAAACTTTCCATGCGGAACAAGAATCACCAGGGCACTTTCTTTTTTTAAACTTTTTGTGAAGGTTTGTCAACCGGTGCCAAAGTTATAGGCAAGTCAAAAAAACGTTTTTTCTATGGAAACTATATCCTAACTATATATATATTCACTGAAAAAACCATAGGTTTCAGGGGCGTTATAGTTAGTTGGACATTTCACTCGTACAAAACCATAGAAATTCCCCCGTTATAGTTAGTTCAGCTAACTATAACTTGCACGCCCGCAATGCACTGCTGATGACGTCCCATATTAGATCACTCATGACATGGTCAGTGACATCACTCATGACATCACTGATGACATCTCAAATGACATCACTGATGACATCACTGATGACATCATCCTTGTGATAGAGTGGCAGACCTCCTCTCACCCTAATATAACCTTTGATACACACACTCAAAAATACAAACTAACATTTTCAAAACAATGGATATACCAATACCAGTTACAACACACCTATTCAGTAATTCCAAGATCTACACACACATCCACTCATTCACCAACAGTCCCTATACAGTCACTCATACATGTACTCACTCATCATATGTACTCATACACCTATACATCCTGTTACACACCGCCACTCATCCATAGAGTTACTCACATACATAGTCACACATGCAAACAAAGTATCAAACATCCATTTACTTGCATATACAGTTATACACACACTACCACACTTACTTCTACAGAAACTTAAACATACTTACTCTCTTAAACAATCACTTATAGAAACACCTACTTATTTGTACAGGAACTCTTCCAATCTCTCACTCTCACATATACTCACTTATATACACCAATACTCACATATACTAGTTTAAAACATATGTAGTTACTCATAAAGACACTATTGAGACAGTCATTCACTCACTAACACACCCATACACATACTCATCCACCTATACAGTCCTGCACACATGCTGTCTTCAACACATACAAACAGTGAGTCACTCATTCATGCATCTATGCACTAAGTAATACCCCCCACCGAACCATACAGACACTCAGACACTCATACTGATACTCAAAAAACCAACTAATAACCCATATAGACACTCATGTAGCTACTCACCAACCCATGCAGCCACTTATACACAAAGTGAGAGACTGATACAGATATTTTCATATTTAAACATTACTCACTAACCCATGTATTCACTAAGATACACTTAGTCAGTTATACAATCAATTTTACAAAACAAAATCATCCATTTAGACACTTATATACCCATTTATTCTTCCATCGACCTTGAATATACATATATAAAACATATTTAATTTGTAGAAAAACACACAATCACTGGATGATGTCATCAGTGATGTCATCAGTGATGTCATTTGAGATGTCATCAGTGATGTCATGAGTGATGTCACTGACCATGTCATGAGTGATGTAATATGTGACGTCATCAGCAGTGCATTGCGGGTGCGCGAGTTATAGTTAGCTGAACTAACTATAACGGGGAATTTCTATGGTTTTGTACGAGTGAAATGTCCAACTAACTATAACGCCCCTGAAACCTATGGTTTTTTCAGTGAATTTCTAAGGTTTTTTAAATGCTAATTTCTGACTATAACGTGCCTGAAACCTATGGTTTTTTCAGTGAATTTCTAAGGTTTTTTAAATGCTAATTTCTAACTATAACGTGCCTGAAACCTATGGTTTTTTCAGTGAATATATATATATTTATTATACTATGTATACATGTGAAAATGTCTTGGTCCCCTGTTTGCCTCGGTGGCACGGAAAAAAAAGGTGGAACTGACGTCAGCACGCCGACGAGGTTCTCTTATGGCTCCGATGACGTCATACGGTGTCACGAGCGGAGCCGCGCTATTATGACGTCCTCGTTGACGTGGGAGAGCTAGGAAAGAATTTCCGTGGAATGCTGGTGCAGGGGATATTCACCTAAGTGTTCAGGCTAGTCCTTTGGGAGCAACTGTTTATGTTGCCACTCCAGAAACCGAAACCAGTGATCCGAGGGCAGAGGCCCTGCAGATGGCACACGAGGTGGGGTGCCCAGTCGTGTGCACCGGCGGGGCAGCGAGTGACAAGCACCACAACCCACAAAAAAGGTAACGAGGGCACTGAATAACACAGGATCTTCTCTTTGTATCTGGCAGGAACAACGAAGTTAAAATGCCCTAGTACCAAAATGTAGAATTAGTGCTACAACGGTCTTCAAGAGGACCTGCGATGCCGCTTCTGCCTCCCGTACCCTGGAGGTGGCACATGGGTCACGCGGTACGGTCATACTGCGGTGGGACGCACACTCGTTGACCTCTCATGGCACTGCTCCACACTTCTGGGAGGACGCTTTCCATTAGCTATGTTTTCTGATGACATGTCGCGCCGGCCCCGTCCAACAACAGAACTCCTTTAGATCCAAACAGACTCTTCCACTCTCTCACCGGAAGTGAAACCAGGCCACGAGGACACTTTCACAATACAACAGCCGGGAATGCACTTTTCGGTAAAAAAACACATTCCTTCCTCCTAATTAATCAAATAAACTTCTCACTGAAGAACAGGGGCCAGCTTCGATCGGTAAACAGCCGTTACAATGACTTTTTTACTTTGCGATACCATTACAACGCATGCATTACCACGCATGCGTTGTACATCACGAAGTCATTACTACGCATTTTTTTAGAACGCATGGTCATTTACCACGCATGCCTTTACAACTAATTTTGTTGTAAAGGTACGTATGGTAAATGACCATGCATTCTAAAAAACAAGTAGACGATCCATGTCGTTGTAAGGAAACAGAGGCTGTTCCGTTTCCTCACAACGACGTGCACCGCCCTCAGAGACGACGTGAAGCAGGAACCACGAGGAGAGAGGAACCACGAGGAGTGAGAGGTAAGGGGGATTGGGCATGGGGTGGGGTTTCTTTTCAAGAGTTTAGGGTAGTGCAGTGGTGTTTGGGTGGTGTAGGGGGTCGTGCTGGGGGTAGTGTTTTAGGGTTTAGGGTAGTGCAGGGGTGTTTGGGTAGTGTAGGGGTCGTGCTGGGGGTAGTGTTTTAGGGTTTAGGGTAGTGCAGTAGTGTAGGGGGTCGTGCTGGGGGTAGTGTTTTAGGCTTTAGGGTAGTGCAGTGGTGTATGGGTAGTGTAGGGGGTCATGCTGGGTTAGTGTTTTAGGGTTTAGGGTAGTGCAGTGGTGTTTGAGTAGTGTAGGGGGTCATGCTGGTGATAGTGTTTTAGGGTTTAGGGTAGTGCAGTGGTGTTTGTGTAGTGTAGGGGGTCATGCTGGGGGTAGTGTTTTATGGTTCAGGGTAGTGCAGTGGTGTTTCAGTAGTGTAGGGGGTCGTGCTGAAGGTAGATTTAGGGTTTAGGGTAGTGCAGTGGTGTTTGTGTAGTGTAGGTATGTCGTGATGGGGGTAGTGTTTTAGGGTTTAGGGTAGTGCAGTGGTGTTTGTGTAGTGTAGGGGGTTGTGCTGGGGGTAGTGTTTTAGGGTTTATGTTAGTGCAGTGGTGTTTGGGTAGTGTAGGGGTAGTGCTGGGGTAGTGTTTTAGGGTTTAGGGTAGTGCAGTGGTGTTTGTGTAGTGTAGGGGGTAGTGCTGGGGGTAGTGTTTTAAGGTTTAGGGTAGTGCAGTGGTGTTTGGGTAGTGTAGGGGTTCATGCTGGGGGTAGTGTTTTAGGGTTTAGGGTATGGCAGTGGGTTTGGGTAGTGTAGGGGTCATGCTGGGGGTCGATTTAGGGTTTAGGGTAGTGCAGTGGTGTTTGTGTTGTGAGGGGGTCGTGCTGGGGGTAGTGTTTTAGGGTTTAGAGTAATGCAGTGGTGTTTGTATAGTGTAGGGGGTTTAGGGTAGTGCAGTGGTGTTTGTGTAGTGTAGGGGGTCATGCTGGGGGTTGTGTTTTAGGGTTTAGGGTAGGGCAGTGGTGTTTGTGTAGTGTAGGGGGTAGTGTTTTAGGGTTTAGGGTAGTGCAGTGGTGTTTGTGTAGTGTAGGGGGTCATGCTGTGGGTAGTGTTTTAGGGTTTAGGGTAGTGCAGTTGTGTTTGTGTAGTGCACGGGGTCGTGTTTTAGGGTATAGGGTAGTGCAGTGGTGTTTGGGTAGTGTAGAGGGTCATGCTGGGGTTAGTGTTTTAGGGTTTAGGGTAGTGCAGTGGTGTTTGGGTAGTGTAGGGGGTCGTGCTGGGGGTAGTGTTTTAGGGTTTAGGGTAGTGCAGTGGTGTTTGTGTAGTGTGGGAGGTCATGCTGGGGGTAGATTTAGGGTTTAGTGTAGTGCAGTGGTGTTTAGGTAGTGTAGGGAGTCGTGCTGGGGGTAGTGTTTTAGGGTTTAGGGTAGTCCAGTGGTGTTTGCGTAGTGTAGGGAGTCATGCTGGGGGTAGTGTTTTAGGGTTTAGGGTAGTGCAGTGGTGTTTGGGTAGTGTAGCGGGTCGTGCTGGGGTAGTGTTTTAGGGTTTAGGGTAGTGCAGTGGTGTTTGTGTAGTGTAGGGGGTCATGCTGGGGGTAGTGTTTTAGGGTTTAGGGTAGTGCAATGGTGTTTGTGTAGTGTAGGGGGTAGTGTTTTAGGGTTTAGGGTAGTGCAGTGGTGTTTGTGTACTGTAGGGGGTCGTGCTGGGTTCTAGTGTTTTAGGGTTTAGGGTAGTGCAGTGGTATTTGTTTAGTGTAGGGGTAGATTTAGGGTTTAGGGTAGTGCAGTGGTGTTTGGGTAGTATAGGGGGTCGTGCTGGGGGTAGTGTTTTGAGTTTAGGGTAGTGCAGTTGTGTTTGGGTAGTGAAGGGGGTCGTGCTGGGGTAGTGTTTTAGGGTTTAGGGTAGTGCAGTGGTGTTTGGGTAGTGTAGGGGTCAACCAACATGAATTTGTCCTTGTGTGATGTAACCAATGCTCATGTAAAGCACTCCAATACCTGACCAGTCTGCACTATATAAAACTGCAAAAAACAAAAAATAAAAAGTGTTTTGCACACTTCTGTCATTGGGCTATACGTGGGCTACCTCTGGGTGATATTTGTGATACATTTGGGCTCTTTTTTCTCTGGTGGCCATCTTGGGAGACTTATTTGTTATGAAGTTTCCTAATTTCCTCATTTACTACAGTCTCCTCAGTAGGAAATGCTTTCAGTTTTTTACTTTGATTCCATCAAGAAGGCATTCAGATGTGTCACACATTTGCCATAAATTCAGAATGTTAGCACTCTAGTTGTTCATTAGATCACTGTAGTAAAGCTCCTTCTCACCAAGGAGTTAACTGGAAGTCTACTGCTGGTATTGAAAGTGATTGTTTCAGTCTGCATGTCAGAATTTTCCAATGAAATAGAAGAGGATTTGAGATCTCACTTAAAACATGCCCTAAATTTTCTTTTTGCAGCACTAACCATAATTTCTATGGCAAAATGAACCCCCTCATTTTGTTCCTTTTTAAATTAAATGTTTTAAGTGGTACCAGTTTATTCCAATCAAGATGGCTTCAGGTGTGCCATACTTTTGTCATAAGTAAGGCTGTTAACACTCTAGTTGTTCTTTAGAACACTCTGGGAAGCTGCAGTAGAACACAAAGGCATCAACTGACAGGCTGCTCCTGTTGAAATATAACAGGAAGATATTTGAGATCTCACTTAAAACATGTCCTAATTTTTCTTTCTACAGCCCTAACCATAATTTCTATGGCAAAATGAACCCCCTCATTTTGTTCCTTTTTAAATTAAATGTTTTAAGTGTTACCAGTTTATTCCAATCAAGATGGCTTCAGGTGTGCCATACTTTTGTCATAAGTAAGATTGTTAGCACTCTAGTTGTTCTTTAGAACACTCTGGGAAGCTGCAGTAGAACACAAAGGCATCAACTGACAGGCTGCTCCTGTTGAAATATAACAGGAAGATATTTGAGATCTCACTTAAAACATGTCCTAATTTTTCTTTCTACTGCACTAACCATAATTTCTATGGCAAAATGAACCCCCTCATTTTGTTCCTTTTTAAATTAAATGTTTTAAGTGTTACCAGTTTATTCCAATCAAGATGGCTTCAGGTGTGCCATACTTTTGTCATAAGTAAGACTGTTAGCGCTCTAGTTGTTCTTTAGAACACTCTGGGAAGCTGCAGTAGAACACAAAGGCATCAACTGACAGGCTGCTCCTGTTGAAATATAACAGGAAGATATTTGAGATCACACTTGAAACATGTCCTAATTTTTCTTTCTACAGCACTAACCATAATGTCTATGACAAAATGAACCCCCTCATTTTGTTCCTTTTTAAATTAAATGTTTTAAGTGTTACCAGTTTATTCCAATCAAGATGGCTTCAGGTGTGCCATACTTTTGTCATAAGTAAGACTGTTAGCACTGTAGTTGTTCTTTAGAACACTCTGGGAAGCTGCAGTAGAACACAAAGGCATCAACTGACAGGCTGTTCCTGTTGAAATATAACAGGAAGATATTTGAGATCTCACTTAAAACATGTCCTAATTTTTCTTTCTACAGCACTAACCATAATTTCTATGGCAAAATGAACCCCCTCATTTTGTTCCTTTTTAAATTAAATGTTTTAAGTGTTACCAGTTTATTCCAATCAAGATGGCTTCAGGTGTGCCATACTTTTGTCATAAGTAAGACTGTTAGCGCTTTAGTTGTTCTTTAGAACACTCTGGGAAGCTGCAGTAGAACACAAAGGCATCAACTGACAGGCTGCTCCTGTTGAAATATAACAGGAAGATATTTGAGATCACACTTGAAACATGTCCTAATTTTTCTTTCTACAGCACTAACCATAATTTCTATGACAAAATGAACCCCATCATTTTGTTCCTTTTTAAATTAAATGTTTTAAGTGTTACCAGTTTATTCCAATCAAGATGGCTTCAGGTGTGCCATACTTTTGTCATAAGTAAGGCTGTTAGCACTCTAGTTGTTCTTTAGAACACTCTGGGAAGCTGCAGTAGAACACAAAGGAATCAACTGACAGTCTCTGCCATTGTTGGATGTACATATTTTACTGAGAATGTCAGACTTCATTCTCACATGACTGAGAAAGATAATGTGAATTTACAGAAAATATGCTCTCATTTTAGCTTCTGGAGCACCTTCCAAAACTGTATGGGAAAAGCATGTGAAAATAGTTTTCTCTCAAACATGATTCATGATATCCCAGCAGAAGTTTTTCACAGGGTAAAATCACCTTAGAACACACCACAATTCCTGAAATTAGTATGGTACCATCAACAAATGAATTCTAATGTAACTAAAGTCTTTTATCACCCTTTATAGTTCTCCTTTTGGTAACCCTCAAAATCTTCGATTCACTACAATGCATTTCAATGGGGTACTATCATTTATATTGGTCCCAAGATGGCTGCCAGCAATTCCAGGATGAAGTGCTGACAGCCAATCAGATCTCACGATGACGTGTGGTTAGGCTCCGCCCAGAGATATATGTGTTTTTACTTTTGATTTTCTCAGCATCTACTGAACGGATTTACACCATTTAACAAAAAGGGTTCTTTCTGAACCAAGAACTACCTCTTTGCCAAATTTGGTGTAATTCCGTTCAGCAGTTCGGGCTGTAGCCTTGCATAAAATTTCCTATGGGAAATTGATTTTTGACTCTTATTTTTTAATTTCTCCGCAACTACTGAACGGATTTACACCATTTAACAAAAGGGTTCTTTCTGAACCAAGAACTACCTCTTTGCCAAATTTTGTGTAATTCCGTTCAGCAGTTCGGGCTGTAGCCGTGGCTAAAGTTTCCTATGGGAAAATGAATGGGGAAAACACGTTTTGGGACCCCCCTTTTTTATCGGCCCCCGCTTGACGAATCACCCCGAAACTTTCAGGGTAGGAGCGGACCGGAGCGGGCCATAAAGTTTGAAAATTTCGCAAAGATTCCTCAACCGACGCAAGAGTTATTTTAAATAGAATGTTGCGGATTTCCTATGGAAAATAGGTCCTAACAATAACTATCTACTGGCGACCGCCAGTAGATAATATATATATATATATATATTCACTGAAAAAACCATAGGTTTCAGACACGTTATAGTTAGAAATTAGCATTTAAAAAACCTTTGAAATTCACTGAAAAAACCATAGGTTTTAGGGACAGTTGTAGTTAGTTGGACATTTCACTCGTACAAAACCATAGAAATTCCCCTGTTATAGTTAGTTCACGTAACTATAACTCGCGCCCCCGCAATGCACTGCTGATGACGTCACATATTACATCACTCATGACATGGTCAGTGACATCACTGATGACATCACTGAAGAATGTGCTAGTATTTGTATGAGTAAGTGAGTTGGTGTGTGTATAACTGTATAGGTGAGTAAATGGGTGTGTGCTTAATGTTTTGCATGACTGACTAGGTGTGTGAGTACCTCTATGGATGAGTGGCGGTGTGTGAGTGTTTATATAGGTGTATGAGTGCATATAATAGTCCTGTACTGAGTGACTATAAGTATGAGTGACTGTACGGGTGAGTGAGTAGATGTGTCTGTTTTGACCTAAGAATCAGTGAGTGTGTCTATAGTAATTGGTGTTGGAGTGTCTATGGTTTTGACAATGGCAGTCTGTAATTTACAGTGGGTGTATCAAAAGTTATATTAGGGTGTGAGAAGATGCATCAAATTATCACATGGATGATGTCATCAGTGATGTCATCATTGATGTCATTTGAGATGTCATCAGTGATGTCATCAGTGATGTCACTGACCATGTCATGAGTGATGTAATATGTGACGTCATCAGCAGTGCATTGCGGGCGCGAGTTATAGTTACGTGAACTAACTATAACGGGGAATTTCTATGGTTTTGTACGAGTGAAATGTCCAACTAACTACAACTGTCCCTAAAACCTATGGTTTTTTCAGTGAATTTCAAAGGTTTTTTAAATGCTAATTTCTAACTATAACGTGTCTGAAACCCATGGTTTTTTCAGTGAATTTCAAAGGTTTTTTAAATGCTAATTTCTAACTATAACGTGCCTGAAACCTATGGTTTTTTTCAGTGAATTTCAAAGGTTTTGTAAATGACAATTTTTAAATGTATTAATTGTTATATTTATTTTTTTGATACTGATTTACTACATTTTTTTAAACTATTTATTTTTAGATATTTTATTTTTTAAAATACATTGTAATTACATTATACATTACATTACAAAATATACTTACTCAGAATGAATTACTTTAGTTTAAATACTTTGCAAATAGGCAATAGACTTTTAAGTACAGTAGTTACAGTTGTTGCAATGGGCAACCCAATTTCAAACACAATGCAACATTGAGCTCAATGTGAATTTCAAGTTAAATGCAATTAGTTACTTTATGGATTACTTTTCTAATCAGAGGACTGGATCCTAGATTCAGTCCTGGGACATCTCCTGTAAACAGTTGAGTAAAAGCGTTTTGGTTACAGTAGTGATTTTTAAGGAATATTATTGTATTTTAAAAGTTGACACTTAGAAACTTTTTCACATAGAATCACCAATGCTATCCTATGGGAGAAAATTCACTTAGCAGGTAAGTAGTGTTATCGTTACTTTTTCTTACTCAGTGGTGGATCTTGGATCCAGCACTGGTGCATCTCCTGTAAACAGTTGAAAGAATGCGTTTAAGTCATACAGGCGATTTTTAAGGAATATTTGTAGTTTGTGAAAATCGACACTTTGAAACTTTTCTGCTGAAAACCAGACAATGGATTCCTATGGAAGGAAATACAAGTTACTGGTAAATACGGTTAGAATTACTTTTCAGGGTCAGTGCTGGGCTAAAAGATGCAGCACTGGGTTCTCTCCTGATAACAGGTGAGTAAATCGGAATTCGTAGTTCGGCTGATTTTAGAGGAATATTATAAAGTTCCAAAACTCCACACTTAGAAGAATTTCCAAGTGAAACCAGTCAATGTTAGCCTATGGAAGGAAATTCAAGTTACTGGTAAGTATGGTTAAAATTACTTTTCAGGATCAGTACTGGGCTCAAAGGTGCAGCACTGAGGTCTCTCCTGATAACAGGTGAGTAAATCGGAATTCGTAGTTCGGCTGATTTTAGAGGAATATTATAAAGTTCCAAAACTCAACACTTAGAAGAATTTCCAAGTGAAACCAGTCATTGTTAGCCTATGGAAGGAAATTCAAGTTACTGGTAAGTACGGTTAGAATTACTTTTCAGGGTCAGTGCTGGGCTAAAAGATGCAGCACTGGGTTCTCTCCTGATAACAGGTGAGTAAATCGGAATTCGTAGTTCAGCTGATTTTAGAGGAATATTATAAAGTTCCAAAACTCAACACTTAGAAGAATTTCCAAGTGAAACCAGTCAATGTTAGCCTATGGAAGGAAATTCAAGTTACTGGTAAGTACGGTTAGAATTACTTTTCAGGGTCAGTGCTGGGCTAAAAGATGCAGCACTGGGTTCTCTCCTGATAACAGGTGAGTAAATCGGAATTCGTAGTTCAGCTGATTTTAGAGGAATATTATAAAGTTCCAAAACTCAACACTTAGAAGAATTTCCAAGTGAAACCAGTCAATGTTAGCCTATGGAAGGAAATTCAAGTTACTGGTAAGTACGGTTAGAATTACTTTTCAGGATCTGTACTCGGCTGAAAGATGCAGCACTGAGGTCTCTCCTGATAACAGGTGAGTAAATCGGAATTCGTAGTTCTGCTGATTTTAGAGGAATATTTGTAAGTTTCAAAATCGACACTTAGAAACTTTTTCAGCAAAAAGCAGGCAATGATATCCTATGGAAGGAAATTCAAGTTACTGGTAAGTACGGTTAAAATTACTTTTCAGGATCTGTACTCGGCTCAAAGATGCAGCACTGAGGTCTCTCCTGATAATAGGTGAGTAAATCGGAATTCGTAGTTCAGCTGATTTTAGAGGAATATTTGCACAATGGTGAAGGAAGGGGATGGGGCCTGAGGTGACATGTCTGCAAACACGCCCTGTGGCGCGTTTTAAGTTGGAGAATTAATTCCTCCTCAATCCCGAGGGTCCCTAGGGGCCAACTGGCCCACCAGATACCTCCAGTATGCGCCAGAGAGCTGCGTTGCAGAGAGGTGTTCAGAGGCCACGCCCCTTTTTACAACACTCTGCAACGCAGCTCCATGGCGCTTACTGGAGGTACCTGGTGGGCTAGTTGGCCCCCAGGGACCCTCAGGATTGAAGGGGATTTAATTCCCATCTTAAAATGCGCCACGGGGCCTGTTTGCACACATGTCACCTGGCGGTCGCCAGTAGATAGTTATAGTTAGGACCTTTATCCATAGGAAATCCGCAACATTCTATTCCCAATAAGTTTGGCGTCGTTTGACGAATCATCGCAAAATTTTCAAAATTAGTGGGGCGCTCTGGTACGCTACTGTCTTGAAAGTTTCGGGGTGATTCATCAAGCGGCGGCCGAGAAAAAAGGGGGTCCCAAAACGCGTTTTCTCCGTTTTCTCCATGATAATTCCCATAGGAAATTTTAGCCACGGCTACAGCCCGAACTGCTGAACGGAATTACACCAAATTTTGCAAAAAGGTAGCGCTTGGTTCAGAAAGCGACCTTGTTTTTAAATGGTGTAAATCCGTTCAGTAGTTGCGGAGAAATTCAAAAAATAAGAGTGAAAAAATCGATTTCCCATAGGAAACTTTATGCAAGGCTACAGCAAAAACTGCTGAACGGAATTACACCAAATTTGGCAAAAAGGTAGTGCTTGGTTCAGAAAGCACCCTTTTTAAAAATGGTGTAAATCCGTTCAGTAGTTGCTGAGAAAATCCAAAATAAAAGTTTTGATATTTAGAGGCACGGAGGATCCGCGCACCCTCCCGGCCACGAGCTGCATGCTAATTGGCTGTCAACACTCCAAAGCAGGAAGTGTTAGCAGCCATCTTGTTCTCGGTAGAACCGAGGGACAAGAAAAGACAAAAACAAGGGCGCAAAACACAAAAAGGGGGCAGGGTAGAAACACCCTGACCCCTAGCCCTGCTCAGGGGTCCTACAATCGGCAGAAAACACGCTGGGTGCGCGGATCCTGCCGATAAAAAAAAACGAAGCGCGGGCTCCCGCGCTCGTGGTTAATTGGCCCCCGGGTGGGCCAAGTCCCGGGGGCATGCGGGGCTTTATTATTAATTATATGTGGGGCCTCTAAGGCCCCCAAGCCCCGGGGACCGCCACCCCCGGGGCTTTAAACAAAATGGTGCGGGAGGGCTCTGAGCCCTCCCGCAGCCCTGGCGACCGCCACCCCCCGGGGCTTCTTTTTTAAAAATTAAATCACCTGTGTGGGGGGGCTCCAGCCCCCCCACACGTCCCGGGGACCGCCACCTCCCCGGGGGCACTAACAAATTTAAAATGGGGGTCTGTTTTGGACCCCGGAAGCCCCGGGGACCACCACCTCCCCGGGGCTTTGCAGATGTGGGGAGGGGGCCGCGCGGCCCCCATCCTGGAGCCATTGATGGCCCTGGGGACCGCCACCCCCCAGGGCCGGCTCCTGCAGTGTCCCGGGGTGCTCACTCCCGGGACACTGTAGTTTGCAATGACAGGACGGGAGCCTTGCAGCTCCCGTCCTGTCATTGCAAACTGCTTTGCTTCATTGAAGCGAGAGCAGGGAAACCTGCTCTTGCTTCAATGAAGCAAAGCAGATTGCTTTTCCACATGGGGAGCTGTATGTCAGCAGCTCCCCATGTGGAAAGCAATGCCGACTCCCGAGGGACGCGGGGAGCCGGCTGGGACCGTGGGGGGATTGGGGACCCCCAACGGTCCCCAACGAAGAGGGCCAGCCCCGGGGGATGGGGTCCCCGGGGCAAGTAGTGGTCCGGGAGGGGCCCAAAAAATGGAAAAAGGAAGAGGGGCCACACAGCCCCCCTTCGGGGAAAAAAAAAAAACGATCGGGCCGCAGGCCCCGCCCCCTTCCTTTACCACTCTGCAAACGCGCCCCCTGGAGTGTTTGCAGAGGGGGAACGAATTCCCCTTGAATACTGGGGGTCCCTGGGGGCCAACTAGCCCACCAGGAACCTCCAGTATGCGCCAGGGGGCTGCGTTGCAGAGAGGTGTACAGAGGCCACGCCCCTTTTTACACCTCTCTGCAACGCAGCTCTGTGGCGCTTACTGGAGGTACCTGGTGGGATAGTTGGACCCCAGGGACCCTCAGGATTCAAGGGGATTTAATCCCCCAACTTAAAATGCGCCACGGGGTGCGTTTGCACAGTCGTGAAGGGAGGGGGCGGGGCTTCAGGTGACATGTGTGCAAACAGGCCCCGTGGCGCATTTTAAGATGGGAATTAAATCCCCTTCAATCCTGAGGGTCCCTGGGGGCCAACTAGCCCACCAGGTACCTCCAGTAAGCGCCATGGAGCTGCGTTGCAGAGTGTTGTAAAAAGGGGCGTGGCCTCTGAACACCTCTCTGCAACGCAGCTCTCTGGCGCATACTGGAGGTATCTGGTGGGCCAGTTGGCCCCTAGGGACCCTCGGGATTGAGGAGGAATTAATTCTCCAACTTAAAACGCGCCACAGGGCGTGTTTGCAGACATGTCACCTCAGGCCCCATCCCCTTCCTTCACCATTGTGCAAATATTCCTCTAAAATCAGCTGAACTACGAATTCCGATTTACTCACCTGTTATCAGGAGAGACCTCAGTGCTGCATCTTTGAGCCCAGTACTGATCCTGAAAAGTAATTCTAACCGTACTTACCAGTAACTTGTATTTACTTCCATTGGAATCCATTGTCTGGTTTTCCGCAGAAAAGTTTCAAAGTGCCGTTTTTCACAAACTACAAATATTCCTTAAAAATCGCCAGTATGACTTAAACGCATTCTTTCAACTGTTTACAGGAGATGCACCAGTGCTGGATCCAGGATCCACCACTGAGTAAGAAAAAGTAACGATAACACTACTTACCTGCTAAGTGAATTTCCTCCCATAGGATAACATTGGTGATTCTATGTGAAAAAGTTTCTAAGTGTCAACTTTTAAAATACAATAATATTCCTTAAAAATCACTACTGCAACCAAAACGCTTTTACTCAACTGTTTACAGGAGATGTCCCAGGACTGAATCTAGGATCCAGTCCTGTGGTTAGAAAAGTAATCCATAAAGTAACTGTTAGAAATGGGATCTCTGGTTGGCTAAGGCTTGCGCCAAAGCCAGGCAGAGACCACCACTCTAGTCAGGGCGAGGGAGTTACACGCCAAAGATAACCCCTGCTCACCCCCTTGGTAGCTTGGCACGAGCAGTCAGGCTTATCCCGGAGGCAATGTGTAAAGCGTTTGCGCAACACACCCACAGCAACAACATACTAGGCACACCACAAAAAGGAACTCCACACAAGGTTATATATAAAAATAGCCTTTGTATTATCATAAAACACATTAGAATAGTACTCACATAATATACATCGTGCCACCTGGCACTGGGTCATATTTACAAGGGATTATTTACACCTAACAGGGCCAACTGGACCACTGTCAGAACCAGCACAAAGCGAACTTAGTATATGTAGCACTTATAATAAATGTAGAACACATCATAAACGTACAACCAGTAATCACTGGTAACCACTGTACTTAGCATCAGCCTGTAACATAAACCACATTATGCACAGCATCACATTAGGCGCAAATTACATTCTGCGCCAACCTCACCAGCATAAATACATTATGCAATCACCTCACAAGTCTAAACGCATTAGACCCTAACCTCCTAAGTATAACTCACATTAGGGGCGTAAATCACGGTAGAGAATAAATCACAACCTAAACGCATTAGGTAATAATAAAATCACAAGCATAAAAACATTATGCAGAACCTCATAATCATAACAGTACATTAGAGGTATAATACAGGGTGCGTAAATCATACTACATGATTACATTCCCTAGCACCCAAAATCACATCAGCACATAGATCAGATTAGGGCCTGGCGCCCTATAAACCTAACTGTCCCCCTGGCCATCTCTAAAGGGGCTCAAATGCTCTATGTCCACAGAGTCAGGGCGCACTGCCAACGCAGCGAAAGTCAAGGGTGCGCAACTGCGCAAACCTAAACGTTGCAGCTGCCCACTACTTGCTGGGCAGCTGGGAAAGTGTGGGGCAGAGGAGTACATCTCACTCCTAGCGTAGAAGGTATGTCCCCTAAATAAAGACCTAAACGGTGCAGCTGGCACAAATTGCTGCACAGCTGTAAATATCAAAATAAGGGCACTGGCACCGACTGTGCCATGAAAACACATGTGCCCACAGGCAGGAGCACGAGCACCGACAATGTGCTCCGATCTGGGGACCCCCACTGGGATCTTTGGCCTGGAATCATCCCCTCGACGTTGCAGGTGCCCTCTAGCAAGCGGGGCAGCTGTAGGGAAAATGGCCGAATTAAAGAAGGTACAGGCACCACTGGCCCTCGGGACCCCCACTCGGGCCCTAAAAACAAATATGCCCCTTGTTAGAGCCATCTGGGCTCTGAGGCAACTATGCACCACGTTGGAGCGGCCCGCAACGGCGGGCCCGCTCAAGAAATAGGCCGTGATACGGGGAACAGCACGGGCCCCTCTGGGCCCTTTCAAAACAATCACTATGCCCTACCGTTGGAGCCACACAGGCTCTTAAAACAAAACATCCCCAACGTTGGAGCGGCCCTCTGTCAAGCGGGGCCGCTCGGGAAAGGGGCACCAGCATGGTGCCTCGACGCCGCTCCCCCCCTCTAGCTCCACTCACCGGCTCTCCTGTTGTCAGCAGGCGGGGCATCAGGCCGGCTCAGTCACACGCGGGACTCTCTCTTCACTACGAGAGCCCCACTGACCAGCGCCCACATTTTCTCCTGCATGCGGGGCTTCCCTCACTCACGGGAGCCCCGCGCTGCCATTGGCGGCCTTGGCCGCCTCTCCTCTTCACCCGGGCCCCCTCCTGGGACCCGGGACTTTAACGTGGAGCCTCCGAGGCTCCGGACTGATCTCCGGCAGCGGGACTTCCTCCTTCCGGCCATAGGCTCCACCCCAGGACAGGCAGACGTGCCTGACTTCCTGTTTCGCCGCTGTGGCGGTGATTTCTCTAATGCGGGGGCAATACGGGGTAGGCTCCGGTTTTAAATAAATACAAAAAGCGAGGTGGGCACCCGTCCTCTCTGGCAAAACTGCAGGGTGGGCACCTGCTCAATTTGAAGACACTTGCGGGGTGGGCTCTCGCCAAAATCGGCAAAACGCGGGGTAGGCTCCCGTAATTAACTAAAAGCACAAGCGGGGTGGGCACCCACTATCAGCATCAAGGGGGAATCCCTAGGATGGGGATTCCCTTAAAGGGGCTGCAGCTCAGCGCTGCTCAGCCCCCAGGCTCTCCCTCTCCTGGGGAAAAGCACAGCGCGCCCAGGGCACAGAAAGGCTGAATAAAGTCTTCAAGGTCCAGAGATGAAGGGGCAATGCAGGGCCCAGGGAGGCAAGCCCTCATGGCAGCCCCCCCTGGGCCCCAGCAGCAGCACGCCCCGGCAGGAAGCAGGAACCAAGACTGAACAGGAACTGAACAACTTTCATGGGGTCACAGCCCCTATATTTATATTAACATTTTCCTTTGTGTCCCAGCACAGGGCTGGGGGAAAACCAGACGCAACTGGTTTGGGGGAGCTTTGGAGCACTTTGTTTTGCTCAGCTCCTTTCTCCTTTCACAGGACAGGCTAGGGACATCAGACGCACCACAGGGGGTGGAGCCAGCATTGTGGAGGGAAGGCACAGCCCTATTCAGGTCCCAGGTGCAACTCCTCCCTCCCATCTAGATGCAGATCTCCCTATTCAGCCCTGCGCTGACTCACCCTGCCCCTCCTGGAGCCACACACACCTCCCAGCCCCTGTCACTCACAAGCCAGACATGCAATTCACATCAGGCAGTCAGACACAGAGCACACATAAATGCCAACTTCTAAAAGTGGCATTTCTACACCAGTCACAATAAATCTGCGCACACCATTGCGCAGAATTTATTCTCACGAGTTCGCACAAACTAAACTCGCCCCTGCACTCCTCTCACACCAGGAATTACCATGGACACACATATCCCCCATGCATTCCTATGGGAGGGCAGGACAATCTCACCACACGCACTCAGCGCGCACGCACTTTACACTGGCCCACAGTGCTAAAGTGCCCAGAGACTTAAAACTACTGACATACAAGGCAAAAAGTTTAGGGGTGAACCGGCCAAAAAGGGCCAAGTCCAACACAACCCCCTTCCAGCCAAAACGCAGGGCATACCAATCACCACCGTGATGGGCTTCCCTGCTTGGGGCGATAGAACACGGACGCGGGCCCGCACTGCAGGGACACCCTCCGGTTCTACACCACTTGGAACCCATCAAATCCATCTAAGAGAAAAAAAACTCAGGACCAACTAGGCTACCCCACCGGTACTCCTTAGTTGTCCACGGCCAGGACCAGGCCCTAGGCCACCCAGATGCCACTGGTCCTTGCCAATCCAGAGTGGGGGGCAGTAACCCCTGGCATACAATAGCCATTCTCCACTCTCCCTCTCAGTGTAGTTCTAAACTACCACTGATCCTTCAACCTAGGGTCCGCACCCTCAGACTGACCAGAGGTCACGGGCGAAGCAACTCCTCACCCTACCTCTACTTCTGACGTTTCGTGCTCTCCCAGGAGAAGCACCTACCAGAACACAACTCTCCCACCAGTTCAGGACCTCTCTCCATCACTGGTCTACCACCTGGGAAATAAATTCACCGGCTGCACCGGGGTCAGAGGCGAGGACCCCCTCCCTCTGCACCCCCTTCCAGAGTCCGATACCCTCCCAACTGGAGTGGTACCCCCTAAAAGGCAAAACCGGCCAGGACACTGATTACAGCCACCCTGCTGTCCAGATCAGGAAACACCTGCTACTGGCTCCCCAACCCAGGGACGTACCCTTTGGTCAGATGCCCGGTGAACCAGGACTTCACGAGGGTGACACATAACTAATGGGTCGTGTGACAGTCTGCCCGGCGCAAACCCTTCTCCTACCTGGCGGCCAAGACCTGGAACTCCCTCCCCACTCACCTTCGGCGAACCCAGGACCATCTCGCCTTCAGGAAGCAGCTCAAGACCTGGCTGTTCGAGCAGTAACTTACCCCCTCCCCCAGCGCCTTGAGACCCTCCCGGGTGAGTAGCGCGCTCTATAAATGCCGTGATTGATTGATTGATTGATTGAACCCAGGGCAGAAGTGGCATCACCATGGTCACTCATTGGCGACTCAGCCCTGCTGGCTGGCCCCTGACCCACTGGCTCTTCCACTGGGTACTTTTTCCCCCTCTCACCCCTCACTCTGGACTTCTGCACCCTCCCAAGGGGAGTGGCACCGCCAGACACCAGAACTACTGGAACTCTGCTTACAGAGGCTCCACGTTCTCTAGACACTGGGAGATCCTCCTCAAATGGCCTACAAGTACAGCCTAGGCCCCCAACCTGGTGTTCCCTGAAGAAACCATCCAGGCCCTGGGACTGGGTTTCGGGCACACTCACTCCTTCTCCTCTGAGACAGGACATGAGCCCCTACACCCCTCCCGCTACACTGGGACCTAGCTGGGCTACACTGAACCTCTTCCACCATACAGGCCCGGAAGATACCCGAGCCACTCTTATTGGACTCACTCCCTCATGCAAGCTCCTTATTTCAGAGAACTCACACCCAAGTATTCAGCAAGCTCCTTATTTCAGAGAACTCACACCCAAGTATTCAGCAAGCTCCTTATTTCAGAGAACTTACACCCAAGTATTCAGCAAGCTCCTTATTTCAGAGAACTCACACCCAAGTATTCAGCAAGCTCCTTATTTCAGAGAACTCACCCCCAAGTATTCAGCACGCTCCTTATTTCAGAGAACTCACACCCAAATATTCAGCAAGCTCCTTATTTCAGAGAACTCACACTCACTCGTCCAGTGCAACACACCATTTATCCACACACACCCCCCCAGACCGGTGAGACAGTATCTACTGCCCCTGAATCTCAACCTGCACCCCTCTTACTGAGCACCAGGTACCATACTCTGGGAACAGGACGGGGAATTCATGCACTGGACACACTTCTGCTGCCACCACTGGATCCCACCCTTACTGGGGAATCCAGAAAACTCACACTGCACTTAGGGGATAATCTACCCTCCAGAGCTAGTGACTCCATACCAATTAAGTCCCCACTGTAGGCCAACCCAAGAACTAGCAGACAGCACAGGGGCAGTCCCTCCCTCAGCTGCAGGCCAACCCAAGAACCAGCACAATGGCTCAAGGGCAGTCCCTCCTCCAGCTTTAGGCCAACCCAATAGCAGTCTGCACAAGGGCAGTCACTCCTCCAGATTCTCTGGTTTCTGTCCTTGGCAGGACACCCAACTCATAGTGCACAAGAAACACATTTCAAAAAGAAATGACACTTAAAACAAACTCAGAAACAATAATCCCTTTCCATGTGACTATCTAAAATGCAGAGCTTTGTAGTGCAGCCAGTTGTCGCTGTGGTACTGCGCAAACGCAAGTCCTAATCCCCACCGCTGACAACCAATGTTAGAAATGGGATCTCTGGTTGGCTAAGGCTTGCGCCAAAGCCAGGCAGAGACCACCACTCTAGTCAGGGCGAGGGAGTTACACGCCAAAGATAACCCCTGCTCACCCCTTGGTAGCTTGGCACGAGCAGTCAGGCTTATCCCGGAGGCAATGTGTAAAGCGTTTGCGCAACACACCCACAGCAACAACATACTAGGCACACCACAAAAAGGAACTCCACACAAGGTTATATATAAAAATAGCCTTTGTATTATCATAAAACACATTAGAATAGTACTCACATAATATACATCGTGCCACCTGGCACGGGGTCATATTTACAAGGGATTATTTACACCTAACAGGGCCAACTGGACCACTGTCAGAACCAGCACAAAGCGAACTTAGTATATGTAGCACTTATAATAAATGTAGAACACATCATAAACGTACAACCAGTAATCACTGGTAACCACTGTACTTAGCATCAGCCTGTAACATAAACCACATTATGCACAGCATCACATTAGGCGCGAATTACATTCTGCGCCAACCTCACCAGCATAAATACATTATGCAATCACCTCACAAGTCTAAACGCATTAGACCCTAACCTCCTAAGTATAACTCACATTAGGGGCGTAAATCACGGTAGAGAATAACTCACAACCTAAACGCATTAGGTAATAATAAAATCACAAGCATAAAAACATTATGCAGAACCTCATAATCATAACAGTACATTAGAGGTATAATACAGGGTGCGTAAATCATACTACATGATTACATTCCCTAGCACCCAAAATCACATCAGCACATAGATCAGATTAGGGCCTGGCGCCCTATAAACCTAACTGTCTCCCTGGCCATCTCTAAAGGGGCTCAAATGCCCTATGTCCACAGAGTCAGGGCGCACTGCCAACGCAGCGAAAGTCAAGGGTGCGCAACTGCGCAAACCTAAACGTTGCAGCTGCCCACTATTTGCTGGGCAGCTGGGAAAGTGTGGGGCAGAGGAGTACATCTCACTCCTAACGTAGAAGGTATGTCCCCTAAATAAAGACCTAAACGGTGCAGCTGGCACAAATTGCTGCACAGCTGTAAATATCAAAATAAGGGCACTGGCACCGACTGTGCCATGAAAACACATGTGCCCACAGGCAGGAGCACGAGCACCAACAATGTGCTCTGATCTGGGGACCCCCACTGGGATCTCTGGCCTGGAATCATCCCCTCGACGTTGCAGCTGCCCTCTAGCAAGCGGGGCAGCTGTAGGGAAAATGGCCAAATTGGAAGAAGGTACAGGCACCACTGGCCCTCGGGACCCCCACTGGGGCCCTAAAAACAAATATGCCCCTTGTTAGAGCCATCTGGGCTCTGAGGCAACTATGCGCCACGTTGGAGCGGCCCGCAACGGCGGGCCCGCTCAAGAAATAGGCCGTGATACGGGGAACAGCACGGGCCCCTCTGGGCCCTTTCAAAACAATCACTATGCCCTACCGTTGGAGCCACACGGGCTCTTAAAACTAAACATCCCCAACGTTGGAGCGGCCCTCTGTCAAGCGGGGCCGCTCGGGAAAGGGGCACCAGCATGGTGCCTCGACGCCGCTCCCCCCCTCTAGCTCCACTCACCGGCTCTCCTGTTGTCAGCAGGCGGGGCATCGGGCCGGCTCAGTCACACGCAGGACTCTCTCTTCACTACGAGAGCCCCACTGACCAGCGCCCACATTTTCTCCTGCACGCGGGGCTTCCCTCGCTGCCATTGGCGGCCTTGGCCGCCTCTCCTCTTCACCCGGGCCCCCTCCTGGGACCCGGGACTTTAACGTGGAGCCTCCGAGGCTCCGGACTGATCTCCGGCAGCGGGACTTCCTCCTTCCGGCCATAGGCTCCGCCCCAGGACAGGCAGACGTGCCTGACTTCCTGTTTCGCCGCTGTGGCGGTGATTTCTCTAATGCGGGGGCAATACGGGGTAGGCTTCCATTTTAAATAAATACAAAAAGCGGGGTGGGCACCCGTCCTCTCTGGCAAAACTGCGGGGTGGGCACCCGCTCAATTTGAAGACACTTGCGGGGTGGGCTCTCGCCAAAATTGGCAAAACGCGGGGTAGGCTCCCGTAATTAACTAAAAGCACAAGCGGGGTGGGCACCCGCTATCAGCATCAAGGGGGAATCCCTAGGATGAGGATTCCCTTAAAGGGGCTGCAGCTCAGCGCTGCTCAGCCCCCAGGCTCTCCCTCTCCTGGGGAAAAGCACAGCGCGCCCAGGGCACAGAAAGGCTGAATAAAGTCTTCAAGGTCCATAGAGATGAAGGGGCAATGCAGGGCCCAGGGAGGCAAGCCCTCATGGCAGCCCCCCCTGGGCCCCAGCAGCAGCACGCCCCGGCAGGAAGCAGGAACCAAGACTGAACAGGAACTGAACAACTTTCATGGGGTCACAGCCCCTATATTTATATTAACATTTTCCTTTGTGTTCCAGCACAGGGCTGGGGGAAAACCAGACGCAACTGGTTTGGGGGAGCTTTGGAACACTTTGTTTTGCTCAGCTCCTCTCTCCTTTCACAGGACAGGCTAGGGACATCAGACGCACCACAGGGGGTGGAGCCAGCATTGTGGAGGGAAGGCACAGCCCTATTCAGGTCCCAGGTGCAACTCCTCCCTCCCATCTAGATGCAGATCTCCCTATTCAGCCCTGCGCTGACTCACCCTGCCCCTCCTGGAGCCACACACACCTCCCAGCCCCTGTCACTCACAAGCCAGACATGCAATTCACATCAGGCAGGCAGACACAGAGCACACATAAATGCCAACTTCTAAAAGTGGCATTTCTACATCAGTCACAATAAATCTGCGCACACCATTGCGCAGCATTTATTCTCACGAGTTCGCACATACTAAACTCGCCCCTGCACTCCTCTCACACCAGGAATTACCATGGACACACATATCCCCCATGCATTCCTATGGGAGGGCAGGACAATCTCACCACACGCACTCAGCGTGCACGCACTTTACACTGGCCCACAGTGCTAAAGTGCCCAGAGACTTAAAACTACTGACATACAAGGCAAAAAGTTTAGGGGTGAACCGGCCAAAAAGGGCCAAGTCCAACAGTAACTAATTGCATTTAACTAGAAATTCACATTGAGCTCAATGTTGCATTGTGTTTGAAATTGTGTTGCCCATTGCAACAACTGTAACTACTGTACTTAAAAGTCTATTGCCTATTTGCAAAGAATTTAAACTAAAGTAATTCATTCTGAGAAAGTATATTTTGTAATGTAATGTATAATGTAATTACAATGTAATTTAAAAAATAAAATATCTAAAAATTAATAGTTTAAAAAACTGTAGTAAATCAGTATCAAAAAAATAAATATAATAATTAATACATTTAAAAATTGTCATTTACAAACCCTTTGAAATTCACTGGAAAAAACCATAGGTTTCAGACATGTTATAGTTAGGAATTAGCACTTAAAAAACCTTTGAAATTCACTGAAAAAACCATAGGTTTCAGACACGTTATAGTCAGAAATTAGCATTTAAAAAACCTTTGAAATGCACTGAAAAACCATAGGTTTCAGACACGTTATAGTTAGAAATTTGCATTTTAAAAACCTTACAAATTCACTGAAAAAACCATAGGTTTTAGGGACAGTTATAGTTAGTTGGACATTGCACTCGTACAAAACCCGTGAAATTCCGCCGTTATAGTTAGTTCAGCTAACTATAACTCGCGCCCGCAATGCACTGCTGATGACGTCACATATTACATCACTCATGACATGGTCAGTGACATCACTGATGACATCACTGATGACATCTCAAATGACATCACTGATGACATCACTGATGACATCATCCACGTGATAATCTGATGCACCTCCTCACAGCCTAATATAACCTTTGATACACCCACTCTAAATTACAGACTGCCATTTGCAAAACCATAGACACTCCAACACCAATAACTACATACCCACTCATTGATTCTTAGGTCTACACACATATCCACTCACTCACCTGTACAGTCACTCATACTTACGGTCACTCAGTACAGGACTATCATATGCACTCATACTCCTATATAGACACTCAAACACCGCCACTCATCCATAGAGGTACTCACACACCTAGTCAGTCATGCAAATAATTAAACACACTGCCATTTACTCACCTATACAGTTATACACACACCAGCTCACTTACTCATACAAATACTAGCACATTCTTACGCTCTTATACAATCACTGATGCAAGCACACACTCATCCATACAGTCACTCTCACAATCACACACTCTCACATATAGCTATTTATATACTCCAACACACATATATACTGCCTTTCACATATGTAGTTACTCACACATGTACCACTGGGACATACATTCACTCACTAATACAGCTCATTACACACACTTACCCACCCATACAGTCTATCACAGATGCACTCTTGAAACCATCCACCCAGTGAATCACCCACTCACACATCTATGCACAGAGTCGCACCCACCCCACCCACACAAACACTCAGGCACCCATACAGATACTCAGACAACCAATCAATAACTCATATAGACACTCATGTAGCTATTCACAAACCCATGCAGCCACTTACACAGCAACAGACAGACGGATACAGACATTCACCCAGTTTAGTCACTAACCCATGCATTCAGTAAGATACGTTTAATCACTCACTTATAGAGTTAGTCACGCTCCTACTAAATCATCCATACAGACACTTATACACCCACTCATTCTTCAATACGCCTTCCCTATATATATTAAAAATATTTAAACTTTACAGAAACACACAGTCACTGGATGATGTCATCAGTGATGTCATTTGAGATGTCATCAGTGATGTCATCAGTGATGTCACTGACCATGTCATGAGTGATGTAATATGTGACGTCATCAGCAGTGCATTGCGGGGGCGCGAGTTATAGTTAGCTGAACTAACTATAACGGGGAAATTTCACGGGTTTTGTACGAGTGCAATGTCCAACTAACTATAACTGTCCCTAAAACCTATGGTTTTTTCAGTGAATATATATATATTCACTGAAAAAAACCATAGGTTTTAGGGACAGTTATAGTTAGTTGGACATTGCACTCGTACAAAACCCGTGAAATTCCCCCGTTATAGTTAGTTCAGCTAACTATAACTCGCGCCCCGCAATGCACTGCTGATGACGTCACATATTACATCACTCATGACATGGTCAGTGACATCACTGATGACATCACTGATGACATCTCAAATGACATCACTGATGACATCACTGATGACATCATCCAGTGACTGTGTGTTTCTGTAAAGTTTAATTTTGTTTTATATATATGCCAAGCTGTATTGAGGAATGAGTGGGTGTATAAGTGTCTGTATGGAGGATTTAGTAGGTACGTGACCTTCTGTATAAGTTAGTGATTAAACGTATCTTACTGAATGCATGGGTTAGTGACTAAACTGGGTGAATGTCTGAATCCGTCTGTCTGTTGCTGTGTAAGTGGTTGCATGGGTTTGTGAATAGCTACATGAGTGTCTATATGAGTTATTGATTGGTTGTCTGAGTATCTATATGGGTGCCTGAGTGTTTGTGTGGGTGGGGTGTGTGCGACTCTGTGCATAGATGTGTGAGTGGGTGATTCACTGGGTGGATGGTTTCAAGAGTGCATCTGTGATAGACTGTATGGGTGGGTAAGTGTGTGTAAGAGTGTGTTAGTGAGTGAATGTATGTCCCAGTGGTACATGTGTGAGTAACTACATATGTGAAAGGCAGTATATATGTGTGTTGGAGTATATAAATGGCTATAAGTGAGAGTGTGTGATTGTGAGAGTGGCTGTATGGATGAGTGTGTGCTTGTATCAGTGATTGTATAAGAGCGTAAAAATGTGCTAGTATTTGTATGAGTAAGTGAGCTGGTGTGTGTATGACTGTATAGGTGAGTAAATGGCAGTGTGAATAATTATTTGCATGACTGACTAGGTGTGTGAGTACCTCTATGGATGAGTGGCGGTGTGTGAGTGTCTATATAGGAGTATGAGTGCATATGATAGTCCTGTACTGAGTGACCGTAAGTATGAGTGACTGTACGGGTGAGTTAGTGGATGTGTGTGTAGACCTAAGAATCAGTGAGTGGGTATGTAGTTATTGGTGTTGGAGTGTCTATGGTTTTGCGAATGGCAGACTGTAATTTAGAGTGGGTGTATCAAAGGTTATATTAGGGTGTGAGGAGGTGCATCAGATTATCACGTGGATGATGTCATCAGTGATGTCATTTGAGATGTCATCAGTGATGTCATCAGTGATGTCACTGACCATGTCATGAGTGATGTAATATGTGACGTCATCAGCAGTGCATTGCGAGGCGCGAGTTATAGTTAGCTGAACTAACTATAACGGGGAATTTCACGGGTTTTGTACGAGTGCAATGTCCAACTAACTATAACTGTCCCTAAAACCTATGGTTTTTCAGTGCATTTCAAAGGTTTTTAAATGCTAATTTCTAACTATAACGTGTCTGAAACCTATGGTTTTTTCAGTGAATTTCAAAGGTTTTTTAAATGCTAATTTCTAACTATAACTGTCCCTAAAACCTATGGTTTTTTCAGTGAATTTCAAAGGTTTTTTAAATGCTAATTCCTAACTATAACATGTCTGAAACCTATGTTTTTTTTCAGTGAATTTCAAAGGTTTTGTAAATGACAATTTTTAAATGTATTAATTGTTATATTTATTTTTTGGATACTGATTTACTACATTTTTTTAAACTATTTATTTTTACATATTTTATTTTTTAAATTACATTGTAATTACATTATACATTACATTACAAAATATTCTTTCTCTGAATGAATTACTTTAGTTTAAATACTTTGCAAATAGGCAATAGACTTTTAAGTACAGTAGTTACAGTTGTTGCAATGGGCAACACAATTTCAAACACAATGCAACATTGAGCTCAATGTGAATTTCTAGTTAAATACAATTTGTTACTTTATGGATTACTTTTCTAACCACAGGACTGGATCCTAGATTCAGTCCTGGGACATCTCCTGTAAACAGTTGAGTAAAAGCGTTTTGGTTACAGTAGTGATTTTTAAGGATGATTATTGTATTTTAAAAGTTGACACTTAGAAACTTTTTCACATAGAATCACCAATGTTATCCTATGGGAGGAAATTCACTTAGCAGGTAAGTAGTGTTATCGTTACTTTTTCTTACTCAGTGTTGGATCCTGGATCCAGCACTGGTGCATCTCCTGTAAACAGTTGAAAGAATGCGTTTAAGTCATATAGTCGATTTTTAAGGAATATTTGTAGTTTGTGAAAATCGACACTTTGAAACTTTTCTGCTGAAAACCAGACAATGGATTCCTATGGAAGGAAATATAAGTTACTGGTAAGTACGGTTAGAATTACTTTTCAGGGACAGTGCTGGGCTAAAAGATGCAGCACTGGGTTCTCTCCTGATAACAGGTGAGTAAATCGGAATTCGTAGTTCGGTTGATTTTAGAGGAATATTATAAAGTTCCAAAACTCCACACTTAGAAGAATTTCCAAGTGAAACCAGTCAATGTTAGCCTATGGAAGGAAATTCAAGTTGCTGGTAAGTACGGTTAAAATTACTTTTCAGGATCAGTACTGGGCTGAAAGATGCAGCACTGAGGTCTCTCCTGATAACAGGTGAGTAAATCGGAATTCGTATTTCGGCTGATTTTAGAGGAATATTTGTATGTTTCAAAAATCGACACAAACTTTTACAGCAAAAAGCAGGCAATGATATCCTATGGAAGGAAATTCAAGTTACTGGTAAGTACGGTTAAAATTACTTTTCAGGATCAGTACTGGGCTGAAAGATGCAGCACTGAGGTCTCTCCTGATAACAGATGAGTAAATCGGAATTCGTATTTCGGCTGATTTTAGAGGATTATTATAAAGTTCCAAAACTGCACACTTAGAAGAATTTCCAAGTGAAACCAGTCAATGTTAGCCTATGGAAGGATATTCAAGTTACTGGTAAGTAAGGTTAGAATTACTTTTCAGGATCAGTACTGGGCTGAAAGATGCAGCACTGAGGTCTCTCCTGATAACAGGTGAGTAAATCGGAATTCGTATTTCGTCTGATTTTAGAGGAATATTTGTATGTTTCAGAAATCGACACTTAGAAACTTTTTCAGCAAAAAGCAGGCAATGATATCCTATGGAAGGAAATTCAAGTTACTGGTAAGTACGGTTAAAATTACTTTTCAGGATCAGTACTGGGCTGAAAGATGCAGCACTGAGGTCTCTCCTGATAACAGGTGAGTAAATTGGAATTCGTAGTTCGGCTGATTTTAGAGGAATATTTGCACAATGGTGAAGGAAGGGGTGGGGCCTGAGGTGACATGTCTGCAAACACACCCAGTGGCGCGTTTTAAGTTGGAGAATTAATTCCTTCTCAATCCCGAGGGTCCCTAGGGGCCAACTAGCCCACCAGATACCTCTAGTATGCCCCAGACAGCTGCGTTGCAGAGAGGTGTTCAGAGGCCACGCCCCTTTTACAACACTCTGCAACGCAGCTCCGTGGTGCTTACTGGAGGTACCTGGTGGGCTAGTTGGCCCCAGGGACCCTCAGGATTGAAGGGGATTTAATTCCCCATCTTAAAACGCGCCACGGAGCCTGTTTGCACACATGTCACCTGAAGCCCCGCCCCTCCCTTCACCACTGTGGAAACACGCCCCGTGGTGCGTTTTAAGTTGGGGGATTAAGTCCCCTTGAATCCTGAGGGTCCCTGGGGGTCAACTAGCTCACCATGTACCTCCAAAAAGCGCCACAGAGCTGCGTTGCAGAAAGGTGTGAAAAGGGGCGTGGCCTCTGTACACCTCTCTGCAACGCAGCCCCTGGCGCATACTGGAGGTTCCTGGTGGGCTAGTTGGCCCCAGGGACCCCAGTATTGAAGGGGAATCGTTCCTCATCTGCAAACGCGCCAGGGGCGTGTTTGCAGAGTGGTAAAGGAAGGGGGCGGGCCTGGGGCCCGATCGTTTTTTTTTTCCCCCCAAGGGGGGCTGTGTGGCCCCCCTTACTTTTTGCTATTTTTGGGCCCTGGGGACCCCATCCCCCAGGGCCTTATCCCTTTTTTTAAAAAAAATTAAACGGGAAGGGAGCCGCGTGGCCCCCTCCCATGGCCGAATCCGGCCCCGGGGACCCCATCCCCTGGGGCATGGCCACACTTTTAAATACATTTTTAAGGAGGGGGGCTGCGTGGCCCCCCTCCTCAGGCATCCTTTTGCCCCGGGGACCCCATCCCCCGGGGCAGGCCTTTATTTTTATTTTTTTTATTTTTTTTATTATTATTTTTGGGGAGGGGGCCACGTGGCCCCCTCCCGGGCCACTGCTTGCCCCGGGGACCCCATCCCCCGGGGCTGGCCCTATCCTTTGGGGTCCGTGGGGGACCCCAACTCCCCCACGGACCATGCCGGCTCCCCGCCTCCTGCGGGAGCTGGCATTGCTTTCCACATGGGGAGCTGCTAACATGCAGCTCCCCATGTGGAAAGCTACTTGCTTTGGATATTGGAAGCGAGAGCAGGTTTCCTGCTCTCGCCTAATATCCAAAGCAGTTTGCTATGAGAGGACGGGAGCCGCGAGGCTCCGTCCTGTCATAGCAAACTACAGTGTCCCGGGGTAGGTACCCGGGACACTGCAGGAGCCGGCCCTGGGGGTGGTGGTCCCCAGGGCCATTACAGGCTCCAGGAGGGGGCCGCGCGGCCCCCTCCCTCCATTGACAAAGCCCCGGGGAGGTGGTGGTCCCCGGGGCTCTGGGGGTCCGTAATGGACCCCCATGTTGAATTTATAGTGCCCCGGGGAGGTGGCGGTCCCTGGGCGTGTGGGGGCTCGAGCCCCCACACAGGTAATTTTTTAAATTATTAAAGAAGCCCCGGGAGGTGGCGGTCCTCGGGGCTGCGGGAGGGCCGAGAGCCCTCCCGCACCATTTATTTTTAAAGCCCCGGGGGTGGCAGTCCCCGGGGCTTGGGAGGCCTTAGAGGCCCCCACATATTATAAATACCCCCCATGCCCCCGGGACTTGGCCCACCCGGGGCCAATTAACAACGAAGCGCGGGAGACCGCGCATTTTTTTTTTTTCGGTGGGATTCGCGCATCCCGCCGATTTCTTTGTGGAAAAATGCTTTTTCTGCCCAGGGGTCCTTGTGGGACCCCCTGAGCAGACCTAGGGGGTCAGGGTGTTTCTACCCTGCCCCCTTTGTGCGTTTTGCGCACTTGTTTTCTTTTTTTTCTCGGCGGGATCCGCGCATCCCGCCGATTTAAAAAAAAAATGCTTTTTTCTGCCCAGGGGTCCTTGTGGGACCCCTGAGCAGACCTAGGGGTCAGGGTGTTTCTACCCTGCCCCCTTTTGCGCTTTGCGCACTTGTTTCTGTCCCTTGGTTCTACCGAGGGACAAAATGGCTGCCAACACTTCCTGATTTGGAGTGTTGACAGCCAATTAGCATGCAGCTCGTGATCGGGAGGGTACGCGGACCCTACTCGGCCATAGATATATATGTGATTTTATTTGTGATTTTCTCAGAAACTACTGAACGGATTTACACCATTTAAGCAAAAGGCACGACACTGAACCAAGGGCTACCTCTTTGCCTAATTTGGTGTAATTCCGTTCAGCAGTTCGGGCTGTAGCCGCGATGAAAGGATCCTATGGAAAAATGAATGGGGAAAATGCGTTTTGGAACCCCCTTTTTTTCTCGGCCCCTGCTTGACGAATCAACCCGAGACTTTCAGGGTAGGAGCGGAGCGGAGCGCCCCAACAAGTTGGAAGCTTTCGCGAAGATTCGTCAACCGGCGCAAGAGTTATTTCAAATAGAATGTTGCGGATTTCCTATGGAAAATAGGTTTTAACTATAACTATCTACTGGCGACCGCCAGTAGATAATATATATATATACACACACCTACTGGCAGTTGCCAGTAGGTAGTTCTAATTAGGACATAGTTTCCGCAGGAAGAGTGTTTTCATTTGCCAATAACTTTGGTGTATTTTGACGAATCCAAACGAAATTTTAAAATTTAATACGCCAATCACTTCGGAGTCATCTGTCAAGCGGGGGCCGAGAAAAAGGGGGGGTCCCAAAATGCTTTTTCTCCATGTTAATTTCCATAGGAAACTTTAAACACAGCTACAGCCCGAACTGCTGAACGGCATTACACCAAATTTGGCAAAAAAGGTAGCTCTTGGTCCAGGAAGCACTTTTTTTGTTAAATGGTGTAAATCCGTTCAGTAGTTCTTGAGAAATTTAAAGATTTCTCAGATATACACATGTGGCCGTCTTTGATCCGCGACCCCACCCAATATCCTGCCTGAGATCTGATTGACTGCCAACACTTCAAACCAGGAAGTGTTGTCAGCCATCTTGTTACTCGGTTCAACCGAGTCACAGGCAAAAACATTTAAAAAAACGATAAGGGGGCAGGGTAGAAACACACTGACCCCCTGGGCCTCTTGTGGGGGTCCCAGAGAAACCCCCCAGAGCCCAAAAAGCATTTTTTTTGTAAATTTTCAGTGGGAGCCACGGTGAATCCGTGAATCCTGCAGGAAATTCATTTAATTAGGACCGCCATCTCCCCAGGGCTTGCATACTGAATAGCGGGGTGCCACGTGGCCCTCCCTGCAGCCCCGTGGACCGCGACCTCCCCGGGGCTATAATAAATTAAAATGTGTGGGGGGGGCTGGAGCCCCCCACACAGCCCAGGGGACTGCCACCTACCCGGGGCTCGCATACTGAATAGTGGGGACCACGCGGCCCCTGCAGCCCTGGGGACTGGCACCTCCCCAGAGCACAAATGAACTAGTGGCGGAGGTCCGTTGCAGACCCCCAGCCCCTGGGACTTCCACCTCCACGGGGCTATACAGATGATGGGAGAGGGGCCGCACAACCCCCCTCCAGGAGCCCTCCATGGCCCTGGGGACCGCCACCCCCCAGGACCGGCTCCAGCAATGTCCCAGGATGCCCACCCCCAGCACACTGCAGGTTGCTATGGCTTGGTGGCATAGCAAACTCTTCTCCGCTTCATGGAAGCGAGAGCATCAAAAGTACTCTCGCTTCCATGAAGCGGAGCAGAATTACTTTTGGACAGAGGGAGCTGCATGCGGCTCCCCCGCGGTCCCCAGCAAGAGCTCATGCCCAGGGGAATGGGGTCCCTGGGTCAAAATAGGCCCAGGGAAGGGGGGCCAAGCATCCCTCCTTCCTTTATGTTTTAAAAAAAAGGAAAAGTCTGGGCCCTGGGGGATGGCCCCCGGGGTCATAATTGGCCTGGGGAGGGAGGCCCCCCTCCCTATTTAAATAAAAAGACTGGCCCTGGGGGATGGGGTCCCTGGGGCCAAAATTGGCAGAGGGAAGGGGGGCAAATATTTTTAAAAAGACTCTGGCAAGTCGCAGGAGGCCACGCTCCTTTAACTACCACTCTGCAAACTCACCTCCTGGAGCAGTGGTAGTTGGGGAATTAAATCCCCTTGAATGCTAAGGGTCTTTGGGGGCCAACAAGCCCTCTTGTTACCTCCAGTAAGTCCCAGACAGTGGGATTGCTGAAAGGACTTGAAGGCCATGCCCCCTTTCTCTACCACTCTGCAAACGCGCCTCCTGGCATGCTTCTGGTTGGGGAATGAATTCCATTTTACTCCTGAGGGCCTCAGGACTAAAGTGTATTATTTCCCCCAACCAGTAGTGTGCTAGGAGCTTACATCCAGTAAGTTCCACACAGCAGGATTGCTGAGAAGTTGTCAGAGGCCACGCCCCCTTTCTCCACCACTCTGCAAACGTGCCTCCAGGAACACTACTATTTGGGGGATAAAGTCCCCTTGGCTCCAGAGGGACCTTGGGGGCCAAGAAGCCCTCCTGGTATCTCCTATAAGTCCTACATAGCAGAATTCCTGAGAGCTGGTCGGAGGCCCAGCCCCCTTTCTCCACCACTTTGCAAACGTGACTGCTAGTTAAAAAACCTTACAAATTCACTAAAAAAAAACAAAGGTTACAGGGATGTTATAGTTAGCAATTAGCATTTAAAAAACCTTAGAAATTCACTGAAAAAACCAAAGGTTACAAGGACGTTATAGTTTGGAAATAGAATTAAAAAAACCTTAGAAATTCACTAAAAAAACAAAGGTTACAGGGACGTTATAGTTAGGGTAAGATTTTACTCACACAAAACCAGAGAAATTGAGCCGTTATAGTTACCTGAGTTAACTATAACTTGCGACGCACAATGCACTGCTTATGACCTCACACATTACATCACTCATGACATAGTTAGTGACATCACTGATGACATCACTGATGACATCTCAAATGACATCATTGATGACATCAGTGATGACATCATCCAGTGACTCTTTTTAAAAAGTTTGTGAGTGGTCAATATATATACTAAGGTGTATTGATGAAGCAGTGGATGCATTACTGACAGTATAAGTGAGTGATTAGGTGCCTCAGTGAATGTATAGTGTTATGTCCCGTATAGAGGCCCTAATGTAGACCCGTTCATACATGCCGTAAAATGGACGTATTCGTATTTGCCCTAATACAGTCATATTCGTACTTGCCCTATTATGGTCAAAGCCGCATATGCCCTATTACAGTCATAACTGTACATGTCCTATTATAGTCATGATTCCTTATATAGGCATGATCTTTCACCTACATTAGTCCTCGCTAGTACACAACGAGCTCTGAGGGCTGAATGTTATCTAGTCTGTGGTTTTGAATACAGCAGGGTTTTTCCCAAACACAGGCCCACACTGTACTCATCATTTATGCATGACTCTCTAGGAATACACCACCTGCATAATATGTATGTATAAAGTTCACCCCTGACGTCTTCCTCAAGTCTAACAAGGCCCAATACAAACCATACGAAGCAACTAGAGTCTTCAGGGTATAAATACACCACATCGTACACCGGTAAGACAGAGGGAACCGAGACTTCCATGCTGACACACTGACCAGAGACGCTGAGGCTCCTGCATGGAGTCGCTCCAGCTGACAGCGGTCTAACACAGCCATTGCGGGGTGTCCAACTCGAGACCAGGATGGGGTCCCACACTCTCTCTATTCAGGTATGGGGGTTCGACTAAATCCTAGAAGGATTCTTGGCTCTTAGGCTTTTAGACCTACACACATATGCTAGGTACACTCAGGCACATCTAGTTAGGCATCGTAGGAGTACGCGCACTTTTATAATGCTTTTCATATTCATGTATGTAACCATGATTATTGCAATATGGTAGAACTGTACTATCCCTTCACTTTGATCGTACTGCTGATAATATATCTCTGCTATTGTCTGCTGGTTGCCGCAGCACATATATTTTACACTAGAATAACAACTGTTCAATAAATACTTATTGAAACGCCTAGACTGTTTATTCTGTGTAACTCTCTTAGACAAACCGAATAAGTAAGCACGAGTGACTGAGCGAAAAGTAGTATATTGTTTCCACGATTCTGAGGAATTAGGGTTGTCATGATCTAAGGTTGCCAGAAACTAATCTCTCCCCGATAAGAGGAGATTCTAGTGGCACTGTGAGCTAGCTAATGCAAATCAGGCTAACATAGGCGGTGGGGGTGCACAGAGTCAGTCTGCCACCAAGCCCACAGTTCATGTTATCCAAACGCGCAGGTCCTGCATGGGTACTATAGGAACTACACGACATGGCGCCGCCAACGTTGGTTGGGTACTTATTTAACAGTAGAATCTGAGTAGTTCAGTCGTGCTATTCTCAGAGAACCTACTCACAAAACCCCCGAGACGTCTGGAGTGGGTGGGCACAAAATTCGCCGCAGCTGAGTAGTACGAAAATACTATTTATTGGCTGTTGGTTAATCAAGCTTGAAGGACATTTAGTTCCTAAATTGTGCATAACACCTCATCTTAGTTTCCTGTGAACACTTCTTCCTCTAAACATGCCTGACTCTGAGGCAGGGGATGAGAGAGTTGACCTGAATTTCTTAACAGGAGGAGAAGATCCTGAGGATGCAATACAGATTGCACCAAAATTCAGAATGACAGTCACCCTAAGACTATTAGAAAATGGATTACAAGCTAGGGGTGGCATGGTTGTTTTCGTGATTGAGGCACACGAATTAAACAAAACAGAGGTGTTCTATTCATGGGTTACATTCCCAGCAGCAAATGCTATAACAAAGACATTTCACTACTATATAAAAGGAGATGCACCACGGAAATATTGTCCATTTGAGGACATAGAGATTCCACTCACTTACCAGGAACATCATTACTGGTTTAATGGCGTCCTACCCCACGTATGGCAAAGAGTAAGATTAGGCCCGCTCGGAGGAGACGGAGCCACATGGCCGATACTAGCGGCTTATACACCGCATCCTGAAATTGGCACAATGCCACAGCCAGAATTACTCATACAACACAGAGATTTAATCAAAATCTACAGAAACTTGACACAATTCGTCATGAGGACTTTAACAATCCAACCTGCACCAGCTGCAGCAAATAGTACTCCAGCTCAGGGTACAGGAAATAAAATTACTCCTCAAACATTACACGCGGTAATGGGCAAAATGCCCGCAAAACACGAACAAATCCCATTCTGGATAGCTCAGAAAATAACTCAGCTTGAGGCAGTATTCCCGAATACTACCACCTATGAAAAACACAGAATTCTAACAATCTGCTTGCCCATGGGGATCACACCACAAGTAGAGGACTGCACCTCTTGGGGTTCAGTCTTTGCTGCCATATATACCAGAACACATGGTATCCCGTCCTTAGCAGTAGTACCTGACGTATTGAGACAGATACAAAATGAGTACGGAGCAGAGCCTGCCCTTAACTTAGGGATGAAGTTACTAAATAACTTTGACCAGGTATCAGCCATAATACTAGCTAACATTAAGGGGGAAGCAGCTTCAGTGGCAATCCGCCAACGCCTAAGGGAGTTCAGTCCAGGAGATCAACAACATGAACTACCCAAAATAATTGAAACTGCATATGCAGAACTAGGCAGAGACAGTCTAGGTGGGCAAGCATTAAAACCACAACTAGTGGGCAGTCCTGAAAAGGACACTACAAAGCAGACACCTACTTCTTCTAAAAATCCTCGCTAGTACACAACGAGCTCTGAGGGCTGAACGTTATCTAGTCTGTGGTTTTGAATACAGCAGAGTTTTTCCCAAACACAGGCCCACACTGTACTCATCAATTATGCATGACTCTCTAGGAATAAACCACCTGCATAATATGTATGTACAAAGTTCACCCCTGACGTCTTCCTCAAGTCTAACAAGGCCCAATACAAACCATACGAAGCAACTAGAGTCTTCAGGTATAAATACACCACATCTTACCCCGGTAAGACAGAGGGAACTGAGACTTCCATGCTGACACACTGACCAGAGACGCTGAGGCTCCTGCATGCAGTCACTCCAGCTGACAGCGGTCTAACACAGCCCTTGCGGGGTGTCCAACTCGAGACCAGGACGGGGTCCCACACTCTCTCTATTCAGGTATGGGGGTTCGACTAAATCCTAGAAGGATTCTTGGCTCTTAGGCTTTTTGTCCTACACACATACGCTAGGTACACTCAGGTACATCTAGTTAGGCATCGTAGGAGTACACACACTTTTATAATGCTTTTCATATTCATGTATGTAACCATGATTATTGCAATATGGTAGAACTGTTCTATCCCTTCACTTTGATCGTACTGCTGATAATATATCTCTGCTATTGTCTGCTGGTTGCCGCAGCACATATATTTTACACTAGAATAACAACTGTTCAATAAATACTTATTGAAACGCCCAGACTGTTTATCTGTGTAACTCTCTGAGACAAACCGAATAAGTAAGCACGAGTGACTGAGCGAAAAGTAGTATATTGTTTCCACGATTCTGAGGAATTAGGGTTGTCATGATCTAAGTTTGCCAGAAACTAATCTCTCCCCGATAAGAGGAGATTCTAGTGGCACTGTGAGCTAGCTAATGCAAATCAGGCTAACGGTTTATGTTATCCCCAAACGTGCAGGTCCTGCATGGGTACTATAGGAACTACACGACAATAGGTTAGTGACTGGTTGTGTAAATGAGTGTATATGCCTGTCAGTTGATGTCTAAGCGTGTGTATGGGTTGGTGAGTGGGTACATAAGTGGCTGTATGGGTGATTAATTGCTTGTCTGAGTACCTATATGGGTTTATAAGTAAGTGTGGGCGCAGTATGTGGAGTGGCATTCCGCAGAGTTCCACGGAGTTAAAAACAAACTCAGTGGAACTCCGCTCCGCTCTCTGCCCCAGTCCCACCGACAATTTAAAAAAAGACTAAAAACCCACTTACCTGCTCTCTGGCGTCTGCGGGCCGCACTCCTCCTTGCCGTGGTGTCTCCTCCTTGCCGCCGTCCTCCTCCTCGTTGCAGATCCCAAACCCCTACGTTTTACGTCTTGCGTGGACTGCGCATGCACAGTCCACACTAGATGTAAAACGTAGGGGTTTGCAGCGAGGATGAGGACGGCGGCGAGGAGGAGAGACACCATGGTGAGGAGGAGGGCGGCCGGCAGATGCCAGAGAGCAGGTAAGTGTTTTTTTGGGGCTGTGGCACAGGGGCTAAGGGCCGTACTCCACTCCGCCACTGAGCCAGAGTTTTGCCTCAACTCCGCGTTCCCAATGGAGCGCGGAGTTGGTAAAACTCCACAAACTCCGCTGGCGGAGCGGGTTACACTGCCCGGACTTATTTATAAGTGTCTGTGTGGGTGGGTGAGGGGGTGTGTGACTGCCTGTATGGATGAGTAAGTGGGTGAGTCAGTGGCTGTATGGGTTAGTGAATGTGTACGTGAGAGGCTGTATGGGTTAGTGAGTATGTGTATGCCTATATCAGTGAGTGAGTGGATGTGTCAGTGGTATATGGGTGAGTAACTGGGTATGTGAAAGGTAGTGTAGGTGAGTGATTGGGTATGTGAGTGACTGTATGGTTGAGTGACTGAATGTGAGAGTGGCTGTAGGGGTGAGTATGTGCTTGTGTCAGTGACTGTATAGGTGAGTGAGTACGTGTTAGTGTCTGTATAAGTAAGTGAGTGTGCGTGTGTATGTAACTGTATGGGTAAGTGGCTATGTGATTGACTGTATGGGTGAGTGACTAGGTGTGTGAGTAACTCTATGGCTGTCTGACTCAGTGTGTGAGTGTATGTATAGAGTGTATCAATGGATACACCAGTGGGTGTATTAGTAAGTGAGTGGGTGTATGAGTGGCTGTATGGGTGAGTGAGTGGATGTGAGTGTTGATCTATGAATCAGTGAGTAGCTGTGTAAGTACTGGTATGAGTGTGTGAATGGGCTTGAGAACGGTAGTGTGGAAGTTGGAGCAGGTGTATGAAACGTTATAGGGGGTATGAGTGGGTGCATCAGAGATGCTGTGGATGATGTCATCACTGATGTCATCAGTGATGTCATTTGAGATGTCATCAGTGATGTCATCAGTGATGTCACTGACCATGTCATGAGTGATGTAATATGCGAGGCCATAAGCAGTGCATTGCGGGGGCGGGAGTTATAGTTTACTCAGGTAACTATAACAGCTGAATTTCTCTGGTTTTGTATGAGTAAAATCTTACCCTAACGATAACGTCCCTGCAACCTTTGTTTTTTTACTGCAGAAAAAAAAAAAAAATATATATATATATTTATATATATATATGCTTATTTTCAATGTTCATTGTACCGGGCTGGCCAAGGGGCATCTGACCAGGGGCAGGAAGGCACATCCGCAACTCGCAGCTGGCATGTCTGCTGGAAATGACGACTGAGGAGAAGGAGGACCACAACAACATCAGCAGTCAAGACAGAGAGCGAGGATGGCCAGAGATTTTGTGCCCCAAGTCAGGCCATTGTTTCCAGACAACATGGCTTGGGGGTCAGAGATTAATATTTATTTTGAATGTGGAACTTTATGTTAGGACTAAGTTTGGAGTTTGGACTGAACCAGTTTATATACAAAGGAAACTGACCCTTTCTGCCAGAAGATGTTATTTGTGTTAGTTTCTTCAAACCCATCAGACTGTTTTTTGTATAAATCTATTAGTATTTGTATAGTTTTTACATGTCTTATATTCAAAGAAAAGAAAATAGCCAACAAAACCTCTCTGATGTTTTTTCTGCAAGTTGTTTTCTGCATTCAATGTGGTTACATCTAAATGTCTTGGTGGCTTGTAAACAAAAGTGTCTTGCTGCTCAAAAGTCAGTAACCATGAAAAGTGAAATGGAAAATATGTCCTATAACTGGAGAACGTTATTTTTATCAAACATCCAAGTCAACTCAGGTGAGCGGTTGTTAATAGTATACACTTTTTTGTAACTAAATGGTGAGTCAAAACCATATTTTTTCAGTCTTCAGGGGGACCTCTCCTAGTACTCCGACTTATCAACCATGGGGTTGATGTTCTTTGGGCAGCTGTGCATACATGTATAGCAGCTACCTGTGCAGGTGGGTCAGGAGGTTGTGCTGTTGGGGCCAGTGACTGTGCAGGTGGGCAAGTGGTTGTCCTGGTGGTGCCAGTGATTGTGCTGGTGGGGCCAGAGGTTGCGCTGGTGGGTCCAGTGGTTGTGCTGGTGGGGCGAGTGCCTGTGCAGATGGGTCAGATGATGGTGCTGGTGGGGCCAGTGGTGGGGCTGGTGGGGCCAGTGGTTGTGCTCATGGGGCCAGTGTTGTGCTGGTCTGTGTGCAGCTGTTTGTGTAGATACTGCTGCATGTGTTGTCCCTGAAGGTAGACTTCAGGACATTTTGAACATTCCCTCCATCATCTTCATGGCCAAGGCATGTTGTCTTGCACTCTGCTCCCTATAATTTCTGAGTTCATCTTGGTGCTTCCTTATCATGTCTTGGCAACATTTCAAAGCATTATCCAATGCACTGATCTACCTCTCAATAATCTGAGGGAGTCCTTGAAGTGAGTCTGAAATGTCAACCAGCGTAGATCCTATTGCACAAATATCCTGTTGCTGGAAGAATTCATCCTCTCTATGGCTAACATGAGCCCATGCCAAGCCCCTCTGCATGGGATACTCTCTGACATTACCAGCATGGCCTTTAGTACAGAGAGGGGTGACAAGTAGGATGTTGAAAGTAGGAGATTGGTGCATAGGGGATACCAGTACCTCATTAGGGATGTTATCTCCTTCAGATGTTTGAGAGAAGGCAGAAGAAGCAGTGGAAGGAGTGTGTAAGAGAATCTACACATGTACCTGGGATGTGAGGACTGTTTAGAGATGTTGTACCCTCTGTGGCTGTTTGGGTAAATGCTGGGGACTGGTAATTCTTGGAAGTGGAATAGGAGGAACACTGATGGCTGGACATAAAGTGGCCAACACTCTTTTAGGCTTTGGGTCAACAATGCCCTCCTCTTCATCCATGTCCTCCTCAACCAGCTCCTGCACATTCTCTTCCTCCTTATCCTCTTCTTGTTGAGCAGTGCTGGCTGCAGACATTACTGCTTGGAGAAAGATTGGATTCTCTCCTCGGATTGCCTACCGCCCTCCGCTTGGTCTGACTTCATCAGACGACTCATAGTCCCCTGTACCTGATAGAAGAAGATTGCACCAGATAACATACATCACATACAGGAGTAAATGGCTAAACTCAACAAATTCATGAAATACATCTTCAGCTGCCTTTCAACCAAGGGGAAAGGGAGATTAAGAAAACACTTAGAACCATATCTCATATGGTACTGAGTGATGACGAAAGGTGAATGAGTCCAGCATTGGTTTTGGTTCTGCCCCCAATGCACTGTGACAACGATCTGGCCAAATCACGGTGCCTTTTACATCTCAGTTTTCAAATAATTAACCCATCCTTTTTTCCATGTCATCCACTCATCCATCCTTCTCTCCATTTTTACTTCCTTTTTCTATCCATCCTTCTCTGATTCATCCTTCCGAGTTTCTTTTCCCTTTTGATTCATCCATCCATTCATCCATGTGTCTCCATTTACACTCCCATATATTTCTTCATCTTGCATTCCATGGACTCATGTTTCCCTCATTCCCCCCTCATCAATCTCTCCATCCCTCCCTCTTTCTAGTCTTTTAAGTTTGTGCTTTCTTGTTGCATGTGTTGGCCAAATCCACAGCTCTACAATGCTAGTGTCTTGCAATCGTGTTTATGAGCTTATGTTTGGAGAGCAGTACAATCACATTCAGAGGAGCAATCACCAAGTTAAACCAGTTAGAAAATGTTTTCTGTTGCGCACATTACCCTGTGACACTTACCCCCAATATAAGCTGCCTAAAGTGAGGTATTCCTGATGTCAATTGCTGTAAAGTTGCATATAATATGGTGCTCGTGAAACACAACATATAATTTGTCCTAGTTAAGCAGAACTTACTTAATTACACATGTCAATTAAGAAGCAAAGCTTACCAAGTCCAGCCACATATCTGTGTGTTTTGGATGTCCCCTGTGATGCCAGCTGCTGAACCTGGGTCCTTGAGGTTGGACTGGAGAAAGAGTTCCTTGATCCAGCATCTTCAAAAACAAGTTTAACACATATGTACTTTATTATCTATTCGTAAGTGAACATGGAAATGAAATCAGACACATGACACAATGTAATACACAAACTTAAACATCACCATAACATGATTATAAACCATTGCTTAACCTTTAACATGATTACTGAAAGCGTAACTTATTGTATAACGTCTGGAATATTGAAGTACAATACATATATTAGCACACTTACCTGATGGGCGAATGGTAGTGGGCCTGATTTCTGCTGCTCTTGGTGGCCTACATGTTGTTGTGGAGGTTCTCTCCAAAGACTTGCTCCTGACAAAAGCTGGAATTAAGGAGACACATACATATGTGTACAACAAAGTGTAAGTGATAATAAAAGATGCAATTAAACAGTTTCTGAAAATACTCTTGAAATAACACAACACTGATGACTTAAAAGCACTATAAATGAAAAAACTTAGATGATGCATTCACATTGCCGAACATGTGTTAAAAGGTGCAAAGTAATTCACATACTGAAAAGCATTCACTTCGATAATGAAGTTGTTGACCACAGAGATATGTGAAAAGACTACATCCCACTAAAATGTCAGACATTACATCAAAATGTAAGTCCTTATGTTATGATACTATGAAATGTCTGAACTTACCAGTGTGTGCCATTTTCCGACTTTGTGGTGCCAGACCAAGTGCAATTTCCTTGCGAGGACCAAAGGTTCCTCTTGGCAGGGATGGTAGGAAGGACAACATCACAAGACATATCAAATAAACAATGATATTGTATTGAAAAATACAATTATAAGTGTAATATATGCAAATACAAGTTACTGTTGTGTTGAACACCAAATCATGTACATAACTATACATATCTGATGAATAGATTAGATTTACGTACTACACAACAGACAGGTTAGGTGACTATACCAGTTGTTGGTGGTTGTTGGTTGCGAACTGGCCCTTCATGCTGACCTGCTGGAGGTACCTGGACTCCTGCCCCAGCTATAGGATTCACTCTGGCTGTATGAGTAATAAAACAATATAAATTTGACATTGTGGAAAACTACATAACAATTTAAATATTCATCAAACGATATATATGATGTAGAGTACAAAATGCATGTATGATGGAACTTCAAGGTACCATAAATCCATTTAGTATGAAATCTTGAATAATCAAGCACAGGTATCACATTGGTGAACTGGACACATGGTGAAGTAGGAACTTTCCTATTGTTTTGCAAAGAGTTCTGGAATTTATAGTGTCACAAACAAAAGACATACATTTTTTTACTTTGAACAATATGGAAAAAAAACATGCTGTGGCTTCCATAGCCATGCACAGTGCTAAATTTGTAACAAAAGGAGTGCTTGTGGCCCCCTAGTAGCAAATATCAGCTGAAAGGCAGCAGTGGTCACACATGACACAATTACAACTGTTTCTTACCTATAGTATGGATGTTGTTATTTAATATCTTTCCTGGCACCACATTGCACTCCTCTGGAACAAACAGCCAATGGAACAGATAGGGGTGCATAGCGGAGAGGAGGTCCTTCTCCAGTGGGGTGAGACGGAGATGGGATCCAATTGGTCCAACAGGCAGAGCTCTTGTCACCTCTATCCTAGTGAACTTCTCCTTCACCCGTCTCCTTTCATCCTGCTTTTTTTTCCCCCACAGTCCCCCTTTTCTCCCACAAACTGGACATCCTCCCCCAATGCATTTACCCCATCAGCTAATGTCTACCATAAGTCTGCCTTCTGTCTAGGACTAAGGAAGTATGGGGGGAAAGTCATGTTGTTGTTTGTAGTGAGCAACTACAAATCTAACTATCATTCCTGTCTCCTCTTCAGAAACGTTCTTCTTCCTCCATAAAATAGGCAGCATTCTGGTGCACAGGATAGCACAGCAGCAGTCAACGAACAGGGTCCTAGTGCTGAGGAGTGAAGAAAATGATCCTGGCTTCTGCTCAGTTTTTATGTGGTTTTGTAAACAACAGAACTCAGGTGTGATTAATTGAGTTCAGGTGCCAATACTTAGTTAGTTTGCCATGTGTCTTTTTCACCTTCGGTGCAATGTAGAGTCCTCAACCCCAACATGATGCTGCTACTGTTTTGTGGTTGGTTGAGGCCCCTCTAAAGACCACGGGAAGCACCTACCAAGAGCACTCCTTACTCATCCCTATTGCCCTGACATGTAGTAAAAACTTTACAATTGTTTTCACTACATCATGTGCTTCACTCAACCATTTATTACTAGCATGTTGACTTACAAGTGGCTATAATTTCAACTGGGATAACTGAAATGTACACATCAAAAAATAGAACAGACAGACACTTCACAGTGCAGACATTCATTGTCAATGCCATTTTGTAGTAGTTGTTCAATACATAGTAACTTTATTACAATATAGAGTTAGTGATTGTAGTCCTAAATGCAGAATGTTACTTTTCAACCTGTTGTATATTTTTTGTGCGGAGTCCTCCACACCAAGGGGGATATTCACAAGAACGTGCGATAAACATCCCCAAAAAATGTTAACGCAACTTTACACATCGCAGTCTATCACGGGAAAATAACCCCGTGTTAACGTGGAATTCACAACACGGTGGTACCATGCGATAGCCTCCCGAAACCGCGGCCAAAGTCCACGATACAACCACCGCGACGGCGATAAAAACACAAACCCCAACGCGTAAAAAGACGCGATGGGCCCAAACGCGATAAGAAAACAGTGATAACCAGCGAGAGGCCAGCAATACCCACGCGTAATGCGGGAAAAAGCACAAGAACAGCATACGGAAAATGCCACTAAAAAGGAAATCAACTGCGGAGTACCACGGATGCACCCTGACCGACTGCAGAGGACAACATGAACCCCACAATCCCCATGGAGGAACACCCAGGAATCCAGGGCTCGTGGAAGGGCAATGAGAAGAGGAAGAGGAAGACGGGGTACAGTCTGCAGGAAAACCCGATTATCGCCACGGATGAGATAGAACACCACCACCAACTGTACGTCACCTCCAACGTGTCATTGGCAACAAAGAGACAAAGATGGCACACCATCTCGGACCATGTGAATGCCATCGCAGCGCCGAGGAGGACAATGGAAGAGGACAAGAGGCGCTGGACTGATGTGAATGGCAAAACCAAGCAGAAACTCGCTGCCAACACGAAAGCAGCAACGCACTTCGGAGGAGGGGGGCCAGCAGAACACCAGGAGCTGAATGACATGGAGAACATGGTGGCCACAGTCATCAGTCGGGAGACGGTGACAGGAGTTGGGGATCCGGACACTGCCCAACATGACCCGACACCACAACAAAAGGGTGCGTACCGACCAGGGAGTGGGGGGATGGGGGGAGATGGGCACAATGGCACACATGCACAATTAAGCAAAGCACACTGCACACCCACAATGACTCAGGACCATGTCCCTGATCCCACGTGAACACTTCAGCACACACACAAACACCAAGTAGTCCCACGTACACCATGTGCCCAAAGGGGCACCCACCCAACACATCAACAATCACACAACCAACACATGCACACCTGCGAAACACAGCAAACATGCATATACGTCAGCCACACTGACAATGCAAGAGACACCACATGACGAGTAGCATGGCTGCAGTCCAATCATCATGACAATGTACACGGCACGACACTGAGGTGTCTGAGTGCGGACCACAACCGGAAAGGAGCAGGTGACACTCGGACACAACCACCTGCCCAAACAACCCCTGACGTCAACGACACATCTGCGGACAAACCATGCCCAAGAGTCACAACTCGACAAAGAGCACAAGTTACCCAAGTCTGCAACATCTCAGCCCTGTGGAAGCACAGAACTGAAAGGCACACCGCATGAAAGGGATAAGTGGCAGCCAAATCAGAGCCGCAGGAGCGACTTACCCACCGTGCAGCATACGCACATAAGAATAAGTGCACCTCGACATTGACAACATCCTGGTACAAACAGCAACACCTCCACAACAGAACACAGGACACAACTGGTGCCGCATATGTGCACAACATGGCCAATCACATCTGGCACAGCAGGAAACTGTGACATGACAATGTACAAGTACAACCTGTAACCTGCAAATAATTTTTATTCAGACATGATGTGCTTGTGGACATTTTGTACTGTCCCATGATTGCCAGGGACGGCCACAATGTGACATGCTCATGAGAAGAAATTGGCAATGAGGGTGTTCCTATGGGCCATTCCTGCCGCAGCTGCAGTGGGATGTGGGCCACCTGCCCCATCGTCCTCATCATCATTCGGTACTTCTGGAAATTGGATCCATGGGGCATTGGTGCGTACACAGATGTTGTGCAACACACAACATGCAACGATCATCTTGCACACGATGTCTGGGCTGTACAGGAGCTTTCCACCTGTGCCGTCCAGGCACCTGAAACGTGACTTCAACACGCCAAATGTGCGTTCCACGATGCCCCTGGTGCGTATGTGGGCCGCATTGTACTGCCTCTGGGCGGGTGTGTTCGGGTCTCGGAGGGGTGTCATCATCCAAGTGCAGAGTGCATATCCTTGATCACCGGTGACAGTGCAGAGAGAAAAGAGTCAATACTTGGTTCTGCATGATGTGTTGGCAGGCCCACTAGTCCAGTGATGCCTGTGCTGGCTGTGTGTGGGGTGAGTGTAAACCAGCCCTCAGGGAGTAGCTGGTGCTGGCAACAACTTCAACAGTCATCAGGCACTCAGGGATGCAATGTTCGAACAGCAAGGGAGCATGACTTGAGTTGCACAGAGTTAGTGGCCCCGGATGCAGAGCGGCCGACATGGGCCTACCGCCACAGGACGCTGACTTGCGGGAGACTGGGGTAGGGTCATGAGGGCAGAGCAGGGTCTCATATGTATCAAAGGTGGTTTTCGCAGAGTGTCTCGGGGGAGAGTGGGAGGTGTACCCCCCAGGGCATGATGCAGAGGGCACTTACCAGCTGTGTCCGGCAACATGGCGGATATGAATGCCACAGACTCATGCCAAACACCAAGTCCGTGCATGCCCGTTGCTGATGACAACCCCCAGGCCACAGGCTCAGACACCAACAATGTTCTTCCGGAGGCTGACGGTGACTCACGGCGCACAGGGTTAGTGGCACCAGGTCAGTCCTTGCTACTGGTTGACCTCCTCCGTAACGGTGATCCGTGTTTCCACCGGACTGAAACGCATCTTTCACTCACTCCTCACCCTGCGTTTACTGGCATGGACTCTGCCATTGATTAATGAAAACTCAGTTCTAGATGTGGGACATACTGGACTGCAGTGTAGGCCAGCTGCAGCGGTGGAGTATGTCAACGAATGAGGACTCCTGGGGGCCTGTGTCACGGAGGACAGCGATGGTCTGAGGAGGCTGCCAAGGTCGCGGACATGGGTCTTGGAGCTAGCACCGGCACGTGGTGGGCCCTCTTTGACACATGACGGTGTCGGCAGGTGAGCAGTGCGGCCTTGGAGCGCTGGGGTGGGCAAGCCGGGTCTGGGTATCAGCGGACTGGGGTGCAGCAGGTGCACAGGCTCGCAGGCCCCACTGCTCACGGCGTCGGCCTCGTGGCGGGCTGAGAGGTGCCGCCCTGGCAGTGACGTTGGCCATTTCGGGAGAGCACCACGCTCCGCGCCATGGGGTTTTTGTCCACACCCCTGCGCAGGCCTGGTGTAAGCCGGGCCAACCCACTACGCTCACGGGGGGGACGCAGCGAGCGACATTTCCGCGATCTGACACACAGCCTGGGGTGACATGGTTGCATCCACTGTTCACTACTCTCCAGACGCCAGCAGTTAATGTCTGCATGGACATATTTGTGGTTTGCATACCCAGGTCTGTCCAGCACATTCACACCACACTTGTCGTTGTGTACATTCCCATTCATGGGTCACTTGCATCCTTCGCACATGCCTGCTTTCCGCCTCTCCACACGTTCAGCTGTTGTGTGGCTGTGGTGCCATGATATAGCTGGATTGTGTACATGGGAAGCCCAGGATCCCAATGGAGTTGTGTTGTCGTGTCTGGTAGGTGGGCATGTTGATTGACATGTTGTATGTGGTTTGGTCACGTGTGCATTCCCACAGTTGTGCGTTGTGTGATGGTGGCTTTGAGGTGTGTGGTGTGTAGATTTGGTACTTACCAATGAGCAGTCCAGTTCCATAGGTGCCATCCTGGAAGCGCTGGTTGATGATGGACTGTCAGAAGATGTAGGAATCGTGCACACTGCCTGGGTAGTTTGCGACGACATTGGTGAACATTCCCCGGTGGTCCACTATTGCCTGCACATTGATGGAATGCGTGTGCTTTCTGTAGCGGTAGATGTGTGCAGTGTCCGCAGGGGGCACAAGTGGGACATGTGTGCAGTCAATGGCCCCCAACACGTGTGGGAATCTAGCAATGGCGTAGAAGCATTGCGTGGTCTCCAGCTGTTCCTGCACAGTGTGGGGGAAGTGAAGGTACTGGGGTATGAAGCTGATGATGGCATCCAGGACAGGTGTGAGGAACTTTGATAGGGCTGGCTGTGAGACACCTCCGACTCTGGCAGTTGTTGGTTGGAAGGTACCAGAGGCCAATAGGTGCAGCACAGCCAGCAGCTTTGTCTGCGGAGGGATGTTGGTGGTCCGCTGTGTTGGGACCATCAGCCTGTGTCCGATGTGGGTCATGATGCGGAGGATGGTTGTCCTTTTGAGCCTGTAGTGGGCAATGACTTCCTTGGGCGTTAGGTCTGTGAGACTGGTGCGTTTTCGGTAGGTCCGCTGTCTTACTCTGCGCTGCCTCTGTGGTGGTCCGGGGGGGTGCGGGTCCGGGTCCTGGGGGTGGTGGCGGTCCTAGGGGTGGTGGCGGTGGGTGTTGTGGCCCTGTTGGGCTCTGAGCTGCATGATGAGTAGCTCCATGGCGTCGGTTGTTCTTCGGGTGTGGGTGTGTGTGGGGCTCCGTTGCCTACTGCAGGTGGTCGTCCTGCTTTACACCAGCAAGAGGCAGGTGTTAAATACCTGCTGCTACCGCGGCATATCGTGTGGTTTTGACTCGCGTCGCAGATCTGGCAGTTCGTTGTGAAAGTGGTGTAGTGGTGTTTTCGTGTGTTTTTGCACGGGAACGCCTACTCTGCATCTCATTAGGGTTAGTTGGTGGTGTCACCCGTGGAGATAAATTTAAGGGCAGTTATTGCGGGAATACTGGCGATGTTTGCAGTTTGCACCCGCTTGTGAATGGGGCGTTAAATCTATCTCCACTTTTGATGCGTTAAGGTGGCGATAACTCGGAGATAAGTCCTTGTGAATATGCCCCCAATTGCGGAGTCCTTTACCCCGAGTATGAATTCTCCACAAATGTGGTGGAGTCTCCACCACATGTGTGGAGACTCTGCCATGTTTGCAGAGACTCCATAGTTGTAAAGATACTACACATAAAACTACACTCATAGTTTGTGAATACCGAAAAAATAGAAAACTTACAAAAAAGTGTAAGTTTGCCTTTGTAAATCAGGCCCAATCTCTTTAACCTGACCTCCTGGCCTGGGAACCGCTCTCCCTCTACGCAGCACCACCCAGCCGTCACCGCCGCTGAACTAGGAGAGCAGGGTTCGAGACCGCTCTTGACCCGCTCCCCTACCTGCTTGCCTCTGTTTCTTTATTTTTTTATTGTAGTCCTAGTGCTTGCCCCTTGTGAGTGCTGTTCCTTTTTGTTCCTTTTGGTCTGTTACAGACATTGCCCCTTGTGATTGCTGTTCCCTTGTCTGTTACAGTGCTTGCCCCGTGTGATTGTGCGTTTTTCCTCTCTGTTGTCGCAGCCCGTCAGACCCCGCCCACCTCCCGATCGCCGATTCCCACCTTTCCGCCTCCCCCTCCCCTACTTAATGGAGGCCGCTGCGTGGCTGCGCAGCGGCCGCGCCAAAGGTGCGCCAAAGGCAAGCCCGTCTGCGCCTGTCCGCGACCTGACCACGACCAGCACCAGGGACCCTGCATCTCGGACAACCCACCGCTACAACTCAGCTGCCCTCCACGCACTCAACCCCGGAAGACAGAGACTGCCAACAGGCCACGCCTGACATGCCCCACGGCCAGTTCTCCTGCCTCCACTGCTGCCAGGCCTTCACCTTCACCACCAACCCTGCCTCCAGCACCACCAAAACCAACACCAGCGATGCCCTCAGATGCATCCTCCTCAACGTGTGCTCCGTGCACAAACACGCCGTGGAGTTCTGGAGCCTACTTGACTCTCTCTCGCCAGACATCGCCTTCTTCACGGAGACCTGGACCAACGCCTCCTCCGGCCCCGACATCAACACCGCCATCCCAGAAGGATACAAGATCCAGAGGAAGGACCACCCCAACCACCCGGGAGGAGGCCTCGCCATCGCCCACAAGAACACCCTCCGCCTCACCACCTCCAGCGAAACTTTCCCCTCCGCCGAACACCTGCACTTCCAGATGCAGACCAGCCCCAACTCTACGCTCCACGGAACCCTCGTCTACAGACCCCCCGGCCCCCAGGCCCCCTTCGCCACCACCATCACCGCCCTCATCGCACCCCACGCCATAGCCTCAATGAACTACATACGCATTGGTGACCTGAACTTCCACCTCGACAACCCCAGCGACCCCAGCTCCACCACTCTCCAGGACAACCTCTCCAACATCGGACTTAACCAACTCGTCACCACACCAACTCACAGGGCAGGACACACCCTCGACCCCATCTTCGCAGCAGGAAACAGCGTCCACTTCAGCCACACAACGCAACCCCCATGGACCGAACACCACTGCGTACACTTCACCGTCGACAAACCCAAGGCACCCAAACCTGCCCCACGCCCACCACGAAGGAACTGGAGCAAGGTCACAGACGAGCAAATCAACTCCACCCTCACATGAGACAGCCACACCCCGGTATCCGAGGCCAACACCGCAGCTAGAGAACTCCACACCTGGATCGCCAACTGCCCAGACAAACTCGCCCCTCTATGCAACACCGACAAACAGCGCCCCAGGAAAGCCGCCTGGTTCACCACCGACCTCCAAGAAGCCAGACGCACCTGCAGATGCCCGGAGAAGAACTGGAGAAACGCCAAGACACCCGAAAACTACACCACCTACAAGGACGCCATGATGGACTACCACAACCAAATCAGAACCACCAAAAGGAATTTCATCCACAACAAAATCCTCACAAACTCCACCAACTCCAAGGAACTCTTCACCGTCATTCAGGAATTCACCAACCCCCGCAGCGAAGCCACAGACATCACCCTGTCCCAAGAACTCTGCAACAAACTTGGAACCTTCTTCCACCTCAAGATCAAAAACCTATACGACAACTTTGCCAACCACCCATCAGACGCCACAGCCGGCAACAGCCCGTCCCCCAGACACACCAGCCAGCCCACCATCTCCACCTGGACTCCGATCACAGCCGAAGACACCTCCTCGGCCATGAAAGGCATCCACTCAGGGGCCCCCACGGACCCCTGCCCCCCTCACATCTACCACAGAGCCACCACCTCCATCGCACCCAAACTACAACACATCATTAACATCTCCTTCGAAACAGGCACCTTCCCAGATGACTGGAAACGTGCAGAAGTCAGGCCCCTGCTCAAGAAGCCCACAGCTGACCCCACCGACCTCAAGAACTACCAGCCCATCTCGCTTCTCCCCGTCGCAGAGAAAACAGTGAACAGGGAACTGACACGATTCATCGAAGACAACGCCGTCCTCGACCCATCCCAATCCGGATTCCGGAGCAACCACAGCACTGAGACCACCCTACTCGCCACCATGGATGACATCTGCACCCTCCTGGACCAAGGACACTCCGCAGCTCTCATCCTACTCGACCTATCAGCAGCCTTCAACACCGTCTCCCAACATACTCTCATCTCCAGACTACACGACGCCGGCATCCAAGGAACAGCCCTGGACTGGATCCGATCATTCCTCACCAGAAGAACCCAAAGAATCAGACTGCCACCCTTCCTTTCCGACCCCACGAATATCACATGCAGAGTCGGACAGGGGTCGTCACTGAGCCCAACCCTCATCAACATCTACATGGCCCCCCTCGCCGCCATCGTCCGACAACACGGCCTCAACATCGTATCCTACGCCAACGACACCCAGCTCATCCTCTCCCTCACCAAAGACCCCGCCACCACCAGACTCAACTTCCAGAAAGGGATGCAGGAAGTAGCAATCTGGATGACCAACAGCTGCCTTAAGCTCAACGCCAAGAAGACGGAAGTCCTCGTCTTTGGAACCACCCCCTCAGCATGGGACAACACCTGAAGGCCGTCCACCCTCGGAAGCCCGCCGACCCCCTCGGACCACACCAAAAACCTCAGCATCATTCTCGACTCATCCCTCACCATGAACCGACAGGTCAACGCCATCACCTCCAGCTGCTTCAACACCCTCCGAATACTCTGCAAGACTTTCAAGTGGATCCCCCCTGAATCAAGAACGACAGCCCCCACGCACTCATCACCAGTAGACTTGACTATGGAAATGCACTCTACGCCGGCATAAACAAGTCCTTACTCCGCAAACTCCAGACAATACAGAACACCGCCACCAGACTCGTCCTCGGCACCCCCGGCACGAACACATCAGCCAACACCTACGAAGGCTCCACTTGCTCCCCGTGGAGAAAAGAGTCACCTTCAAAATCCTCACCCACGCCTACAAATGCCTGCACAACACCGGACCCGAATACCTCAATGACAGAATCAACTTCCACATACCCAAGAGGAACCTCCGATCTTCCAACCTTGCTATGGCCAAAACCCCATGCATCCAGAGCCAGAGCAGGCAGAAGATCATTCTCCCACATCGCGGCCAAAACATGGAACGAACTCCCGGCAGACATCAGGCACGCCCCCTCCCTGAACACCTTCAGGAAGGCTCTCAAGACCTGGCTCTTCGGCTGAACGGATCTGCTGAAACCCCCCACACCCCCCTCAGCACCTTGAGACCCTCACGGGTAAGTAGCACGCTTTACAAAACCCTGACTGATTGATTGATTAACTCCTTAATCTTATCCTCATTAGATGTGAGGTAGCAGAGGTAAGGATGTGCCTAGTTTGTTGTTTTGGTGCTGATATTTCACCCAAATCCAATTTCGTTTTCTGTATAGATTTGGAAGGTAATACCACCTCTAATGTAAGTCTTATATACATCCCAGAAAACCCCTAGGGAGGGGTCATTATCATTAAAAAAGTTGTCCGTAATAGAACTACATATTGAGCTGTTACATTCTTCATCTGTTTATAAAATAAGGTACGTTTGAATTGCCATCTTTGGACGATATGATTTAATAACCTACCTATTTGCATGGAAAAAATCAAGTATATTCTGAGTGAATTGATAGATGGATTTCTGACCTACCTCTTTAGTTTATCTGATAGCTGCAACCCTCAGCTGCCTAGGTTAGTTATCCCCTTTGGTAGGGTTTTTCCATGTAGAACCTATCTTAGTATTATCCTCTCCTCTGTTAACTCTGTTTTTAAAAGGCTGACCATCAGCCTCCTCATTGAGTATCTGAAAATCTCCTTTCCACAACACACATGAATGTGAATGGTGAACAATCTGTGCCTGTGTACTTGCTGATGTATGTTTGGATATAAGTTTCCTCATCACGTTTCCTCTTTGAGCAGTTTTATGTGCAAGATCTGAAGATATGAGGTAGTGATGAGAGGTCGTGAATGATTTGCCGCCTCTTGTTCTCTCCAAAATTAGCTATTTGACGTGGTAATGTAGAAATAGACAATAATAGTGCAGAGAATTGATTGATTGTTTGATTTAATAGTGCAGAGTGGAGCTCTATTTTTGTTTATTTGAAAAGGGGTTTGATGTGTAATAGATATTGTCAAATCTTTTCCAATAAAATCAACAGGGACTGAGTCCTTGATAAGATTTTCTTTAAAACTGCTCATGGTAGGCTTTCCTTCCACATCTTCCAGAATTCCAATGAACCTGAGGTTGGATCTCCTGGAGCGGTTTTCTACTTCGTTGTTTGTCTTTGAATTTTCTTCAGTGTCAAATCAACTGTCTGTTTCCTAGTTGAGCAGGCTGGTTCAAGGACTGCTATCTTCTCTTCAGTTTTTTGTAACTCTTTTGTCATAGCATTCAAACTTTTGACCTGTTATTTCATATTGTTCACAAATCTGTACAACCTCTCCCTTTGTAGTGTCTTTTCTGACTCCCTTCTTGCATTTCCGATAAGAATTGATGCAGTAAATTACCATCTTCCTTGGGGCTTCATGCTTTCTGGATCTAAGGTTTTAGATACCCCGATCTGTCCACCTGTATTTTGTATGGCCTTCCTATGCGTGATCAGGATGCGGGTTATTCAAGCACTGCCTATTCATACAAGGCTCTTTTCCTCATAGCACCACTGGTTAGCTTTGGTTCTTTCCGTGAGAGCGGGAATGGATAAGCAGTCATCTAACTTGCTGTCAGACTTGGTGCTTCTTATGGCTTCTGGGGTAAGAACTACTGCCTTGAATCTCACCATGAAAAGCCAGAGTCTACTGTGATTCTGATTCTTTCTAGTCCCATTTTTGAGAGCCCCAAAAGATAGTGGATTTTCACTGCCTAATATGAGAACCGGTTTGAGAAAGTTATATTAGGGACAATTTCAATTTGAGGAAATGCTTTTTGGCTTTCTTTATGCAGTAGTTTAGCTTTACTAATTCCCTAATGAATTGTGACCCCATCCCGAGTTAGGGGACCACTAATTATTTCCACTGTCCCCTACTGTCTGAGAGGAAGCACGGGAGGCTTTTTCTTCTTGATCAATGCTTTGGTTTCAGTTGTTAAGCATATATTACGCATATTGGTTGACTTACCATTCGAGAACTCCCATCCTGATTCAGGTTGCAGTTTTTTTAGTTTAGACAACAGTGATGGATTAGTAACTGTCTTAATGTTGTTAACTTTTAACTAAGGGGAGCTAATATGTCAGTGTATTTTGGGGATTTCTTCTCATAAATCTTTTCTATCAAGCCTGAGTCCTCCCTTTCCTCTATTTTTGTTTGATACTTGTCAGAAGCATGGTCTCCACTATTCTGTCCACCATTCTGTCCAGAATCTGCCTTATTTGTTTGATTCTCTTCTCCTAAAGTGCAAAGTAGATTACCTGAGTTGGCATGCTCTCTTTTGGAGGCATAATTAACTTCTATTTCAAAGGGATTCATCTCCTTTTTGGAGGCTAGTACTTAAGGATTACATTCTGATAGGTGTGTTTTTAGCATCAACATTGAGTACATAATATTGGACAGTATTGGGCATGAACAGCCAGGTGTTCCTTGAGGATATTTTGATTGCTATGGCCTTTAATTGAGGATGTTTCTCTTTAACCACTGCCCTTGTCTCAGCATGGCATAGGTGCTGGGATTACGAGGTGGAGGGAGGACACACCACCCCAAAACAACCATGCTGGAGTTCCAAAGGTGAATGAGCATTAAAAATCACTTTAAAATGTGTTTTTATCTTGTCACATTTGCTGTGTGTTCTATGACAGAGGTCAAATGCCAGGCTATGTCTTTATGTCTATATTTGATGTAATATGTGAAGTCATAAGCAGTGCATAGTTATGACTCAGGTAAAATATAACTGCTGAATTTCACTGGTTTTGTACAAGTGAAATCTGAGCCTAACTATAACGTCCCTATAAACGTTGTTTTTTTCAGTAAATGTCTAAGGTTTTTTTTAATCCCTTTGCTAACTATAACGACCCTGTAACCTTTGTTTTTTTAAGTGAATATATATATATATATATATCGAATTACCACTCCTTCGTGCTATCCACGCACATAAGAGATACGGACAACTTGGTAAGCTTGTTGCCAATGTTGCGCTTTATTTTTCAGTATATGGTGCAGTCGATCATGACGCGTTTCGGCCAACGCAGTGGCCTTGGTCACATGATCGCGATACGTGTAAGTGATTTTTTTATAGGTTGTTTTTACTAAACATGTGACACCAATCACTGCAATTTAATAGACATAGACGACATACTATGGCTCGGGTGATTGCACCTTGTACATCCAGCTATATACACAATCGCATTATTATAGCATAATTGTAATAGCTGTTCTACTTAGATTTAAACATATATGTTCAATATAGAATAATGACAAATTCGTATAGTTATATCGCCACATAAAAAAACCAGCAATATATAAAAAATGCACGAATGCAACTATTTCAAGAGCTCCAAATGGTCGATAAAGACAATACTTGTACATATAAAACTGTTCAAATGGAATAGAACAGAGACTATTGCACTTTGATGACCGTTCTGATCTTGTGGAAACATATACATAAAATGTCTATGAATTCATAAATAGTGTACTTATACCACCATAAAGAGAGCAAGTAATATATAGAGATGCACCAATGCAATTATTGCAAACGCCCAATCGGTGGATTCAAGCAATACTAAAAAATGCATAAAACTGTTTGAACAGAATATAAATATGTAAACCATAACCTCAAGGCCAAACAGTTATTCTAGATATATAAGCCAAATGTATAACCTGTGCAAATACTGCGATGTAAACATGATTATATATACGTCAATGACTTAAAATGAGTTTAAAATCTTTCACATAGATGTCGCATCTAAAGTGCAGTGCTAACGTGTAAAGTGCAAAACCTAGTGCGAATATAATAGGTGTCTAAAGTGCATATGTGTATATCAATTAAATAAAAACTGATACGAATGGCTAACAGCTGAACCAACTAATACATAGTATATATATGTGGATGTTTATTTCTTGTATAGATCCATACTCAAAAGTGTAAGGGAGCCCCCTTATACTAAAATGCATTTATGTATCTTGATTATCTCTAAGAGATATCACCTTGGCTCTAGTAGTTAGCTGCACGGGTATATTGAGATAATACATTCAAGAGACAATACTAGCAGCAGATGGTTGTAGGGCTTAGGTATCTAGTTCGGGACTATGTAAGGCTACAGGTAGTTGTGTAAGTCTTCACATAAATTAAGACCCTGGGGGGACTTCGTATCGAGTTCAACTATGTATTTACTTTCTAGTTGTCTTAGCTTTTTTCCCGATTACTGCCCCGTTTGCTAGCTGGAACTGTGTCGATCACAAAATATTGGAGACAATTGAGGTTGTTGTTGTGTTCCAATTTGATGTGTCGAGCCACAGGATATGCAGGGACCGAATTTACTATGGCTCGAAGATGTTGCAATATGCGTACATAGACTTGTAGCTTAGTGCTACCTACATAGCATAGCCCGCAGTTGCATTGTAACACATAAACCGCAAATTCTGATCGGCATGTGTAATGACCTCTCAATTTTAATGGTGTGTTGGAAAAGGCCGTGGAATACGTGGTGGTATTGATTCCAAATTTACAAGCACGGCATGTGCTGCACTTGTAAAAACCTTTTCTCTGTGACAACCAGCTAGTTATGTTGTCACATTCTGGGCTGCTTTTCACTAGGTCGTCACGCATAGAATAAGCCTTTCGGAAAGTAAAATTGGGTCTCATGGGCAAGATTTGCTTTAATGTCGCGTCAGTCAGCACAATAGGCCATTGTGTATTAATAATGGCTTTAATAGCCTTTGCTTGTTTGCTGTAAGTAGTGATGAGCCTACACTGAGTATTTTCTGAGTCCTTAGTTACACTATTCTCAGATGGAATATAGTGTGCAGGAATTTCTGTTGTTACTTCACTAATCTTACTGCATAGCAGTAGCTGCCTGTTTTTGCTATTGGCTTTTGCTCGGGCCCTATCGAGTTTAGTTGGATTGTAACCTCTTTCTATGAACCTCTGCTTGGCTGCGCTTTGATGGGAATCTAATGCCTCTTGTGAACTACATGCTCGGCGAATTCATAGGAACTCTCCATAAGGTATGCTGGTGATCATGTGCTGAGTATGGAAGCTATTCGCATGTAATAATGTATTGCCAGCAGTGGGTTTCCTATACAAGCATGTCTCTATCTTGCCCTCTTTAATGTAAGCAGTAATGTCCAGGAAATTTGTAGTGCATGGGTCTATATATGCTGTGAATTTTAAGTTCATGTGATTACAGTTGATGTTATGTACAAAGTTTTCTGCCTGGATTTTAGATCCCTTCCAAATTATAAAAACATCGTCTATATATCTCCACCATTATACTACATGGTTAGTCCAAGCAACATGATGTTGTACTTTCAGGACATGCTCCTCCCACCAGCCAATGTGCAGGCAGGCGTAGTTGGGGGGGAAGCATGCCCCCATCGCTACTCCCTGTAGTTGTTGGAAAAACTTGCCATCAAATGTAAATACATTATTGCACAGGCACCATCTAATCATTTTCAGTAACATGATATTATGGTTATACATAGATATTGGTCTCTTCTTTAAAAAGAAATCAACTGCCTTTGGCTAGTCTTCATGCCTGATGCTAGTATAGAGGGCAGTTATGTCTAAGGTGAGGAACATATATTCGGTGGACCATGTTTGCATACTTAATTTGGAAAGGAAATCATTTGAATCACGTATATACGTAGGGAGGTTGGTGACAAATTCCTGTAAATAGTAATCAAAGAATATATATATATATATATATATATTCACTGAAAAAACCATAGGTTTCAGGCACGTTATAGTTAGAAATTAGCATTTAAAAAACCTTAGAAATTCACTGAAAAAACCATAGGTTTCAGGGACGTTATAGTTAGTTGGACATTTCACTCATACAAAACCATAGAAATTCCACCGTTATAGTTAGTTCAGCTAACTTTAACTCGCGCCCCACAATGCACTGCTGATGACGTCACATATTACATCATTCATGACATGGTCAGTGACATCACTGATGACATCACTGATGACATCATCCAGTGAATGTGGTTTTCTTTAAAATTTAAATATGTATTATATATATACCAAGCTGTATTGAAGAATGAATGGATGTATAAGTTTCTGCCTGGAGGATTTAGTAGGTGTGTGACTGAATGTTTAAGTGAATGATTAAATGTATCTTACTGAATACATGGGTTAGTGTCTAAAGTGTGTGAATGTCTGTATCACTCTGTCTGTTGTTGTGTAAGCTGCTGCATCGGTTGGTCAGTAGCTACATGAATGTCTATATGGGTTATTGATTAGTTGCCTGCATATTTGTATAGGAGACTGAGTGTGTGTGTGGTTGGGTGGGGGGTGTGTGACTCTGTGCATAGATGTGTGAGTGGTTGATTGACAGGGTGTATGAGTTTAAGAGTGCATGTAGAAACAGTTGTATGGGTGGGTAAGTGTGTGTATGGGCGTCTTGGTGAGTGAATCAATGTCTCAGTGCACATGTCCAGCTAAGTACATATATAAAAGGCAGTGTATGTGAGAGTTGGTGTATAGAAATGACTATACATGAGAGTCAGTGATTGTGAGAGTGGCTGTATGTATGAGTGTATACTTGTATTAGTGATTATATAAGAGACTAAGTATGCGTTACTATCTGTATGAATAAATGAGGTGGTGTGTGTATAACTGTGTAGGTGAGTAAATGGAAATGTTATTGATTCTTTGCATGAGTGACTAGGATGAGTACATAACTGACTAGGATGAGTGCTGGTGTGTCAATGTCTATATAGGTGTATGAGTGCATTTGATAGTGTTCTATTGATCAGTCGCTGCATGTATGAGTGATTGTATGGGTGAATGGGTAGATGTGTGTGTAGACCTAGGAATCACTGAGTGGGTATGTAGTAACTGGTATTAGTGTGTCAATGGTATCGAAAATGGTAGTCTGTATTTTACAGTGAGTGTATCAAAGGTTATATTAGTGTGTGAGGAGGTGCATCAGATTGTCACATGGATGATGTCATCAGTGATGTCATCAGTGATGTCATCAGTGATGTCACTGACCATGTCATGAATGATGTAATATGTGACGTCATCAGCAGTGCATTGCGGGGGCGCGAGTTATAGTTAGCTGAACTAACTATAACGGTGGAATTTCTATGGTTTTGTATGAGTGAAATGTCCAACTAACTATAACGTCCCTGAAACCTATGGTTTTTTCAGTGAATTTCTAAGGTTTTTTAAATGCTAATTTCTAACTATAACGTGCCTGAAACCTATGGTTTTTTCAGTGAATTTCAAAGGTTTTTTAAATATTAATTTCTATCTAAAACGTCCCTGAAACCTATGGTTTTTTCAGTGAATTTCAATGTTTTTTTTAATGCTAACTTCTAATTATAATGTTCATTTAACCTATAGTTTTTTCCGACACCCAAGAAGGACACAACACCCACTGCCACAACCCTCAGGATCTCCCCCCGTACCACCCCTCTCCCTACTGTAATTTTTTTTATTTGTTATTTAAACTATATAATGTCTTCTTGTTTTTTAAATATTAAACAACTACATACAGTATGAAAGGGAGCCCAGCCCAGAGCCACATCTGAAGACCAACACATGTCATAGATCTACTGATCAAGCAGCTCCGACACCCAAGAATGCCACAACACCCACCACCACCCCCAGGACCCCCCCTCTACCACCGAGGCAGCGCAGAACAAGACAGCGAACTTTCCGAAAACGGCATGGCCCCTCAGCCACACAATAGCTGAATATTGGGACAGGTGTGAACAAACTATATGTGAAGGAAGCAATTCACCCATGTTTAACAATGCACACAATGCAAAGTGTAGCGGTGATGTACTGGACACATCTCAGTATGCAGAACACACACCTCTCCATGTGCACAAATACTACTGGTGCTTGTAGTGTTGTGGACAGTGGACCCAACCATGTTACGTCAAACACTAGGGAAGATCTCAGTCATGCAGCTGTGTCATCCCCCCATGTAAGCATAAGCATAACGGGAGTGGGCTGGTCCGACATACGCCTCTTCAGCGTAGGAGTGTGAATAAATAGGCCGGAGCTCTGGGCGTGGTTCACTTGTGGGAAGGCCAAAGCGTCTGCCAGGGCGGCGCCCCTCACCCTGCCATGAGGCCGCAAACATGACCGCCAGCCTCCTCAGCCGATCGCTGGCTTCCGCCACACAGGCCCCCAGCGGCACAGCACCACGGACTTATGTCTGTACAAACTACTGCCTTCGATATACACTGCGGACAGCAAGGCTCACAATTCAGATTGAGTCGCGATTGCAGATGACGCAGTCCAGTAGGCAAGAGACATTGCTGAAGTCAACAACACATGGCTGTGGAACCTTCCTGACTGCTGCCTCCGGCCTACACTGCGGTCAGTAGGGCTCACAATTCAGATGGAGTCGAGATTGCAGATGACGCAGTCCAGTAGGCAAGAGACATTGCTCAAGTCAACAACACATGCCTGTGGGCCCTTCCTCACCGCTGCCTCCTGCCTCCACTGCGGTGAGTAGGGCTCACAATTCAGAGCGACTCGCGATTGCAGATGACGCAGTCCAATAGGCAACAGACATTGCTACCAGTGCTGCCAGCCCGGACCACGCATCATCGCTGACTGCACACACGCTAAGTCCTTCAAGTACCACTAACTCTGTGCAGCTCAAGTCAACGCCACGTGGCTGTGGGCCCTTGATGACCGCTGCCTCCGGCCTACAATGCGGTTAGCAGGGCTAACAATTCAAGATTAGTGCCGATGCAAATTGTGTAAGAGAGTATAATCGGTTAAGAAGACTGTATGCTCCCAATCTGTGCAGCTCAAGTCAACGTCACATGGCTGTGGGCCCTTGCTGACCGCTACCTCTGGCCTACACTGCGGTCATCAGGGCTCACAATTAAAATTAAGTCTTGATTCATTAATTACAGAGTCCAGTAGGCAAGTAACTATCACAGGCCTAAAATCTACATAATATCCTTTTAGTATCCTTGCTTCAAGAACTTTTTTTATATCAGTTATAGCTTTAGTACAATCACCAAATTCAACTTCAAGTGCAAACGAACACTCATTAGCAGTCTACACTGCGGGCAGCAGAGCTCGCAATTCGAATTTTGGACACGTGGTGCCACTAACCCTGTTCAACACAAGCCGCGACACGTGGTGCCACTAACCCTGTTCAACACAAGCCGGCGACACGTGGTGCCACTAACCCTGTTCAACACAAGCCGATCCCACATGTGGAACTGTGTCCTGAGTCCTGAATGGCAGTGACCCCAAGTCCGTGGCAGTGACCACAGCACCAGACTCCCTTCGATCAGTGAGGCATATTTCCATATGCAAGGCCGGCTACAGGTGGTGCCACTAACCCTGTACAACACAAGGCGCGACACGTGGTGCCACTAACCCTGTTCAACACAAACCGATCCCACATGTGGAATTGTGTCCTGACTCCTGAATGGCAGTGACCCCAACTTCGTGGCAGCGACCACAGCACCAGACTCCCTTCGATTAGTGAGGCGTATTTGCATATGGAAGGCCGGCGACACGTGGTGCCACTGAACCTGAACTACGCAGGCCGGTGGGCCACCAACCTATGCACGTGGCTGTGGGCCCTTGCTCACCGCTACCTCTGGCCTACACTGCGGTCAGCAGGGCTCACAATTCAGATACAGTCGCGATTGCAGATGACGCAGTCCAGTAGGCAAGAGACGTTGCTCCCAGTGCGGTCCGTCCGCACCAAGCAGCATCACAGGCTCATACATTCTCAATGCTTCTGGTGCCACTAACTGGGCACCTCAACTCAACGCCACGTGGCTATGGGCCCTTGCTGACCGCTACCTCTGGCCTACACTGTGGTCATCAGGGCTCACAATTAAAACTAAGTCTTGATTCATTAATTACAGAGTCCAGTAGGCAAGTAACTATCACAGGCCTAAAACATACATAATATCCTTTTAGTATCCTTACTTCAAGAACTTTTTTTATATCAGTTATAGCTTTAGTACAATCACCAAATTCATCTTCAAGTGCAAACGAACACTCATTAGCAGTCTACACTGCGGGCAACAGAGCTCGCAATTCGAATTTTGAACACGTGGTGCCACTAACCCTGTTCAACACAAGCCGCGACATATTGTGCCACTAACCCTGTTCAATACAAGCCGGCGACACGTGGTGCCACTAACCCTGTTCAACACAAGCCGATCCCACATGTGGAACTGTGTCCTACCACCACGTGGCGCTGACTTGCGTTGCACAGGGTTAGCGGCACCAAAACCTGATGTGGTCTCTGCCATTGATGACTCAGGACTCAGCGACATGTGTGGGATCTGCTGGGCCGCGGAGCGTGTCCACATAATGTCCACCAAGCCATGGTGGTGGGACTGGGCCCTGGAGCTTTCACGGGCACCTGGAGTGCCCACTGGTAGACACTCCGGTGGCAGCAGGTAATTATTTGGTCATGGATGCGCAGGGGCGGCAGTGTCTCTCTCTCTCTCTCTCTCACTTCCCTCTCTTCACTCTCTCTCTCACTCTCTTCCTTCCTTTCCTTCTATCTCTCTCACTCTCTCTCCCTTCTCCCTTTCTCACTCCCTTTCTTTCCTTCCCTCTCTTTTTCTCTCTGGCTTTTTTTTCCTTCTCTCTTTCTCTGTGTCTCACTCCTTTGATATGCGCATTACACACGTCCTTATTTTGTGCTTTATTTTCCAGGCTGTGTCGTCGACATTAATGGACCCGACAGGAGTCTTCCGCCTTGTTGTTTTGTGTTCAGTTTGTTAAATTTCGTTTATCGTCTATATGTACGAAAAAATAAAGTTTTGGAAAAAAAAAAATTTTCAATAAAGTTTTTGGTTGTTACTTAAGTGCTGTGTGACTCTTTCTCGTTCTTATTACTGTTATTTAGTGGTGTCCACCATGGTGTTAAAGTTTGGGGCAGTTATCGCGGGAATACTGGTGATGTCTGCAGTTTGCACCAGCTTCTGAATAGTGTGTTAGATTTATCTCAACTTTAGTTGCATTAAAGTGCTGATAATGAGATGCAGAGTAGGCGTTCCCGTGCAAAAACACACGAGCTGCACCTTTGCGATTTATTCTAAATACTAAAATCCTGTATTGAATTGCACAGTGGTAGTGAGTGCATTTACAGTGTACACACAAAATCAATGAAGAAATCTCATTGTATTTATATTGATTGGGAATAGTGGGTCAGGTGCTGAATCTTGATGGGATACAATGCCCAGTTCGTTTATTTTTCTGTACACGAAAAAACCACATCACAACTTTCACAACGAAAGGCAAAAACTGCGATGCGAAACAAATTCCGGCGATAAGCCGCGTTAGCACCAGGGATTTTACACCTGCTTTCTGCTGGTGTTAAGCAGGTCGACTACCTGCAGCATGAAAGGGAACACAGCCAAGAGCCACACCGGAACACCCACAGGTGCCATAGAGTCAATGAGCATGATACACGGATACCCATGAGGGCCACAACACTCATCGCAACAACCCCAGGACCGCCAACGCCCCCCGAACCCGCATCTGAGCAAGTGTCTCCGTGTGGTCATTGTGTTAGCATGATGGGCACGGGCCCTGCAACATCACAGTGTGCTGTCTTCAGCGGACGTTACCATGTCACCTCAGCGTTGGCAGTGAGCCTGGACATGTAGCTACGCACGCATCCTCCTGCATGCACAAGCGGCGTGTGCTGGTCCGGCGTACACAGGTCAGCGCAGGGGTGTGCCTATCCGGCAAGGGGAGCGGGGTGTCTCGGACATGTCCGTGTGCAAGAAGTGCGGTAAGTGTGTCTCTGTGTTCTGGTGTGGCCGCCACAAGGGCCGCAGCAGTCGATGTTGTAAAGTGGCATGCACCATCTCCAAACGGCAGTGTCACGGTGTGATTGGAATGCCGCAGGACATGCGCGAATAGGCATTACAATGGTGTGCCGTAGGAGTGCACGGGATACAACAGCGCAGCACACAAAAGTGTGGGGGCTCGTGGGAAGGAGGAGCAGCTGTTTGGCAACATAACACACAGTGAACCCGCCCATGTGCCACGTGCTGGGCATCTCATCCATGATGACCAGGGTCGCAGACATCCCACAACACCCACGACCGGACTTTGTACACATCCTGTATGAATGCAGCTGGAGAAGTTGCTGTAGGGATGAAAGGTTCTTTGTCTGAGCTATCTTGCGCTAACACATCTGCTGCTCTGAGAAGGAACTTGCAAGTGGCCAGCCCCCCCTGACAGATACGATAATATTTGCATCCGTCTCGCACACTACGCACTGCCCGATTTGAGAACAACGAGTACCCATCCCACACTCAAAAGTCCTTCGTCGTAGTTAGCGTGCGTGAAATGGCCTTCACACGTACTCCCACCACACCCCTGCCCTGCACCCATTGCACACAGACCCGGCTCATTACACCAAGCTGTGCCATTTCATCCACAAGACTGGCACACGGCAAGCCAGTGCAGCTACAAGCAGAGCCACTGACGCAATGGCAGGGCATCCCGAACACATGGTCGACTCCATTCACGTCCACCTATACCTTGCACATCTGCTGCATGTCTTGGGTGCACTGCCTTTGGCAGTGCTGCGGATCACTTACCGGCTGAGCTTCCGCATTGCGGACGTCACCTGCGTTCAACCTGTATTGCAATGTCGCACGTGCCTATCCGAGTGGTGCATGGACGTGTGCCTCTCCAACGTGTGCGTAGCTGACATGGATTGTGACGGGTGTGTGCGCCCCCTGTTGGCCCACGACCAGGAGTGTCATGGTGATGAAGTTTATGGCATGCATGAATGTTTGGCATGCATGTTGGGAACTGGGCCTGGGACATTGCACGTGTCGTAGTATGCAGTGAGCAAATTGACCCACTTCCCGATTCTGCTTTGGTGCACATTGGGTACAGTGGTTGGAGTCAGCACATCTGTCCCGGTCATCTGATGGATTACGTCGACGACATGTCAAATATTGTGGCCAACCATCACTCATTAGAGATAGTGGCTTACGCAGCTGCACTCGCGTTCATGGACGAGTGACAAGGTACCTGCAACCACGACTCGATGTGCCACATTGCACGTGTCCCGCCGCATCATTGCACGTTGTGCATCTGGTCACATGTCCCAAGACGACAGTGGACATGGCTGCATTGGTGTCGACTCACGTCCGAGGCGCGGACAACCAACGCTGCTTGACACTGATGTGTGTTGGTGATGGACTACCCCGAGGTGAACATTGACGTTTTCCTACGTTCCTTATTCAGGCATGCTGCTGCATTTGTCTGCATATCGTGGCACTACTCTTAGCCGTACTGACACATACTTTTTTTATAAAGTTTCCACATTTTCACTTGTCTCCAAATGTGTTGTGTCTTCATTTGTATGCCAATGTGTGTGTCAAGGACTCTCTGGCTGCCTGCCATACGTGAATTGCTACCCCATCCGGACTGTGTGTTTGTACTTATGCGTTCTCATGTGCCTGTTTCGTACTGACGCTTTTGGACGTTTATCCGCCACAGGCGAGTGCATTTGTGTCCTGTGTTCGATTGTGCGAATGTTTGTGTTTGGACAACATTGTGTTGGATGTTGGTGTGCTCTGCTTCCTATGTGTGTGTGCTGCATTCTGTGTGAGATGCCCCTTCATGTGAGGTATTGTTCACCCTTCTCCCTTTTAGGCAGTGTGGTTTTCACTTCTGTGCTTGTTCAGTGGTGTGATGTTGGCGGGTTGTGTGACTTGTGCTCCTTGTTGGTGTGTTTCATTTTAGCCATGGTTTGTCTGTAGTTGTGCTGTACTTAATTGTGCATGTGTGCCATTGTGCCCATCTCCCCCCGTCCCCCACTCCCTGCTTGTTCCTCTTCCTGGTGCTGTTGTGTCTGTAATTTTGTTACTCCACACATAAATACATGTAAAGAACAAATTAGAATAGTTCCTTGATTCTTTTAGATTGCAAAACTTCTCTCTCTTGGTTATTTTTGAATTTTCCATATAAACAGTTTTTTTAATATTCAAGGACACATAGAAGTCAGAAGTGCAACGTATTCTATCAACACACTTTCTAGAACATTCTACAACACGTGCAGGTTAAAAGTTCATCAATTTTTTTAAACCTAACGATATTTTTTTGCAACATTTTCTCGAACATTTAACGGCACGTGCAGGTTAAAAGTTCACAATTGTTTTAAGTTCGAACAGTGCCTTCCAAATGCAAGTAGCAGGTGTGGTTGAGTTGACCAAATTTTATCCTATCATATGTACTCCACGTTTAAACTGCTTTTTCTTAACCAATCACAAAGATGCTTTTCCACAAAACGAATGTGCACCCTACTTTTAAAAAACAATGCTTTTCATCTCCCAATAAGGTATCGTTTTGAATGAGAAAAAAAAGTAGTTCCCCACCTTTAAACATATCTCTTATTCTACGAATGGACTGCATGAGCTACAGACATCTATCCATACTTCCCAGCCATACCTTCAAAATGCTAGTGTGGATCGTAGGACATAGCTATGTTTTCTGGTGCAAGAGGTATGCAGAACAGAGACGTATTGACTTAGACCTAGGTTTACAAAATGTGGACATTAAATGGTTTGGACAGAGAGGATTGAAGTGGCACCAATTGTTGCCTTTGGTTAAAACCTGTTTGCATCTCCAACACCCTGACCTCATGATTGTGCACTGTGGTGGAAACGACCTAGGCACATTGACTGGTGTAGGTTTGGAAATGCTAATGAAAGACACCTTTCGACAATTGATGTTGCTTTTGCCTCAAACTGACTTTGTATATTCCAATATATGCCAAAGACAGAAGTGGAAATGGTCAAACCAATTTTGTCCTCAGATTGAAAAATCTAGGAAGAATGTCAACAAAGCTGTGTCTGCATACCTCAGAGACCATAGAATGGGGTCGATCTACAACAACAACATACGTTTTGATATGGCTGATATCTACAGAAGTAATGGAGTACACTTCACACATCAGGGAAATCGAGTTTTTCTGAATAACCTGAAGCTGTGCATCCGCACTTATATGTAGCTCCAACTAATAAACACAAGGGCTCTTTTTAGAGCAGCCTTTTATTCCCAATATCGGTTCGCAGAGTGACAGCTGCGATCCGGCTAGCACAGGGAGACCTGCGGGCCGTCCGGCAGGCTCGCAGAGGGACAGCTGCGGCCCGTCGGCTCGGCTCGCACAGGGAGAGCTACGGGCCGTCGGCTCGCAAACGCACACCAGCGTGCTGGCTCGCAGAGGGAGATCTCAGGTCTAACTCGCAAGGGGACACCAACGGGCCAACGGCCCTGCTAGCAGAGACACACCTATCACCTAACGGACTGGCTCGCACATGTACAGCTAGGGACACGACGGCTCGCAGACGCAGAGCTGCGAACCGACGGACTGGTACTGTTTTATGCTTTAGGGTAGTACAGTGGTGTTTGTGTACTGTAGGGTGTTCGTGCTGGAGGTAGCGTTTTAGGGTTTAAGGTAGTGCACTGCTGTTTGGGTAGTGTACGAATCGTGCTGGAGGTAGTGTTTTAGAGTTTACGACAATGCAGTAATGTTTGGGTAGTGTAAGGGGTCATGCTGGGAGTACTGTTTTGGGGTTTAGGGTAGTGCAGTGGTGTTTGTGTAGTGTAGGGGGTCATGCTGGGAGTAGTGTTTTAGGGTTTACGGCAGTGCAGTGGTGTTTGTGTAGTGTAGGGGGTCGTGCTGAGAGTAGTGTTTTAGGATTTAGGGTAGCACAGTGGTGTTTCTGTAGGGTGGGAAGTCATGCAGCGAGTACTGTTTTAGGATTTAGAGTAGTGCAGTGGTGTTTGTGTACTGTAGGGGGTCGTGCTGGGGTAGTCTTTTAGGGTTTATGGTAGAACAGTGGTGTTTGGGTAGTGTAGGGGGTCGTGCTGGGGGTAGTGTTTTAGGGTTTAGGGTAGTGCAGTGGTGTTTGTGTAGTGTAGGGAGTCATGTTGGGAGTAGTGTTTTAGGGTTTAGGGTAGTCTAGTGGTGTTTGGGTAGTGTAGGGGGTCGTGCTGGGGATAGTGTTTTAGGATTTAGGATACTGCAGTGGTGTTTGCGTAGTGTAGGGGGTCCTGCTAGGGGTAGTGTTTTAGGGTTTACGACAATGCAGTGGTGTTTGGGTAGTGTAGGGGGTTGTGCTGGGGGTTGTATTTTAGGGTTTAGGGTAGTGCAGTGGTGTTTGGGTAGGGGGTCGTGCTCGGGGTAGATTTAGGGTTTAGGGTAGTGCAGTGGTGTTTGGGTAGTGTAGGGGATCATGCTAGGGGTAGTGTTTTAGTGTTTGCGACAGTGCAGTGGTGTTTGGGTAGTCTTTGGGTAGTGTAGGGGATCGTACCGACAGACTGACTCACAGAGCTCCGAGCCGACGGACGGGCTTCTAAAGGCATAGCCGCGACCTGGTGATATGAAGAGAGGCAGCGTGAAAGGCATATCTCACACAGACACAGATGCCAGTGTTGCCTCACAGAGGTAAAACTACGAACCCGATGGCTTCTACACGGAGAGATGCGAGCTGACCGAGTAAATCACAAAATAGCTGCCAACACTTCCTGGTTTCAACCATTCACAGAAAAAAAGCCGCAAGCTGGTGCTTGTAACCCCTTAGCCAATCACATGTCAGAATTCTCAAATATCGATATCTGTAAAATTTGATATTTCTCAAAAACTACTGAACGGATTTACACCATTTAAACAAAAGCGTGCTTTCTGGACCATCACCTTTCTCCCTGCCAAATTTGGCGTAATTCCGTTCAGCAGTTTCACCTGTAGTCTTCTGTAAACTTTCGTATGGAAATTGCATGCAGAAAACACGTTTTAGGACCCTCTTTTTTCTCAGCCCCTCCTACACCATTCACCCCCAAACTTTCAATATAAGAGCTAATCAAAAAAAGAGAAACTTTTTGGATAATTTCATAAAGATTCGTCAAACGACGCCAAAGTTACAAGCACATAGAAGGCTCCAGAAGGGGGCCACGCAACCCCCCTCCCATGAGTGAAGCCCCGGGGCTGCGCGGACCCCAGCGCACCCCCGCAACCCCTGCGAGCCCCTGCTATTATTTTTTAAGAAATACCCCCGGAATCTAGCCCACCCAAGGGCCTCATTAAAATGAAACGCGAGAACCCACGACCCCAGCGCAAATTTTTGCCAATTTTTTATTTATTTTTTAAATGATTTTTTGGGCCCTGGGGCTCCTTCTGGGACCCCCTGAGCAGGCCTAGGGGGTCAGGGTTTTTCTACCCTGCCCCCTTCTCTTGTTTTATACCTTTGTTTCTCCGTTTTCGGGTAACTCGCTTCTACTGAGCCACAAGATGGCTGCCAACACTTCCTGGTTTGGACTACTAGCAGTCAATCACAGTGAAGCTCGCGCACGCGACTTAGGCTCCGCCCAGATATCAAAACTTTTATTTTTCTAATTTCTCAGCAACTACTGAACGGATTTACATTATTTTTAAAAAGGTCGCTTTCTGAACCAAGCACTACCTTTCTGCCAAATTTGGAGTAATTCCATTCAGTAGTTTCGGCTGTAGCCTTGCACAAAGTTTCCTATGGGAAATTGATTTTTTGACTCTTATTTTTTGAATTTCTCAAAAACTACTGAACGGATATACACCATTTAAACAAAATGTCGCTTTCTGAACCAAGCTCTACCTTTTTGCCAAATTTGGGGTAATTCCGTTCAGCAGTTCGGGCTGTAGCTCGTCGCAAAATTTCCTATGTAAATTAACATGGAGAAAACGAGTTTTGGGACCCCCCTTTTTTCTCAGCCCCCGCTTGACGAATCACCCCCAAACGTTCAGGATAGGAGCTGACCTGGATAGACTTTTTTTTGGGAGAATTTCAGGAAGATTCGTCAAACGACGCCAAAGTTATTAGCAAATCAAAAAATGCTTTTCCTATGGAAACTAGGTTCTAACTATAACTACCTACTGGCGAACGCCAGTAGGAAATATATATATATATATCCGAAAAAAACATAGGTTTCAGGGACGTTATAGTTAGAAATTAGCATTTAAAGAACCTTAGAAATTCACTGAAAAAAGCACAGGTTTCAGGGACGTTATAGTTAGTTGGCCATTTCACTCGTACAAAACCAGAGAAATTCGGCCGTTATAGTTAGTTGAGGTAACTATAACTCGCACCCCTGCAATGCACTGCTGATGATGTCATATATTTCATCATTCATGACATGGTCAGTGACATCACTGATGACATCACTGATGACATCTCAAATGACATCACTGATGATATCACTGATGACATCATCCAGTGACTGTGTGTTTCTGTAAAGTTTAAATATGCTTTATATATATATATATATATATATATATATATATATATATATATTCACTGAAAAAACCATAGGTTTCAGGGGCGTTATAGTTAGTTGGACATTTCACTCGTACAAAACCATAGAAATTCCCCCGTTATAGTTAGTTCAGCTAACTATAACTCGCGCGCCCGCAATGCACTGCTGATGACGTCACATATTACATCACTCATGACATGGTCAGTGACATCACTCATGACATCTCAAATGACATCACTGATGACATCACTGATGACATCACTGATGACATCATCCAGTGAATGTGTGTTTTTCTGAAAATTAAATATGTTTTATATATGTATATCTCAAGGTCGATGGAAGAATAAATGGGTATATAAGTGTCTAAATGGATGATTTTTTTTGTAAAATTGATTGTATAACTGACTGATTAAGTGTATCTTAGTGAATACATGGGTTAGTGAGTAATGTTTAAATATGAAAATATCTGTATCAGTCTCTCACTTTGTGTATAAGTGGCTGCATGGGTTGGTGAGTAGCTACATGAGTGTCTATATGGGTTATTAGTTGGTTTTTGAGTATCAGTATGAGTGTCTGAGTGTCTGTATGGTTTGGTGGGGGGTATTACTTAGTGCATAGATGCATGAATGAGTGACTCACTGTTTGTATGTGTTGAAGACAGCATGTGTGCAGGACTGTATAGGTGGATGAGTGTGTGTATGGGTGTGTTAGTGAGTGAATGCCTGTCTCAATAGTGTCTTTATGAGTAACTACATATGTTTTAAACTAGTATATGTGAGTATTGGTGTATATAAGTGAGTATATGTGAGAGTGAGAGATTGGAAGAGTTCCTGTACAAATAAGTAGGTGTTTCTATAAGTGATTGTTTAAGAGAGTAAGTATGTGTAAGTTTCTGTAGAAGTAAGTGTGGTAGTGTGTGTATAACTGTATATGCAAGTAAATGGATGTTTGATACTTTGTTTGCATGTGTGACTATATGTGTGAGTAACTCTAAGGATGAGTGGCGGTGTGTAACAGGATGTATAGGTGTATGAGTACATATGATGAGTGAGTACATGTATGAGTGACTATATAGGGACTGTTGGTGAATGAGTGGATGTGTGTAGATCTTGGAATTACTGAATAGGTGTGTTGTAACTGGTATTGGTATGTCCATTGTTTTGAAAATGTCAGTTTGTATTTTTGAGTGTGTGTATCAAAGGTTATATTAGGGTGAGAGGAGGTCTGCCACTCTATCACAAGGATGATGTCATCAGTGATGTCATTTGAGATGTCATCAGTGATGTCATCAGTGATGTCATCAGTGATGTCACTGACCATGTCATGAGTGATGTAATATGTGACGTCATCAGCAGTGCATTGCGGGCGTGCGAGTTATAGTTAGCTGAACTAACTATAACGGGGGAATTTCTATGGTTTTGTACGAGTGAAATGTCCAACTAACTATAACGCCCCTGAAACCTATGGTTTTTTCAGTGAATTTCTAAGGTTTTTTAAATGCTAATTTCTAACTATAACGTGCCTGAAACAGATGGTTTTTTCAGTGAATTTCGAAGGTTTTTTAAATGCTAATTTCTAACTATAACGTGCCTGAAACCTATGGTTTCTTCAGTGAATATATATATATTTATTATACTATGTATACATGTGAAAATGTCTCGGTCCGCCTGTTTGCCTCGGTGGCACGGAAAAAATGGGTGGAACTGACGTCAGCACGCCGACGAGGTCCTCTTATGGCTCCGATGACGTCATACGGTGTCGCGAGCGGAGCCGTGCTATTATGATGTCCTCGTTGACGTGGGAGAGCTAGGAAACAATTTCCGTGGAATGCTGGTGCAGGGGATATTCACCTAAGTGTTCAGGCTAGTCCTTTGGGAGCAACTGTTTATGTTGCCACTCCAGAAACCAAAACCAGTGATCAGAGGGCAGAGGCCCTGCAGATGGCACACGAGGTGGGGTGCCCAGTCGTGTGCACCAGCGGGGCAGCGAAGTGACAAGCACCACAACCCACAAAAAAGGTAACAAGGGCACTGAATAACACAGGATCTTCTCTTTGTATCTGGCAGGAACAACGAAGTTAAAATGCCCTAGTACCAAAATGTAGAATTAGTGCTACAACGGTCTTCAAGAGGACCTGCGATGCCGCTTCTGCCTCCTGTACCCTGAAGGCGGCACATGGGTCACGCGGTACGGTCATACTGCGGTGGGACGCACACTCGTTGACCTCTCATGGCACTGCTCCACACTTCAGGGAGGACGCTTTCCATTAGCTATGTTTTCTGATGACGTTTCGCGCCGGCCCCGTCCAACAACAGAACTCCTTTAGATCCAAACAGACTCTTTCACTCTCTCACCGGAAGTGAAACCAGGCCACGCGGACACTTTCACAATACAACAGCTGGGAATGCACTTTTCGGTAAAAAACCACATTCCTTCCTCCTAATTAATCAAATAAATGTCTCACTGAAGAACAGGGGCCAGCTTCGATCGGTAAGCAGCCGTTACAACGACTTTTTTACTTCGCGATACCATTACAACGCATGCATTACCACGCATGCGTTGTACATCACGAAGTCATTACTACGCATTTTTAGAACGCATGGTCATTTACCACGCATGCCTTTACAACGAATTTTGTTGTAAAGGTATGTATGGTAAATGACCATGCGTTCTAAAAACATGTAGATGATCCACGTCGTTGTAAGGAAACAGAGGCTGTTCCGTTTCCTCACAACGACGTGCACCGCCCCTCAGAGACGACGTGAAGCAGGAACCACGAGAAGAGAGGAACCAAGAGGAGTGAGAGGTAAGGGGGATTGGGCATGGGGTGGGGGTTTCTTTTCTAGAGTTTACGGTAGTGCAGTGGTGTTTGGGTGGTGTAGGTGGTCGTGCTGGGGGTAGTGTTTTAGGGTTTAGGGTAGTGCAGTGGTGTTTGGGTAGAGTAGGGGGTCGTGCTGGGGGTAGTGTTTTAGGGTTTAGGGTAGTGCAATAGTGTAGGGGGTCGTGCTAGGGGTAGTGTTTTAGGGTTTAGGGTAGTGCAGTGGTTTATGGGTAGTATAGGGGGTCGTGCTGGGGTAGTGTTTTAGGGTTTAGGGTAGTGCAGTGGTGTTTGAGTAGTGTAGGGGGTCATGCTGGTGGTAGTGTTTTAGGGTTTAGGGTAGTGCAGTGCTGTTTGTGTAGTGTAGGGGGTCATGCTGGGGGTAGTGTTTTATGGTTTAGGGTAGTGCAGTGGTGTTTGGGTAGTGTAGGGGGTCAAGCTGGGGGTAGATTTAGGGTTTAGGGTAGTGCAGTGGTGTTTGGGTAGTGTACGGAGTTGTGCTGGGGGTAGTGTTTTAGGGTTTAGGGTAGTGCAGTGGTGTTTGTGTAGTATAGGGGGTTGTGCTGGGGTAGTGTTTTAGGGTTTATGTTAGTGCAGTGGTGTTTGGGTAGTGTAGGGGGTAGTGCTGGGGTAGTGTTTTAGGGTTTAGGGTAGTGCAGTGGTGTTTGTGTAGTGTAGAGGTTAGTGCTGGGGGTAGTGTTTTAGGGTTTAGGGTAGTGCAGTGGTGTTTGGGTAGTGTAGGGGTTCATGCTGGGGGTAGTGTTTTAGGGTTTAGGGTATGGCAGTGGTGTTTGGGTAGTGTAGGGGGTCGTGCTGGGGGTAGATTTAGGGTTTAGGGTAGTGCAGTGGTGTTTGTGTTGTGAGGGGGTCGTGCTGGGGGTAGTGTTTTAGGGTTTAGAGTAGTGCAGTGGTGTTTGTATAGTGTAGGGGGGTTTAGGGTAGTGCAGTGGTGTTTGTGTAGTGTACGGGGTCATGCTGGGGGTAGTGTTTTAGGGTTTAGGGTAGTGCAGTGGTGTTTGTGTACTGTAGGGGGTAGTGTTTTAGGGTTTAGGGTAGTGCAGTGGTGTTTGTGTAGTGTAGGGGGTCATGCTGTGGGTATTGTTTTAGGGTTTAGGGTAGTGCAGTCATGTTTGTGTAGTGTAGGGGGTCGTGTTTTAGGGTATAGGGTAGTGCAGTGGTGTTTGGGTAGTGTAGGGGGTCATGCTGGGGTTAGTGTTTTAGGGTAGTGCAGTGGTGTTTGGGTAGTGTAGGGGGTCATGCTGGGGGTAGTGTTTTAGGGGTTAGGGTAGTGCAGTGGTGTTTGTGTAGTGTGGGAGGTCATGCTGGGGGTAGATTTAGGGTTTAGTGTAGTGCAGTGGTGTTTGGGTAGTGTAGGGAGTCATGCTGGGGGTAGTGTTTTAGGGTTTAGGGTAGTCCAGTGTTGTTTGTGTAGTGTAGGGAGTCGTGCTGGGGGTAGTGTTTTAGGGTTTAGGGTAGTGCAGTGGTGTTTGGGTAGTGTAGGGAGTCGTGCTGGGGGTAGTGTTTTAGGGTTTAGGGTAGTGCAGTGGTGTTTGTGTAGTGTAGGGGGTAGTGTTTTAGGGTTTAGGGTAGTGCAGTGGTGTTGGTGTACTGAAGGGGGTCGTGCTGGGTTCTAGTGTTTTAGGGTTTAGGGTAGTGCAGTGGTGTTTGTGTAGTGTAGGGGGTCATGCTGGGGGTAGTGTTTTAGGGTTTAGGGTAGTGCAGTGGTGTTTGTGTAGTGTAGGGGGTAGTGTTTTAGGGTTTAGGGTAGTGCAGTGGTGTTGGTGTACTGAAGGGGGTCGTGCTGGGTTCTAGTGTTTTAGGGTTTAGGATAGTGCAGTGGTGTTTGTGTAGTGTAGGGGGTCGTGTTTTAGGGTTTAGGGTCGTGCAGTGGTGTTTGGGTAGTGTAGGGGGTCGTGCTGGGGGTAGTGTTTTTGGGTTTAAGGTAGTGCAGTGGTGTTTGGGTGGTGTAGGGGGTCGTGCTGGGGTAGTGTTTTAGGGTTTAGGGTAGTGCAGTGGTGTTTGAGTAGTGTAGGGGGTCATGCTGGTGATAGTGTTTTAGGGTTTAGGGTAGTGCAGTGGTGTTTGTGTAGTGTAGGGGGTCATGCTGGGGGTAGTGTTTTATGGTTTAGGGTAGTGCAGTGGTATTTGGGTAGTGTGGGAGGTCATGCTGGGGGTAGATTTAGGGTTTAGTGTAGTGCAGTGGTGTTTGGGTAGTGTAGGGAGTCATGCTGGGAGTAGTGTTTTAGGGTTTAGGGTAGTCCAGTGGTGTTTGTGTAGTGTAGGGAGTCGTGCTGGGGGTAGTGTTTTAGGGTTTAGGGTAGTGCAGTGGTGTTTGTGTAGTGTAGGGGGTCGTGTTTTAGGGTTTAGGGTCGTGCAGTGGTGTTTGGGTAGTGTAGGGGGTCGTGCTGGGGGTAGTGTTTTTGGGTTTAAGGTAGTGCAGTGGTGTTTGGGTGGTATAGGGGGTCGTGCTGGGGTAGTGTTTTAGGGTTTAGGGTAGTGCAGTGGTGTTTGAGTAGTGTAGGGGGTCATGCTGGTGATAGTGTTTTAGGGTTTAGGGTAGTGCAGTGGTGTTTGTGTAGTGTAGGGGGTCATGCTGGGGGTAGTGTTTTATGGTTTAGGGTAGTGCAGTGGTGTTTGGGTAGTGTAGGGGGTCGTGCTGGGGGTAGATTTAGGGTTTAGGGTAGTGCAGTGGTGTTTGTGTTGTGAGGGGGCCGTCCTGGGGGTAGTGTTTTAGGGTTTAGAGTAGTGCAGTGGTGTTTGTATAGTGTAGGGGGGTTTAGGGTAGTGCAGTGGTGTTTGTGTAGTGTAGGGGGTCATGCTGGGGGTAGTGTTTTAGGGTTTAGGGTAGTGCAGTGGTGTTTGTGTACTGTAGGGGGTAGTGTTTTAGGGTTTAGGGTAGTGCAGTGGTGTTTGTGTAGTGTAGGGGGTCATGCTGTGGGTAGTGTTTTAGGGTTTAGGGTAGTGCAGTCGTGTTTGTGTAGTGTAGGGGTCGTGTTTTAGGGTATAGGGTAGTGCAGTGGTGTTTGGGTCGTGTAGGGGGTCATGCTGGGGTTAGTGTTTTAGGGTTTAGGGTAGTGCAGTGGTGTTTGGGTAGTGTAGGGGGTCGTGCTGGGGGTAGTGTTTTAGGGTTTAGGGTAGTGCAGTGGTGTTTGTGTAGTGTAGGGGGTCATGCTGGGGGTAGTGTTTTAGGATTTAGGGTAATGCAGTGGTGTTTGGGTAGTATAGGGTGTAGTGCTGGGGTAGTGTTTTGGGTTTACGGTAGTGCAGTGTTGTTTATGTAGTGTAGGGGGTCGTGCTGGGGGTAGTGTTTTAGGGTTTAGGGTAGTGCAGTGGTGTTTGTGTAGTATAGGGGGTAGTGTTTTAGGGTTTAGGGTAGTGCAGTGGTGTTGGTGTACTGTAGGGGGTCGTGCTGGGTTCTAGTGTTTTAGGGTTTAGGGTAGTGCAGTGGTGTTTGTGTAGTGTAGGGGGTCGTGTTTTAGGGTTTAGGGTCATGCAGTGGTGTTTGGGTAGTGTAGGGGGTTGTGCTGGGGTAGTGTTTTAGGGTTTATGTTAGTGCAGTGGTGTTTGGGTAGTGTAGGGGGTAGTGCTGGGGTAGTGTTTTAGGGTTTAGGGTAGTGCAGTGGTGTTTGTGTAGTGTAGAGGTTAGTGCTGGGGGTAGTGTTTTAGGGTTTAGGGTAGTGCAGTGGTGTTTGGGTAGTGTAGGGGTTCATGCTGGGGGTAGTGTTTTAGGGTTTAGGGTATGGCAGTGGTGTTTGGGTAGTGTAGGGGGTCGTGCTGGGCATAGATTTAGGGTTTAGGGTAGTGCAGTGGTGTTTGTGTTGTGAGGGGGTCGTGCTGGGGGTAGTGTTTTAGGGTTTAGAGTAGTGCAGTGGTGTTTGTATAGTGTAGGGGGTTTAGGGTAGTGCAGTGGTGTTTGTGTAGTGTAGGGGGTCATGCTGGGGGTAGTGTTTTAGGGTTTAGGGTAGTGCAGTGGTGTTTGTGTACTGTAGGGGGTAGTGTTTTAGGGTTTAGGGTAGTGCAGTGGTGTTTGTGTAGTGTAGGGGTCATGCTGTGGGTATTGTTTTAGGGTTTAGGGTAGTGCAGTCATGTTTGTGTAGTGTAGGGGGTCGTGTTTTAGGGTATAGGGTAGTGCAGTGGTGTTTGGGTAGTGTAGGGGGTCATGCTGGGGTTAGTGTTTTAGGGTTTAGGGTAGTGCAATGGTGTTTGGGTTTTGTAGGGGGTCATGCTGGGGGTAGTGTTTTAGGGGTTAGGGTAGTGCAGTGGTGTTTGTGTAGTGTGGGAGGTCATGCTGGGGGTAGATTTAGGGTTTAGTGTAGTGCAGTGATGTTTGGGTAGTGTAGGGAGTCATGCTGGGGGTAGTGTTTTAGGGTTTAGGGTAGTCCAGTGGTGTTTGTGTAGTGTAGGGAGTCGTGCTGGGGGTAGTGTTTTAGGGTTTTGGGTAGTGCAGTGGTGTTTGGGTAGTGTAGGGGGTCGTGCTGGGGGTAGTGTTTTAGGGTTTAGGGTAGTGCAGTGGTGTTCGTGTAGTGTAGGGGGTCATGCTGGGAGTAGTGTTTTAGGGTTTAGGGTAGTGCAGTGGTGTTCGGGTAGTATAGGGGGTAGTGCTGGGGTAGTGTTTTGGGTTTACGGTAGTGCAGTGGTGTTTGTGTAGTGAGAGGGTCATGCTGGGGGTAGTGTTTTAGGGTTTAGGGTAGTGCAGTGGTGTTTGTGTAGTGTAGGGGGTCGTGTTTTAGTGTTTAGGGTAGTGCAGTGGTGTTTGGGTAGTGTAGGGGGTCATGCTGGGGTTAGTGTTTTAGGGGTTAGGGTAGTGCAGTGGTGTTTGGGTAGTGTAGGGGGTCATGCTGGGGGTAGTGTTTTAGGGGTTAGGGTAGTGCAGTGGTGTTTGTGTAGTGTGGGAGGTCATGCTGGGGGTAGATTTAGGGTTTAGTGTAGTGCAGTGATGTTTGGGTAGTGTAGGGAGTCATGCTGGGGGTAGTGTTTTAGGGTTTACGGTAGTCCAGTGGTGTTTGTGTAGTGTAGGGAGTCGTGCTGGGGGTAGTGTTTTAGGGTTTAGGGTATGGCAGTGGTGTTTGGGTAGTGTAGGGGGTCGTGCTGGGCATAGATTTAGGGTTTAGGGTAGTGCAGTGGTGTTTGTGTTGTGAGGGGGTCGTGCTGGGGGTAGTGTTTTAGGGTTTAGAGTAGTGCAGTGGTGTTTGTATAGTGTAGGGGGGTTTAGGGTAGTGCAGTGGTGTTTGTGTAGTGTAGGGGGTCATGCTGGGGGTAGTGTTTTAGGGTTTAGGGTAGTGCAGTGGTGTTTGTGTACTTGAGGGGGTAGTGTTTTAGGGTTTAGGGTAGTGCAGTGGTGTTTGTGTAGTGTAGGGGGTCATGCTGTGGGTATTGTTTTAGGGTTTAGGGTAGTGCAGTCATGTTTGTGTAGTGTAGGGGGTCGTGTTTTAGGGTATAGGGTAGTGCAGTGGTGTTTGGGTAGGGGTCATGCTGGGGTTAGTGTTTTAGGGTTTAGGGTAGTGCAGTGGTGTTTGGGTTTTGTAGGGGGTCATGCTGGGGGTAGTGTTTTAGGGGTTAGGGTAGTGCAGTGGTGTTTGTGTAGTGTGGGAGGTCATGCTGGGGGTAGATTTAGGGTTTAGTGTAGTGCAGTGATGTTTGGGTAGTGTAGGGAGTCATGCTGGGGGTAGTGTTTTAGGGTTTAGGGTAGTCCAGTGGTGTTTGTGTAGTGTAGGGAGTCGTGCTGGGGGTAGTGTTTTAGGGTTTAGGGTAGTGCAGTGGTGTTTGAGTAGTGTAGGGGGTCGTGCTGGGGGTAGTGTTTTAGGGTTTAGGGTAGTGCAGTGGTGTTCGTGTAGTGTAGGGGGTCATGCTGGGGGTAGTGTTTTAGGGTTTAGGGTAGTGCAGTGGTGTTCGGGTAGTATAGGGGTAGTGCTGGGGTAGTGTTTTGGGTTTACGGTAGTGCAGTGGTGTTTGTGTAGTGAGAGGGTCATGCTGGGGGTAGTGTTTTAGGGTTTAGGGTAGTGCAGTGGTGTTTGTGTAGTGTAGGGGGTCGTGTTTTAGTGTTTAGGGTAGTGCAGTGGTGTTTGGGTAGTGTAGGGGGTCATGCTGGGGTTAGTGTTTTAGGGGTTAGGGTAGTGCAGTTGTGTTTGGGTAGTGTAGGGGGTCATGCTGGGGGTAGTGTTTTAGGGGTTAGGGTAGTGCAGTGGTGTTTGTGTAGTGTGGGAGGTCATGCTGGGGATAGATTTAGGGTTTAGTGTAGTGCAGTGATGTTTGGGTAGTGTAGGGAGTCATGCTGGGGGTAGTGTTTTAGGGTTTAGGGTAGTGCAGTGGTGTTTGGGTAGTGTAGGGGGTCGTGCTGGGGGTAGTGTTTTAGGGTTTAGGGTAGTGCAGTGGTGTTTGTGTAGTGTAGGGGGTCATGCTGGGGGTAGTGTTTTAGGGTTTAGGGTAGTGCAGTGGTGTTCGGGTAGTATAGGGGGTAGTGCTGGGTAGTGTTTTGGGTTTACGGTAGTGCAGTGGTGTTTGTGTAGTGAGGGGGTCGTGCTGGGGGTAGTGTTTTAGGGTTTAGGGTAGTGCAGTGGTGTTTGTGTAGTGTAGGGGGTAGTGTTTTAGGGTTTAGGGTCATGCAGTGGTGTTTGGGTAGAGTAGGGGGTCATGCTGGTGGTAGTGTTTTTGGGTTTAAGGTAGTGCAGTGGTGTTTGGGTGGTGTAGGGGTTTGTGCTGGGGTAGTGTTTTAGGGTTTAGTGTAGTGCAGTGGTGTTTGTGTAGTGTAGGGGGTCGTGTTTTAGGGTTTAGGGTCGTGCAGTGGTGTTTGGGTAGAGTAGGGGGTCGTGCTGGTGGTAGTGTTTTTGGGTTTAAGGTAGTGCAGTGGTGTTTGGGTGGTGTAGGGGGTCGTGCTGGGGTAGTGTTTTAGGGTTTAGGTTAGTGCAGTGGTGTTTGAGTAGTGTAGGGGGTCATGCTGGTGATAGTGTTTTAGGGTTTAGGGTAGTGCAGTGGTGTTTGTGTAGTGTAGGGGGTCATGCTGGGGGTAGTGTTTTATGGTTTAGGGTAGTGCAGTGGTGTTTGGGTATTGTAGGGGGTCGTGCTGGTGGTAAAGAACAACTAGAGCGCTAACAGTCTTACTTATGACAAAAGTATGGCACACCTGAAGCCATCTTGATTGGAATAAACTGGTAACACTTAAAACATTTAATTTAAAAAGGAACAAAATGAGGGGGTTCATTTTGCCATAGAAATTATGGTTAGTGCTGTAGAAAGAAAAATTAGGACATGTTTTAAGTGAGATCTCAAATATCTTCCTGTTATATTTCAACAGGAGCAGCCTGTCAGTTGATGCCTTTGTGTTCTACTGCAGCTTCCCAGAGTGTTCTAAAGAACAACTAGAGTGCTAACAGCCTTACTTATGACAAAAGTATGGCACACCCGAAGCCATCTTGATTGGAATAAACTGGTAACACTTAAAACATTTAATTTAAAAAGGAACAAAATGAGGGGGTTCATTTTGCCATAGAAATTATGGTTAGTGCTGTAGAAAGAAAAATTAGGACATGTTTTAAGTGAGATCTCAAATATCTTCCTGTTATATTTCAACAGGAGCAGCCTGTCAGTTGATGCCTTTGTGTTCTACTACAGCTTCCCAGAGTGTTCTAAAGAACAACTAGAGTGCTAACAGCCTTACTTATGACAAAAGTATGGCACACCTGAAGCCATCTTGATTGGAATAAACTGGTAACACTTAAAACATTTAATTTAAAAAGGAACAAAATGAGGGGGTTCATTTTGCCATAGAAATTATGGTTATTCCTGCAAAAAGAAAATTTAGGGCATGTTTTAAGTGAGATCTCAAATCCTCTTCTATTTCATTAGAAAATTCTGACATGCAGACTGAAACAATCACTTTCAATACCAGCAGTAGACTTCCAGTTAACTCCTTGGTGAGCAGTAGCTTTACTACAGTGATCTAATGAACAACTAGAGTGCTAACATTCTGAATTTATGGCAAATGTGTGACACATCTGAATGCCTTCTTGATGGAATCAAAGTAAAAACTGAAAGCATTTCCTACTGAGGAGACTGTAGTAAATGAGGATATTAGGAAACTTCATAACAAATAAGTCTCCCAAGATGGCCACCAGAGAAAAAAGAGCCCAAATGTAGCACAAATATCACCCAGAGGGAGCCCACGTATAGCCCAATGACAGAAGTGTGCAAAACACTTTTTATTGTTTGTTTTTTTGCAGTTTTATATAGTGCAGACTGGTCAGGTATTGGAGTGCTTTACATGAGCATTGGTTACATCACACAAGGACAAATTCATGTTGGTTGACCCCTACACTACCCAAACACCACTACACTACCCTAAACCCTAAAACACTACCCCAGCACGACCCCCTTCACTACCCAAACACAACTGCACTACCCTAAACTCAAAAACACTACCCCCAGCACGACCCCCTACACTACCCAAACACCACTGCACTACCCTAAACCCTAAATCTACCCCCTACGCTACACAAATACCACTGCACTACCCTAAACCCTAAAACACTAGAACCCAGCACGACCCCCTACAGTACACAAACACCACTGCACTACCCTAAACCCTAAAACACTACCCCCTACACTACACAAACACCATTGCACTACCCTAAACACTAAAACACTACCCCCAGCATGACCCCCTACACTACACAAACACCACTGCACTACCCTAAAACACTACCCCAGCATGACCCCCTACACTACCCAAACACCACTGCACTAACCTAAACCCTAAAACACTACCCCCAGCACGACTCCCTACACTACACAAACACCACTGGACTACCCTAAACCCTAAAACACTACCCCCAGCACGACTCCCTACACTACACAAACACCACTGCACTACACTAAATCCTAAATCTACCCCCAACATGACCTCCCACACTACACAAACACCACTGCACTACCCTAAACCCTAAAACACTACCCCCAGCATGACCCCCTACACTACCCAAACACCACTGCACTAACCTAAACCCTAAAACACTACCCCCAGCACAACTCCCTACACTACACAAACACCACTGGACTACCCTAAACCCTAAAACACTACGCCCAGCATGACTCCCTACACTACACAAACACCACTGCACTACACTAAATCCTAAATCTACCCCCAACATGACCTCCCACACTACACAAACACCACTGCACTACCCTAAACCCTAAAACACTACCCCCAGCACGACCCCCTACACTACCCAAACACCACTGCACTACCCTAAACCCTAAAACACTAACCCCAGCATGACCCCCTACACTACCCAAACACCACTACACTACCCTATACCCTAAAACACGACCCCGTACACTACACAAACACAACTGCACTACCCTAACCCCTAAAACACTACCCACAGCATGACCCCCTACACTACACAAACACCACTGCACTACCCTAAACACTAAAACACTACCCCCTACACTACACAAACACCACTGCCCTACCCTAAACCCTAAAACACAACCCCCAGCATGACCCCCTACACAACACAAACACCACTGCACTACCCTAAACCCCCTACACTATACAAACACCACTTCATTACTCTAAACCCTAAAACACTACCCCCAGCACGACCCCCTCACAACACAAACACCACTGCACTACCCTAAACCCTAAATCGACCCCCAGCACGACCCCCTACACTACCCAAACACCACTGCCATACCCTAAACCCTAAAACACTACCCCCAGCATGAACCCCTACACTACCCAAACACCACTGCCCTACCCTAAACCTTAAAACACTACCCCCAGCACTACCCCCTACACTACACAAACACCACTGCACTACCCTAAACCCTAAAACACTACCCCAGCACTACCCTCTACACTACCCAAACACCACTGCACTAACATAAACCCTAAAACACTACCCCCAGCACAACCCCTACACTACACAAACACCACTGCACTACCCTAAACCCTAAAACACTACCCCCAGCACGACTCCCTACACTACCCAAACACCACTGCACTACCCTAAACCCTAAATCTACCCCCAGCACGACCCCCTACACTACCCAAACACCACTGCACTACCCTAAACCATAAAACACTACCCCCAGCATGACCCCCTACACTACTCAAACACCACTGCACTACCCTAAACTCTAAAACACTACCACCAGCATGACCCCCTACACTACTCAAACACCACTGCACTACCCTAAACCCTAAAACACTACCCCCAGCACGACCCCCTACACTACCCAAACACCACTGCACTACCCTAAACCCTAAAACACTAACCCCAGCATGACCCCCTATACTACCCAAACACCACTGGACTACCCTATACCCTAAAACACGACTCCGTACACTACACAAACACAACTGCACTACCCTAAACCCTAAAACACTACCCCCAGCACGACCCCCTACACTACCCAAACACCACTGCCATACCCTAAACCCTAAAACACTACCCCCAGCATGAACCCCTACACTACCCAAACACCACTGCACTACCCTAAACCTTAAAACACTACCCCCAGCACTACCCCCTACACTACACAAACACCACTGCACTACCCTAAACCCTAAAACACTACCCCAGCACTACCCTCTACACTACCCAAACACCACTGCACTAACATAAACCCTAAAACACTACCCCCAGCACAACCCCCTACACTACACAAACACCACTGCACTACCCTAAACCCTAAAACACTACCCCCAGCACGACTCCCTACACTACCCAAACACCACTGCACTACCCTAAACCCTAAATCTACCCCCAGCACGACCCCCTACACTACCCAAACACCACTGCACTACCCTAAACCATAAAACACTACCCCCAGCATGACCCCTACACTACTCAAACACCACTGCACTGCCCTAAACTCTAAAACACTACCACCAGCATGACCCCCTACACTACTCAAACACCACTGCACTACCCTAAACCCTAAAACACTACCCCCAGCACGACCCCCTACACTACCCAAACACCACTGCACTACCCTAAACCCTAAAACACTAACCCCAGCATGACCCCCTATACTACCCAAACACCACTGGACTACCCTATACCCTAAAACACGACTCCGTACACTACACAAACACAACTGCACTACCCTAAACCCTAAAACACTACCCCCAGCACGACCCCCTACACTACCCAAACACCACTGCACTACCCTAAACCCTAAAACACTACCCCAGCACAACCCCTACACCACACAAACACCACTGCACTACCCTAAACCCTAGAAAAGAAACCCCCACCCCATGCCCAATCCCCCTTAACTCTCACTCCTCGGGGTTCCTCTCTCCTCGTGGTTCCTGCTTCACGTCGTCTCTGAGGGGCGGTGCACGTCGTTGTGAGGAAACGGAACAGCTTCTCTTTCCTTACAACGACATGGATCGTCTACATGTTTTTAGAACGCATGGTCATTTACCATACATACCTTTACAACAAAATTCGTTGTAAAGGCATGCGTGGTAAATGACCATGCGTTCTAAAAAATGCGTAGTAATGACTTCGTGATGTACAACGCATGCGTGGTAATGCATGCGTTGTAATGGTATCGCAAAGTAAAAAAGTCGTTGTAACGGCTGTTTACCGATCGAAGCTGGCCCCTGTTCTTCAGTGAGATGTTTATTTGATTAATTAGGAGGAAGGAATGTGTTTTTTTACCGAAAAGTGCATTCCCGGCTGTTGTATTGTGAAAGTGTCCGCGTGGCCTGGTTTCACTTCCGGTGAGAGAGTGGAAGAGTCTGTTTGGATCTAAAGGAGTTCTGTTGTTGGACGGGGCTGGCGCGACATGTCATCAGAAAACATAGCTAATGGAAATCGTCCTCCCTGAAGTGTGGAGCAGTGCCATGAGAGGTCAACGCAGTATGACCGTACCGCGTGACCCATGTGCCACCTCCAGGGTACGGGAGACAGAAGCGGCATCGCAGGTCCTCTTGAAGACTGTTGTAGCACTAATTCTACATTTTGGTACTAGGGCATTTTAACTTCGTTGTTCCTGCCAGATACAAAGAGAAGATCCTGTGTTATTCAGTGCCCTCGTTACCTTTTTTGTGGGTTTTGGTGCTTGTCACTTCGCTGCCCCGCCGGTGCACACGACTGGGCACCCCACCTCGTGTGCCATCTGCAGGGCCTCTGCCCTCGGATCACTGGTTTCGGTTTCTGGAGTGGCAAAATAAACAGTTGCTCCCAAAGGACTAGCCTGAACACTTAGGTGAATATCCCCTGCACCAGCATTCCACGGAAATTCTTTCCTAGCTCTCCCACGTCAACGAGGACGTCATAGTAGCATGGCTCCGCTCGCGACACCGTATGACGTCATCGGAGCCATAAGAGAACCTCGTCGGCGTGCTGACGTCAGTTCCACCCATTTTTTCCATGCCACCGAGGCAAACAGGGGACCGAGACATTTTCACATGTATACATAGTATAATAAATATATATATATTCACTGAAAAAACCATAGGTTTCAGGCACGTATAGTTAGAAATTAGCATTTAAAAAACCTTAGAAATTCACTGAAAAAACCATAGGTTTCAGGCACGTTATAGTTAGAAATTAGCATTTAAAAAACCTTAGAAATTCACTGAAAAAACCATAGGTTTCAGGGGCGTTATAGTTAGTTGGACATTTCACTTGTACAAAACCATAGAAATTCCCTCGTGATAGTTAGTTCAGCTAACTATAACTCGCGCGCCCGCAATGCACTGCTGATGACGTCACATATTACATCACTCATGACATGGTCAGTGACATCACTCATGACATCACTGATGACATCTCAAATGACATCACTGATGACATCACTGATGACATCATCCAGTGAATGTGTGTTTTTCTGAAAATTAAATATGTTTTATATATGTATATCTCAAGGTCGATGGAAGAATAAATGGGTATATAAGTGTCTAAATGGATGATTTTGTTTTGTAAAATTGATTGTATAACTGACTAAGTGTATCTTAGTGAATACATGGGTTAGTGAGTAATGTTTAAATATGAAAATATCTGTATCATTCTCTCACTTTGTGTATAAGTGGCTGCATGGGTTGGTGAGTAGCTACATGAGTGTCTATATGGGTTATTAGTTGGTTTTTTGAGTATCAGTATGAGTGTCTGAGTGTCTGTATGGTTCGGTGGGGGTATTACTTAGTGCATAGATGCATGAATGAGTGACTCACTGTTTGTATGTGTTGAAGACAGCATGTGTGCAGGACTGTATAGGTGGATGAGTATGTGTATGGGTGTGTTAGTGAGTGAATGACTGTCTCAATAGTGTCTTTATGAGTAACTACATATGTTTTAAACTAGTATATGTGAGTATTGGTGTATATAAGTGAGTATATGTGAGAGTGAGAGATTGGAAGAGTTCCTGTACAAATAAGTAGGTGTTTCTATAAGTGATTGTTTAAGAGAGTAAGTATGTGTAAGTTTCTGTAGAAGTAAGTGTGGTAGTGTGTGTATAACTGTATATGCAAGTAAATGGATGTTTGATACTTTGTTTGCATGTGTGACTATGTGTGTGAGTAACTCTATGGATGAGTGGCGGTGTGTAACAGGATGTATAGGTGTATGAGTACATATGATGAGTGAGTACATGTATGAGTGACTGTATAGGGACTGTTGGTGAATGAGTGGATGTGTGTGTAGATCTTGGAATTACTGAATAGGTGTGTTGTAACTGGTATTGGTATGTCCATTGTTTTGAAAATGTTAGTTTGTATTTTTGAGTGTGTGTATCAAATGTTATATTAGGGTGAGAGGAGGTCTGCCACTCTATCACAAGGATGATGTCATCAGTGATGTCATTTGAGATGTCATCAGTGATGTCATGAGTGATGTCACTGACCATGTCATGAGTGATGTAATATGTGACGTCATCAGCAGTGCATTGCGGAGCGCGCGAGTTATAGTTAGCTGAACTAACTATAACGGGGGAATTTCTATGGTTTTGTACGAGTGAAATGTCCAACTAACTATAACGCCCCTGAAACCTATGGTTTTTTCAGTGAATTTCTAAGGTTTTTTAAATGCTAATTTCTAACTATAACGTGCCTGAAACCTATGGTTTTTTCAGTGAATATGGAAGGAAATATAAGTTACTGGTAAGTACGGTTAGAATTACTTTTCAGGGTCAGTGCTGGGCTAAAAGATGCAGCACTGGGTTCTCTCCTGATAACAGGTGAGTAAATCGGAATTCGTAGTTCGGTTGATTTTAGAGGAATATTATAAAGTTCCAAAACTCCACACTTAGAAGAATTTCCAAGTGAAACCAGGCAATGATATCCTATGGAAGGAAATTCAAGTTACTGGTAAGTACGGTTAAAATTACTTTTCAGGATCAGTACTGGGCTGAAAGATGCAGCACTGAGGTCTCTCCTGATAACAGGTGAGTAAATTGGAATTAGTATTTTGGCTGATTTTAGATGAATATTTGTATGTTTCAAAAATCGACACAGAAACTTTTTCAGCAAAAAGCAGGCAATGATATCGTATGGAAGGAAATTCAAGTTACTGGTAAGTACGGTTAAAATTACTTTTCAGGATCAGTACTGGGCTGAAAGATGCAGCACTGAGGTCTCTCCTGATAACAGGTGAGTAAATCGGAATTCGTATTTCGGCAGATTTTAGAGGAATATTTGCACAATGGAGAAGGGAGGGGGCGGGGCCTGAGGTGACATCTGTGCAAACGCGCCCGTGGCGTGTTTTAAGTTGAGGGATTAAGTTCCCTTGAATCATGAGGGTCCCTGGGGGCCAACTAGCCCACCAGGAACCTCCAGTATGCGCCAGGGGGCTGCGTTGCAGAGACGTGTACAGAGGCCATGCCCCTTTTACACCTCTCTGCAACGCAGTTCTGTGGCGCTTTTAGAAGTTCATGGTGGGCTAGTTGGCCCCCAGGGACCCTCAGGATTGAAGGGGATTTAATTCCCCATCTTAAAACGCGCCACGGGGCCTGTTTGCACACATGTCACCTGAAGCCCCGCCCCCTCCCTTCACCACTGTGCAAACGCACCCCGTGGGTCATTTTAAGTTGGGGGATTAAGTCCCCTTGAATCCTGAGGGTCCCTGGAGTCCAACTAGCCCACCATGTACTTCTAAAAAGCGCCACAGAGCTGCGTTGCAGAGAGGTGTAAAAAGGGGTGTGGCCTCTGTACACCTCTCTGCAACGCAGCCCCCTGGCGCATACTGGAGGTTCCTGGTGGTCTACCCTGCCCCCTTTGTGCGTTTTGCACACTTTTTTTCTGCTTTCTTGTTCCTCGGTTCTACCGAGGAACAAGATGGCTGCCAACACTTCCTGGTTTGGAGTGTTGACAGCCAATTAGCAGACAGCTCGTGATCGGGAGGGTGCGCGAATCCGACGCGGTCATCGAGATATATGTGATTTTCCTTTTGATTTTCTCAGGAACTACTGAACGGATTTACACCATTTAACAAAAAGGGTTCTTTCTGAACCAAGAACTACCTCTTTGCCAAATTTGGTGTAATTCCGTTCAGCAGTTCGGGCTGTAGCCGTGTCTAAAGTTTCCTAAGGGAAAATGAATGGGGAAAACACGTTTTGGGACCCCCCTTTTTTCTCAGCCCCGCTTGACGAATCACCCCGATGTCATCAGTGATGTCATCAGTGATGTCACTGACCATGTCATGAGTGATGTAATATGTGACGTCATCAGCAGTGCATTGCGGGGGCGCGAGTTATAGTTACCTGAACTAACTATAACGGGGGAATTTCACGGGTTTTGTACGAGTGCAATGTCCAACTAACTATAACTGTCCCTAAAACCTTATGGTTTTTTCAGTGAATTTCTAAGGTTTTTTAAATGCTAATTTCTAACTATAACGTGCCTGAAACCTATGGTTTTTTCAGTGAATATATATAATATATATATATATATATATATATATATATATATATATATATATATATATATATATATATATATATATATATATATATATATATATATATATATATATATGCCAAGGTGCATTGAAGAATGAGTGGGTGTATAAGTGTCTGGATGGAGGATTTAGTAGGTGTGTGACTGACTGTTTAACTGAGTTATTACATGTGTCTTACTAAATGCATGGGTTAGTGACTAAACTGTGTGAATGTCTATATCAGTCTGTTTGCTGTTGTATAAGCTGCTGCATGGGTTGGTCAGTAGCTACATGAGTGTCTATATGGGTTAGTGATTGGCTGCCTGAGTATTTGTATGGGTGCCTGACTGTGTGTGTGGGTGGGTTGGAGGTGTGTGACTCTTTGCATAGTTGTGTGAGTGGTTGATTCATTGGGTGTATGGGTTCAAGAGTGCATGTGGAAACAGCTGTATGGGTGCGTGAGTGTGTGTATCGGTGTCTTGGTGAGTGAATGAATGTCTCAGTGGTACATGTCCAAGTAACTACATATGTAAAAGGCAGTGTATGTGAGAGTTGAAGTATATAAAGGACTCTACATGATAGTCAGTGATTGTGAGACTGGCTGTATAGATCAGTGTGTACTTGTATCACTGATTATATAACACAGTAAGTATGCATTAGTATCTGTATGAATAAGTGAGGTGGTGTGTGTATAATTGTATAAGTGAGTAAATGGGAGTGTGATAGATTCTTAGCATGACTGAGTAGGTGTGTGAGTAACTGCATGGATGAGTGGCGGTGTGTGATTGTCTGTATAGGTGTATGAGTGCATATGATAGTGTTGTATTGATGAGTGACTGCATGTATGAGTTATTGTATGGATGAATGAGTGGATGTGTGTGTAGACCTAGCAATCACTGAGTGCGTACGTAGTAACTGGTATTGGTGTGTCAATGATCTAGAAAATGGTAGTCTGTATTTTACAGTGGGTGTATCAAAGGTTATATTAAAGTGTGAGGAGGTGCATCAGATTTTCACGTGGATGATGTCGTCAGTGATGTCATCAGTGATGTCATTTGAGATGTCATCAGTGATGTCATCAGTGATGTCACTGACCATGTCATGAATGATGTAATATGTGACGTCATCAGCAGTGCATTGCGGGGGCGCGAGTTATAGTTAGCTGAACTAACTATAACGGTGGAATTTCTATGGTTTTGTATGAGTGAAATGTCCAACTAACTATAACGTGCCTGAAACCTATGGTTTTTTCAGTGAATTTCAATGTTTTTTTAAATGCTAATTTGTAACTACAATGTCCCTGAAACCTATATTGTTTTTAAGTAAATTTTAAAAAGACGTGCATACTTTTTGTAGTGAAAAACTAACTGTAACAGTAGTCTGTTATAAGTTATAATTTAACAATGTTTAAAACTTAATTAGCACTAATTAACATATCATTGTGGAAAAAGTGTGACGCAGCAGCTATAAAACCTGACTTAGAACAACAGCGTTCACAGTTCGATTCCCGGCTCCGGCGGCACGTTAGCCCACCACTATGTCACTGTGGGCAATACCTTGCTTAATCTTCCTGACGCCCCGAGCGCCGGGACACCTCTCTGGAGGTAGCTGTACGCTTTACAAATGCTGGCATTTTTTTAATTTAAAACTATAGTGATGAGAAATATTAGCACGTAGTTTTTTTTCTATTCTGAACGATATTTTTTTTATGTGTTCTATTTAGAATTACAGCAATTAATAGATGCTTTTAGTCACGAGAAAGGAAATGACACGGTTTACCGGGTAACAGTTTTTAAGGTCTCCAACCTATGTACATATTAAGGAGCTTATACATGTGAGGATCGAAATCGAAACCTTTACCGCTTCACATTTTGTAACTTTTCCCAACACGTGCACAAGTTAAACAGTGAAAACGTGAGCACGTGTCAACTGTAAAACGTGACATCTAAATGGGCGGAGCCGCATGTTCCTTCTATAGACTACTCAATAACCAAAAAGTATATAAACCACACCCGTTGTTCGATTAGTTTCGTTTTTGCGAGTTATTTACGCGTGTCCATTCTGTGATGCAGATTCCGTTTTCTAGCGTTGGATTCTTCTTTTGCGACAACAAAACATATTACAGAGTTGTAAATTGTTTGATTATGGCATAGTAGATATTTATAATACGTAGCTATTTGTGAATATTTAAAGATTTGTATTTAGAAAAAAATGTTATTGGTTGTATTTGCCATTTATATGTAACGTCAGCAGCTTGTATTCAGAAACAGACAAAATAGAGGAAACACTATTCCTTTTCTGGCTTATTTGAGCTCATATAGTGTCACTTTGTATATTATAATATTGACACTATACTTCACCTCAGAGGTGTTGGTGACCCGTGGGCGCGAAGACTAAAGATTTATAAGTAACGTCAGCAGCTTCTGGTTCTTACTCTGTTTCCCCTTGGGATCATATAGTGTGAATATGTATATTGTAATATTCACTGTCATTATTGTAGTGTAGTTCCTATTTCCCTAATAGGCTCTGCGCATTGGAATAATATACCCTATAGTTTTGACATAGGACTGAGGTCGGTATGTCCCCATCGAGTATATTAAACTTAATTACTTTGTGCCAGCTAGCTCAGAGGCCACTAGAAACTCCTTGTAAACAAGAAGGGAGTAGTTTCTGGCAACCGCATAAACATGACAACTTTGTTTCCCTTTAGGATCGGAACACGTCTCAGAATCGTGGAAACAATAGATAACAGTTTCACTCAGCTAATCGTGCATGCTTAGTTTCCTCAGAGTTACACAGAAAAAATAGACGGGCGTTTCAATAAAAGGATTTATTGAACAGTCTTGTTTCTCGTGTAAGAGATATGAGCTGTTATGATCACAAGACAATATGCAAGATATATAATGTACAGCGTAAGCAGTAGAAAGAAAAAATACTGCGCTAGCATTATCTTTTAGCATATATTCACGTACATAAATAACATGAGCTAAAAATGCGAGTACTCATAAGATGCTTCTCTAAGCTAGTTCTACCCCAGTGTACCTAACCTAAGTGTGATGCAAGGTAAGAAGTAGGTGAAGTATTCTATAGTATGATATACTAAGAGTCTGGTATGCCAAGAGTCCCTCTAGGTTCTAGTCAGCTCCATACCTTGAGAATGAGAGAGGTGGGAATCTCTTTCCGGATCTGGAACTCTAACACCCTGCGAAGGGAGTCAGAACACTGGAAGCTGGATTCTCTGCGAGCAGGGATGACAGCATCTTCTCAGTGCGTCAGGCCGGGACACGGGCTCCTCTAAAGTCGAGGTCTCCTCCTAACTTGCTTGGGCAAGGGAAGGTATATTTATACCTGGTAGGTGTCTTGGAATGTTAGCATTGATGTGAAGTCGGACAGAGGAAGACGTCAGGAATGAACCCTTAAGGTATAGCGGTTCATGCATAATAAATGAGTTCTTGGAGAAATCAATAATCCTGTGCTAGGGGAACTCCCAAGAGCTTAAGGGTCTGGTTTCTAAGAACTCGTTGTGACGTTAGGGTGGACGGATGTCGGTGACCATGCCTGTATTTGGAGTGCACGGCTAATGCCTAAATAAGGACTGGGATTCTATGCCTATATAAGGGCAATGCGAATTGTGCCTATATAAGGACATGTTTCAGGAAAGCCTATATACGGACACCTAAAGCGGAATACAACACCCACTCCACTTTCGAATGAACGATAATACTAAATGCTAAACATTAAATGCTATACATTTAAACTGAGTACCTCATGTTGCTAAAAACATTTCTAAAAGCATACTAAAAGAAGTTTTAAAAGAACTGTTGCTAAACATGTAATGCAATAGGTACTGTACATTTTAAAGCATTTTTTTTTCTCATTCTAAGCATATATTTGAAATAAATGCAACATGAATGAATAAACAGAAATATATACATATGATGAAATGGTTGACAAGTTTTCAAAAATCAAAGCCATTGCTTATCATGGTATTAAATGAAATTTTAGACAGATAAGGTGACAATGTGTCCCTGGAAGTATTCAAAGAAGTCCGTTTTATAAGAATAGTTCTACTGTAAGCAGATTGTTTTGCCATGTACTTTAAAAAAAATTAAGAAAAATAAAAAGTTCAATTTTTAGGAAGAGTTCCAAGTTTTGTTCTGTTTTGAAAATATGGAGGCCAAATTTCATTGCGTCCCTGGTACACTGAGAGCCGCATCAAAGTCAGTGTATGGGTCTGGTGTAAACATGAAATCATCTATTTCAATAGACAAAATATCGTCTACCGATGTCGGTGACATTTGGAATACCTCGTTCAGAAGGTTAATCGCACAGAGATGAGAAGCATCGCCTTCAGCATGGGATGCCGCAGCAATGTTCGCGTCCGTTGTTACCTGTGTGCCTGTTGATCCATCTCGTACCTCAGCAGCAGCAGGAAGCGTCTGTGAGATCTCAATGAATGCCGTCATCAGGATTGGTAGCCTCTGGGGACAACACAGAGCATGGGCCGTTATCGGGTCCAGCAGAGTATCGATATCCGTTGGCATGACTGATGGGAGTGTTAGACAGGTGTCTAGCACGCATTCCTCACCGCAAGCAGGCAGCGTAGAACAGGTAAGATGCAACCTTGCCAGATTGGTCTGAATGACAGAAACCATGTTGTATTAAGTTTCCGTAGACGAGGTATGCCAAAAAGTTGCACTATGCGCTCACGGCACTTCCGTTCTAGGAGAGCTTTCTCCACATCGCTGGGAGTGATGCCGGTGAATCGGCTTGCCATAGCGTAGTAGTAGGAATAGAAACAGGATTCCTGCAACAAGTGCTAGAATTAATGGCACACCACCAAACACCGAATGTGCGAAGTTTGGGATGATTCCGAGGACTGCCTGAAAAGGTGCTAACAGTCCTGAACAGATGGTCTTAAATACATGTACAATTCGGCTCGTATCAGACATGTTAAAGATACGTCCCATCATTTCTGCGAAATGTATAGGGCAGTTTGTACGAATTAAAGCCTGTATCTCAGCCGAAGTCTTTGCAATTTGTAAATCATAGATTTCTTTGGCCGAGGTCAAAGGCACGGTTTGTTGCAAAAGCATGGCTTTCATTCTGCTTAAAGTATCAAAACGTATAAAAGAAACATTCAATGAAGGCCATAGAGGCGACACCCTGACTGTCTCTGTTTGGGGGAACAATACTTGCATACAGCAAGTAACCCTGGAGTCGACCGTTACCATATATGGGATGCCTGGCAACATGCCACAGCAACTCTGATCATTCAACATGAGGTAACCCCCGTTAGAAAGTTGTCCAAATGTTGGATTAATCACAGCAGCTGGTGTACCTTGCTGGTGGCAGGACAAGTTTGCCACAGAACCATTACAAGTCCTGTGTAAAGAAATGTCCTGACATATGAGTGAACCGCTTAGTGCATTTTCACAGTGTGTACCGCTTAGAAACACTTCACGATCCCCACTCCAACATCTGTAGTCGTAGGGTAAATCCCAGGATGTCTTAATGTATTCTTTACCCAACCTTTCATATTTGCCTGCTTGCATTTGTTTGAGGCAATACTGAAACTGAAAAGTAGTGACAGGCAGAGTGATTTTGCCATGAATAAGCCATTCTGTAGCTGGTTTTTCTGCCACTGTGAATGGTAATTTTTCCAGTTTTTCAATGCTCAGCACTGCATACTTTGCTCCCCTTTGTGCCAGTTCGATCTGTTTACCAGTTAGATTGCATTCTGCAAACAGAGACGACGTGTTGATAAAACGCCAAGGCACATAGCCTGCACGCAAAGATTGCAGCGTCCAGCTTAATAACATAATAGAACGTAACTGAGATTGGCCTTGTTGTAACATGGCTAAATCCTGTTCCAGTATGTCAATAGCAGAGGATACAATGTTGTCCAATGAATAAATTCTGGATGACAAAGTTGTTAACCCATTGTCGACCACAGAGAGAGTTTTATCTAAGTTAATACAATCAAGTTCACGTATTCTTTCTGCGGCCTCTGCCTGTGAAACCTTCCATATCTCATTATAAGCAGCATAGATGCCGGCATATATGAAACGTTTTTGACGTGGTTTTCTTGGTCCTAGCAAGAATCCCCTATGGTCTGCGTCTTCTTTAAGTAAAGATAAGTGTTGTTTCACATCCTCAAGTGTAGATTTTTGTAACTAGTCAAGGCACAATTTCCCTACACTGTATGTTGTTACTACCCCTGGATGTTGTCTTTGAACATATCGTGGGTCTGGCCTATGGATAGTAAAGCCCTGTCTTTTATTCAGGAATCTTTCTTGACAGATGTTTGTGTCTGTGGGCCAGAGTAACCATTTTTTCCAATCAGGATCTGTTCTGTTGGTTTGTAGTATTGTGTCAACTGTGACCGCTGCCTGTGTAGTGCTATTACTTGCAGGTGTTGGTACAGAAGGTGTATTCATGTCTTTGATCTTGGCTAAACCAAGGCAAGACGTTTGATGCACAGTGTCATTCAAAAACATTAGTTGATATGGGATGATACATGCTCTAAACAAAGCTTCAATCCCCTGCACTTGCCAATATTTAGAACCCCAGACAGTTTTTGTGTCTATTGTGTCTTTCCAAAAGTCAAATCCTTGTCTAGACAGTTGGGTAATAAAGGCTGCAGAATAAATCTGTTTTGTATTAGTTAACATAATTTTCTGTCCTGTTTTGTTTATATTTTTATAGAAAAATGTTTCTGGATCAGATGTATTGTACCCTGAAAAGTATGGAAACTTATTTGTAAATGTTTTTGAACTACCTTTTGGTGGTGTAGGACAATGTTCCCATTGGTTAAACATAAACACATTTCTAGGTGTTGCAGACTTATGCAAGAAATGATGACCATAGTGGTTATAACAATAAAGCTGTTCATAGTCTGATGAACCCTCTAAGTATTCATTGTTAGAGAACGCAGCAGACTTTTCTAGGTCAGACATCTTATCATTAATAGTTTCAAAGTCCCAATCATCAGAATAGGTACTGGAGGTAATAAAATCACTTAATGAAATTTTAAATAAATGTGGAATGTTCAAAAGTTCAGTAGGGCCGAATAAATCGAAATCGGTTTTGTCCCACACTATACCATCCTGTATAGGAACGGCTGTGATGTTCACTGCTGACAAGTCTCTTGTTTCATGATGGGATGATTTGTGTGGTTTCAAAAGTAAGTTCACATTTTTACTTTCAGTGTCCAAACAGATGTATCTGCCATTTATAAGCATGCTGATAGTCATAACCAAAGCTAGCCAAAGCAGAAAGAAAAATATTCCAGAAATAATCCATAGTTCAATCCATGGTGAAACCTGATAAGTCTCTTTCAGGAAATGAAAAAGGTCTTGTACTTGCTGTTTGAAAGTTTTTGATGCTGGCGTCGTTTCAGGTTCACTCGGATCCTCAGAAAACGTATCAAAGTTAATGAAATAGCCAGAAGCAGTTTGGTCAATTGTTGGAATTGCATCAGGATTTGTTGAAATCGCTGGAACCAGTTGATCACTTGTTACGTTGGTGTAGACAGGTGTATCTGGACGAACTGTTACTTGAGTTTCAAGAGGGATGAGTTCCATAGCATTGTTGCTTAGTCCTTCATCTGTTACTGCTGAATTCTCGATGGTTATCAGTCTTTCAGTCTGAACTTCTTGGATAGTAGCGAGGGGAGTGCGTCTGCTACTAGGTCGGAGGCCACGAGGCCTACTATTTAGTATTGGTAACATACTGTGGTTTGATGAGGTCGATTGACACAAATCTTTTCTCCTTTTTTCCAGCAAGGGGTGGCAGAAGTACTCTTCTTGTTCCATGGACGGCTAGGACAGGTACTGGTTGTCTGTAAGAAGGTCCAAATTCCTTCTTGTCCGCAATCTTCTCTCTGACTAGATCCCCAACTTTGGGGATCCAGACAGGTCTTGCTGGGACTGCCGGTGTTTCCCCAATGGTGGTTGGCTTCAGGAATACGTTGCTTTGTTTCGATCTTAGTTCATTTAGATCCTGTAAAACAGCCAAACGATCTTTGATATCAAAGGGTTTATTTTCCACCACTGTGCCTTTACATTCGAGATCGGGAACCCACATTCTTGTCCCAAATAGGACCTCATATGGAGTGACCCCCCCTAGAGAACTTCTTGGCAAATTATTTAATGAGCGTTGGACCCCATAAAGATGTTTGACCCACCCATCACCCGAACCTAATACTCTAGCTGTTATAGACTGCTTTATGTCCCGGTTTTTCCTTTCCACAACAGAATTTCCCTCAGGATGAAACGGATAGGAGTACCGCAATGCAACACCCAAACTGGCCATGGCTTCTTTGTAAGCCCGAGAGCTAAATGCAGGGCCCTGGTCAGAATGTAGTGTGCCTATTGCGTATGTGCCGATAAAGACTCGCAAATCTTTTATAACAGTTCGAGCGTCAGCCGAGCGCTCAGGCCAGATCCATAGGAACCTTGACTTAGTATTTGTGGGATTACATTTGTCCAAAAGGACGACTGCGCGTAGATAGTCTAATGCTGTCTAACAATGGTGTCTGTACTGGGCAGGCTACTTCGTAGCATGGTGTCTGGTGGCGTTCTGCATCACGCTGTTTATTGCAGTCTATGCAGTCATCGATGAAGATGTGAATCTGTGAATTCATTCCAGGCCACCAGTACATCTCTTTTAACGTCAATATTGTTTTAGAGATCCCTTGATGTGACTGACCCTCCCCCAGATGTGCTTCATAAATCAAAGCTGCTCTACGTTCCATGTGTGGAATTACCCTATCCCCCACTCCAGGGATTCGAGCAAAAGGAACGTTGTTCGCATCAATTACATAAGAGTACTTGAGTGGAAACCTTTTAGGTAATGCTGCACCACTGCCTTTGCTTGTAGCATTGACAGCCAACAATATCTCACTGTCTATTCTCGTTTTTGAACGAGTGATCGCAGCTACGGAAGCCGTCTGAACAGCCACCTTTGCGGCTTCGTCAGCCAATGAATTCCCTGCAACGTGAACGCCATCACGTTGATGACTCAGCGTGTGTATCACGTGAGCCTTTGGTAGTTCGTTTTTCAACTGAACTACTTGTTCCCAAAGCGTTTTATGCTTTATTGTGCCACCTTTTGCATCTTTGAACCAATTTTCAAGCCAATTTTGTATATATTCATTATACGACTGAACACAGTAAAAGAATCGCACACTATAAGTGTGGGGAATTCGCGATCTGTACTTTCAAGTGCCAGTTTGAATGCTTGTAGTTCAGCTCGCTGAGCTGTACAATCTCCTAGAGATTGAGTTTTAGTGACCATTGGTCTGAAGTTACCATCGCGCATGCGACCTTTAACGATTGCGCACGCTGCACTGTAAGCTTGCTTACTCCCTGTAGCGGGTTGTGCTGATCCGTCAGTATAAATTATAAATTCATACTGATCGAGAGGCAGAATTTCAGTGGGCAGAGGATATTCATGTTCATATTGCAGGAACGCTTGTGTTTTTAGATCAGGATCAAAAACATATTCAACATCTGTTGCAGCAAGAGAATTAACCCATTGTATCCATCTAGGATGTAAAGCTTTTGCATTTGGAATGCTCGCTTTTGTGACCGCCTCTAAGGCTGGTAGTGGAGTTACGACAATAATGCGTTTCCCTTGGGCTAGAGCTCTTTCTTTTGCTACAGCGGTTTGAACTGCTGTCAGTATTTTTTCTGTTGAAGTGAAGCGCATTTCTGCTTGTGTATACAAATGTGATTTGTATGCTATTGATACTTTTTCACTCTCATTAAATGTTAAATAGGTGAATCCGCATTGACCCGAAATTATTCGGATCACTAAATTGCGTTGACTTACGCGTGTTTGTAAGTGATTTGTTGCTAACATGTTAGCTTGGAGTGAACGCAGGATTTCTGTGTGTTCCTGTGTCCAATGTTTTGTTGAAAAATCCGGTTTGATTAATTCGTAGAGAGGTTTAACCCTTTCTGCGTAATTTAGAATGTATGTTCTTCCAAAATTTAGGAAACCCAAGATGGATTGTAACTTTTTCAGCATTTTTGGAGGTTGGAGCAGCGCACACTTTTCTAGAAAGTTAGCTGCCAAGCTCTTGCCTTCACTTGAAAGCTCATATCCTAGGAAAAGGACATTGAGATGGGCAATTCTGGATTTTTTAAAGTTGAATTTATAGCCCTCAGAGGCGAAGCCCAATATAATGGTACTCACCCTGTTCAAGTGCCTATCTAGGTCATCGTCTGTCAGATAGATGTCATCGACATATGACAATGCCTCATTATCATAAATTTGTAGTAACTCTGTTACTCTCGCTGAGAATAACCCCGGGCTGTTCTTGAACCCTTGTGGGAGTCTACAAAATTGATGCTGGGTCCCCATTATTGAGAAAGCTGTTAAGTACCTGCTTTCAGGTGCTATGTTTTGACAAAAGAAACCATTTGAAATGTCCAATGTGGTTTTATATTTTTTACGCACAATGTTATTCATTAATGCTGTACTATGTCCATTTTGCACTGCAAATGTTTTAGAACAAGTGTTTAAGTGTCTGTAATCCAAAACTGGACGATATGTATTGTCTGGTTTGGAGACAGGAAACAAAGGATTGTTCATTGAGGAGGTGCATGTTTCAATCACCCCTTGGTATTCAAGTTGATCTAAGATCTCCTTGACCTGTTTTTTAGCTTCTTGCTTTATTGGGTACTGCCTTTGTGCAGTAGGTTCATTTTTAAACTGTATTTTGTGGTGAGGTGAGTCCTCATCCCATCCTACATGATTTTTATATAATGCTGGGGCCTGGGCAACTGCCCATTTCCTGGCATAATTATATTTTAGGTGAATTGGAATATGGTTGGAGAAGGCAGGCATAATAATGTCCTCGCCATGTGGGCACTCCCTGACAAATTGTGGTGGCCAGTCTTTTTCTGCTAGAAGTATATCATAACCCCTTGAAAGTTTCTCCCAAAAGAGTGCTTTCACTTTTCTTGGTATGTCTCCCTCCATTCGGAGTGTTATTCCATATAACTTTTGTGGAGAACTAACCCTGGTGTCTACAGTTTTCACTGTGATGTACTCATTCAAGTCCACTATCTCCAGAAGTTCCTTCAGGTTCTGGTGAGCTATTGTGACTTCAGCTACACTGTCCAGCATTGTCTGAGCCCATTCTCCGTTCTTGAGCTGTGTTCTCAGTATTCTCGGCATGTCTGATCTTCAGACCTGCTACCTTCTTTTTTGAGAATTGAGGTTTTGATTTATTTTTCTGAACGTGTTTGTCGTCCTTGGACTTCACGCGTTCTTTTCTATGTTCTGACCGTCCTCTTCTTTCCGATGTCTGCGACGATATCTGAAAGGTACGAGAGGAACGTGTATCAGTATCTTGATACCTGTCAGGTTTTCTTAAATTATCCCTATTCCTGAGGTTATACCTCCATTCAGAGGGCTCCTTTTGAGGAGACCTACCTCGGGATTGTGAACGTTTCTCGTTTGAATTTTGTTTATTAGTTTCCCACTTCTTTTTAGAAGATGTAGGAGTTTGTTTAATAGAGTCCTTCTCAGGACTTTCAGATAGTTTTGGCTTCAAAGGTTTTCCACCCAAACTATCTCTGCCTAATTCTGCATAAGATTGTTCTATTATTCTGGGTAGTTCATGTTGATGTTCTGTTACATCAAATTCCCTTAAGCGTTGGCGGATCACCACTGATGCTGCCTCCCCTTTAATATTAGATAATATTATTGTTGAGACCTGTTCGAAATTTTTCAGTAATTTCATACCTAAATTCAGAGCAGGCTCTGCCCCGTATTCATTTTGAATTTGTTTCAGGACATCTGGTATTACCGCAATTGATGGAACACCATGTGTTTTAGTATAGATGGCAGCAAAGACTGCGCCCCAAGTGGTGCAATCTTCCAGTTGTGGTGTGATCCCCATTGGTAAACAGATTGTTAGGATTCTGTGTTTCTCATAAGGGCTAGTATTAGGAAATACTGCTTCAATTTGAGTAATTTTTTGAGCTATCCAGAATGGAATTTGCTCACGTTTTGTGGGCATTTTACCCATGACTGCTTGTAAAGTCTGTGGAGTAATTTTTAGTGTATTCCCCTGTTGAGTGGTTTTATTTGGAATGGTCAATGGTGGTTGGACTGTGAAAGTCCGCATGACATATTGGACTAATTGTCTGTAAATTTTTATTAACTCTTGTAGTTGAGTAAGTATTTCCTCGTCTGACATTATATCGAGGTCAGGATGAGGAGTGTAGCCGGCTAGAATCGGCCATGTTGCTCCTGGTCTACCTAGTGGACCGAGCCTGGTAATGTTTCTGTGATGTTTTAGGGCGCCTTTAAACCAGAGCTGATGCTCCTGGTATGTTAGTGGAATTTCAATATCCTCGAAAGGAATATATTCCTCTGGTGGTTCATCTTCTTTGTAGAAGTGAAACACTTTTGTGACTGGATTTGATTCTGGGAATACTATCCATGAATAGAATATCTCTGTCTGAAAGGATTCGTGTGCCTCTATCACGAAAACTGCTCTACCCCCTCTTGGTGGTAGGCCGTGTTTTATAAGTTTTAGAGTGATGGCTCTTCTTAAGTTTGGAGCGATGTCTATAACACCCTCCTCGGTTTCATTTAAACCTGTAAAGTTAAAAGCTGTTACGACTGGTTCAGCCGCAGCTACACCGTTCCCGGTGTCATTGTCCCCGTGTATGGACATTTGTTTTTTGAAAAATGTAGTACAAGTTTCAAGCAAGTTAGGAGGAGACCTCGACTTTAGAGGAGCCCGTGTCCCGGCCTGATGCACTGAGAAGACGCTGTCATCCCTGCTCGCAGAGAATCCAGCTTCCAGTGTTCTGACTCCCTTCACGGGGTGTTAGAGTTCCAGATCCGGAAAGAGATTCCCACCTCTCTCATTCTCAAGGTATGGAGCTGACTAGAACCTAGAGGGACTCTTGGCATACTAGACTCTTAGTATATCATACTATAGAATACTTCACCTACTTCTTACCTTGCACCACACTTAGGTTAGGTACACTGGGGTACAACTAGCTTAGAGAAGCATCTTATGAGTACTCGCATTTTTAGCTCATGTTATTTATGTACGTGAATATATGCTAAAAGATAATGCTAGCGCAGTATTATTTCTTTCTACTGCTTACGCTGTACATTATATATCTTGCATATTGTCTTGTGATCATAACAGCTCATATCTCTTACACGAGAAACAAGACTGTTCAATAAATCCTTTTATTGAAACGCCCGTCTATTCTTTCTGTGTAACTCTGAGGAAACTAAGCATGCACGATTAGCTGAGTGAAACTGTTATCTATTGTTTCCACGATTCTGAGACGTGTTCCAATTCTAAAGGGAAACAAAGTTGTCATGTTTTGCGGTTGCCAGAAACTACTCCCTTCTTGTTTACAAGGAGTTTCTAGTGGCCTCTGAGCTAGCTGGCACAAAGTAATTAAGTTTAATATACTCGATAGGGACATACTGACCTCAGTTCTATGTCAAAACTATAGGGTATATTATTCCAATGCGCAGAGCCTATTAGGGAAATAGGAACTACACTATATGGGATCATATAGTGTGAATACGTATATTGTAATATTCACAGTCATTATGATCTCAGAGGAGTTTATGACCTGTTGGTGCGAAGAGGAAAGATTTCGAAGTCCCGGAGAAAAGAAGCTCTGAACATATTCACCGCTGGAAAGTATTTCGTTATTGATCTTGTTTTGTGTTCATGACCTTATTTTCCTTTTCCTTTTTGTGTGGCATCAGTGTCAATCTCTATATTGTAGTAGAGTGTCATATTTTCACACAACAGGAATTGGAGATTTGTCGCTGCCAGGAGTAAACCATCTCAAATGCAGCTTACTGACCTTTATAACTTACTTGATCAGATATTTTTACAGTGAAAATATTTTTTGAAATTGCAGTTTAAAAAAGATTGTTTGCATAGACACTTTCTTACTGAATGCCTTTGATAAACCCTACATTTTTTAATGATATTTTGGTATTTCTCTTTTTCTCTGTTGTGGTTTCTATTCTCGTTCTCCCTATAGAATTTATAGGAATAGTAGTGTATATATTACTACTATCCTATATGTTATTAAAGGAGTACGTGATCTGTTAGCGGAGCAGTGAGCGACCTCTAAGCACTACGACAAAACTTTCCCGACTTCTACAGAATAGAAATTGTAAAAATTTTGATTTTTTTGTTGTGCTCCTTATTCTTCTTCTCCTGGGAAATACTATAAACGCACCCTGTACATTTTAATACTGTGAGTTTATAGTACTTCAAAGGGGTTGGAGATCTATCTGTGCGCGACATTAACAACATATACTACAGTTATTTCCGATGATAACTTACTACCTCACAGTTTGTAACACTGTTAATATTTTATAAAATAGTAGTCCCTAAAAAAAATTATATACATAGTGCTTTATTTAATGTTTTGATGAAGCGTACATTTCTAGGTAATATGACGTCATTTGTGTTTAACAGTTTTTTACTTGTTATTGTTGTTGTGACCTGAGATGATGTAGTGCGGGAGTGTTTCTTGTAGCACTTCTTTTCTACTTCATCTAAAAGTAACTGATGCCCTCTTATATTAACAAGAATATGGGGCAACACTTTTACAAACTATAGACGACAAAAAAAAGGGAGGGTGTGGCCATGCGTAAGGGATATTTTATGAATTGCGTTTTTATTTGTCACCCCTCTGATATATACAGCTACAGTTTCCTAAGAAAGTATATTTGTGATTGCTTATTAAAAACTGTTTCAAGGGGGCTTGGCTTGGGCGCGCATGGAGTGAGACGTGTGCCATCGAGTCTCCGCTCCAGCGCCTCTTGCCCTTACCTTTCTCCCGGCCTCCGGGCCCCGCTTCTTCCCGGGGCGAGCTCCGCTTCTAGTCGGGATCTCTGGGGTGGCATTCTGGGTCAGGGAGGCCCTTTGGGGGCCCAGTTGCTTCGCTCTCCACTGGCTGGTCCCGGCCTGGCTTGCAGCGCCCGCCATCTTGGTTCCCGGCTGTCGCAATGATTCCGACGGCGCCGGATGCCTCGCCTTGGCGGGACCTTACCTTTGCTGCTGGTGATGGAATCCTCGGGGGCTGGACCCCCCCCTGCCACGCTGTGACTTGGCGCCGCCGCCTGGACCTCCGCGGCTGTTTCCCTCCGGTTGGAGCCGACCTGACCTCTGTGGACCACCATCTTGGGTTCCGGCTGATGCCGCATCCCTGCTGAGGCCTGTGACGCCTCCCTGGAGGGGGGTGACCGGCGCTGCCATCGGCGGTGCGGTTCCGGCCCACAGACCACCCGCTGCTCTCCTGATCCCTCAGGTCGCTGCTGGCGCGGGGCCCCTCGGTGACCGCAGAGCCTTCCAGTGGTTCCACACGCCTTGCTGCTCACGTGTGGGGAGTCGCCTGGTGGATTCAGCAGACCGCGGCCAGGGCGGTGCAGGTACCGGGATGGGGGGCCCTCTCTGTTTCTACGTGGGCCCTTGATGCCCAGCTCCACATCGTGACTCTGTCTGCGCCTGTCGCTCCTTGGCTTTGGCCCTGTCCTGGCCCCCCTTCCTGGGTACAGCCTCTGTGGCGCAGAGCGGAGGGTCACGTCCATTCCTGGTGGCCCCCCTGTTGGAGCTTGGCCTGTGCCTTCTGACACTTGTGCTCTGGTTGCTACGGCCTGGGCCACTCTTGGGGCTTAAGCATCGTTAGAGGGCCCTCCCCTGCCTGTGCTGTTCCCTATTTGGTAGTGGAGGCCCCCGGGGGCTGTGCTGTGTGTTTGGTGCTTACCTCCGTCACCGGGGTTGTATACCCCCCTGCCAGACTTACTTACCTCGTCCCTTGGTCCACCCTCTGCATTTCTTCCCCGACTGGGCCTCTGGTTTCTTGGGACACCGCCGCCAAGCCGCCCAAACATAGGGGCACCAAGGACACGGATTCGGCTGCCTCCCGCGACAATCCAGTGACTTTCCTGTGGGCCAAGGCGCCTCCGCCCACTCAGGATGACCCCCTTGCCTCCTCGGGTGTGTCCGCCCACGCTGTGCCGATCACCCAAGCCTATATGTCATCCTTCCTGCAGGAAATCAAGTCCGAAATCAGCTCCCTACGGCAGGACTTCAAAGTTGGGCTGCAGGATGTTCGCAGGGATGTCGTGGAGATTGGCGATAGGGTGGATGGTCTTGAGAGGACGATGGACGCCAGGACGGAGGGCATTGAGGGTCTTTGGAGGAAGGTGTCTGAGCTGGAAGATCAGAATATCTCCCTGCAGCTGAAGCAAGAAGACTTGGAGAACCGTGGTCGGCGGAACAACCTCCGTATCCGAGGCGTGCCATTGGGAACAGAGGGGACTGATGTCTTGGCACTTGGCATACACCGCAGACCTCCTCCATGCCATCCGCGAAGGGGAGGGTACCACGCCACCTATGCTGGATAGAGCTCATCGTGTCCCGGGCCCCCGCAACCGCCCTAACTTCGTTCCCGACATTATCACACGGGTCCACTTTTTTGCGGACAAAGAAGCCATCCTTCGCAAAGTGCAGGGGGCCCGGGCAATCTCCTACAATGGGCTCTCCATTCAAGTCTTTCAAGACCTCACGCCCTCCACGCTTTGCCGGAGGAAAGCCTTCAAGCCTGTCACCGACAAATTGTGGGCCATGGACATTAAATACCAGTGGGGTCATCCCTTTGCCCTGATGTTCCCCTGGGAGGACCGGCGGCGGGTTCTCCGGTCTCTGCAAGAGGCGCTGCGCCTCCTCCATTTGCCTCTGGATTCGGACACTGATGACCCCCCTTCCTCTCGCGCCCGCCCTGCGGATTCGCTCCGGCCGGAGTGGTCCACTGTTCTTCCTCCTCGCTCTGGACGTCGTCTGAGGGACCTTGATTCCACTCAAGCCAAACAGGATGCCGTTAATCACGTTCGCTCCCTGAGCGCCTCTCCATCCCTCGCGCATTTAGTCACTTTCATTGCGGAGCAGTGCTTGCTGATGCCCCCACCGGGGGCCCAACTTTGGGGGCCCTTTGCTCGGGCCTGGAGGCCGAAACATGCTATGCATTTCTCATTGCCTTGCGGAGGGCTGGTAGCGGGGGCTCTTTGCCTTCTGTGTGCCCGCCAACCCCCTTTTCTGCAGAGTCCTATAGGAGAGTGACTTCTCTGGAACGCCCTACCTTCGGGAGCCCGGGCTGTTCCGAAATGACTCTGTACTACCTTGGCCCAGTTGGCCTGTTTATTTTCTCTTCCTTTTTTCCATGGCTTTCTCTTTTCTCGCCCTGCTTTGGGCTCTCTGTAGGAGCGTCCTTGCTTGCCTCTGCTGTGTGGTTTGGCTCTGAAGGGATGCGGGGGAGCTGTTGTGTCCTGTTGGGGGGCTAGCTGGCCCTGCTCTTCTGTGCCCGGTCCGCTTCCTTTGTTAGCGCCTTGGGTGGAGCGACTCTCCTTCTCCCCTGTGGGTCTTTGGATGCCTACCTCTTCTTTGGGGTTTCTGGTCCTTCCTGAAGTGGTTGCAGAGCATTGCTTCCCCTCTCATCTTTTCACTCTTTTCCCCCTACTCCGCCATCTGCTGCAATCCCCCCTGCTGCTGCATGCACCTGCCTGAAGCTCGTATCCCTTAATGTGAAGGGACTCAATTCTCCCAACAAGCGGCGACAAATATGGCGATATCTCTTGCAGCTGAACCCTGATATCATTTTCCTTCAGGAGACCCACTTGCTCAAGGCGGACGTAGTCCGCATGGCTCATCCTCGCTTTCCTCTTCAATTTTGGGCTTCTGCTTCTTCTAAGGTAGCTGGAGTAGCAATTCTATGTCGTGCTGGCATTCAGCAGGGGGCCTCCAAGATAACCCGCACCCCGGATGGCAGGTTTCTCAAAGTGGCGGTTCGAATTGGTCACAAGTCCATCACTCTTTGTAACCTGTACGCCCCAATCAGGCGCAAGATTCTTATCTCCGGGAGACGTTGCAGGACCGAGTATTGTGCACAGATCCCTCTCTTATTGTAGGGGGCGATTTTAATCTGGTATGGGATGCCAACGACGATCGCAGCGCTTGTTCTTTTCATGGTGCCGGGGCTATGTCCTCCGCACACAAGAAGCAATTGACTGAGCTTGGCCTAATAGATGTTTGGCGCTATCACTCCCCCGACTTGCGAGACTACTCGTACTATTCTCCCATACACCGCTCTTACTCGCGCATCGACTATCTCTTCGTCTCCCACTCTCTAATAGGGGAAACACTTTCGGCCTCCATGTCGGACATATCAATTTCTGACCACGCGCACCTGGAGCTTCTCCTCAGGGATCCGTCTTCCCATTCTGGCCGCCCACCGCGTTGGCGGCTCCCCGCTCACATTCTTCGCGATCCGGTTGATGTTGCGGAACTTAAGGCTGCCATTCTTTCCTATTTCGAGACGAATGATTTGCCGGAAACTCCTTTTCCAGTGGTCTGGGATGCCTTCAAGGCCACTATCCATGGTCATATCACGTCCATACCGTGTGCCCGGGCTCGGGAGTCGCGCTTGATTGCATCTACCCTCTCTTGTGACATAAAGGCGCTTGAGCGACTTGATCAGGCGCAGCCACAGGCTGCCCACAAGCAGCGACTGGCCGTACTGCGAGGTCAGCTCCGTGCGCACTGCACTAATCAGGTTGAGCGGGCACTTCTGGCTCTTAAACAGCGCTATTACGAGGGAGGAGATAAGGTGGGTACGGTCTTAGCCCGGCGCCTGCGGGCACGAACGGCCAAAGCTCATATAGCCAACGTTAAACGCCCGGATGGCACTCGAGCCACTACTGAGAAGGCTAAGCTTGCAGCATTCCATACATATTACTCTTCTCTGTACGCCGAGGAGGCGCCCCCTCCACAGCAGATTCCCGCCGTTCTAGATAATTGCACCTGGACTCCGATCACTCCATACCATGCGCAGTTGCTGGAGGACCCTCTCTCTCAGAGCGAACTTGCGGGTGCTCTGACAGACCTCCCTCTTGGGAAATCACCGGGCCCGGACGGACTGCCGCTTTCCTTCTACCGGGTTTTCTTCCCGCAACTTCAGCATCATCTTCTTCGACTTTTCAATTCCTTCACGGATGCGTTAGGTCCTTCTTCCTCCATGGGACTGGCCGAAATAGCTTTACTCCCAAAACCAGGCAAGGACCCTGTGTTGTGCTCTTCTTTTCGCCCTATCGCGCTTCTTAACACGGACCTTAAACTCTATACAAAAATTTTAGCTAAACACCTGGATCCCCATCTTCCGGGCCTGATCGATCCCGATCAGGTCGGTTTTATTCAGCAGCAACAGGGGGCAGATAGTGTGCGGCGGGTTGCCCATCTTGTTGGGAAAGCCCAGCATTGGAATATACCCGCATGTTTGCTGTCTCTCGACGCGGAGAAGGCGTTTGACCGCGTGGACTGGACCTTTCTCTGCGCGGTTCTCCGCAAAATTGGGCTCGGCCCCTTGATGGTTTCTCATATCATGGCTCCTTATCTCTCGCCTACGACTCAGGTTCGGGTTAATGGCCACCTCACCAATTCCATTTCCATACACAGAGGCACGCGACAGGGCTGTCCTCTCTCTCCCCTCCTGTTTGCTCTTGTGGTGGAACCTCTCGCCATTATGATTCGCCAGGCGCCTGATATCCACGGCATCCCTCTTGGAGGCCAACAGCACAAGGTAGCCTTGTTTGCGGATGATCTTCTTCTCACATTATCGCAACCACGCACGTCTCTCCCCGCCCTCTACCTTCTACTGCGTAAATTCGAATAGGCGTCGGGGCTTAAGATCAACCATGACAAATCCTGGGCTCTGAACCTCACTATCCCAGTAGAGGAGCTCTCAATGCTTCAGGCACTGGTTCCCTATAAGTGGGCTCAACACTCCATCCGATATCTTGGCCTCAATCTGACCCCCACCCTTGCCACCTGGTCGCAAGCAAACTGGCAAGAATGTAGACGGTCCATGCTAGAGGACCTGCGAAACTGGAAATATCTCACTCTCTCCTGGTTGGGTCGTCTTCATGCCCTTAAAATGTCCATTCTCCCAAAAATCCTATATGTCTTCCAATCACTTCCCACCCCTATCCCGCACCACCAGATCCAAAGCCTGCAGCACGAATTCACCAGGTTTGTCTGGGGGGGACGCCGCCCGTGATTTTCCAGCAAAATCCTTATGCTACCTCGGGACAGGGGGGGCCTGGCCTGTCCAAACTTGTTGGATTACTACTGGGCGGCACACCTCCGCTTCATCTCTGAATGGATGGCTTGGGAGAGTGAGAAGGTGTGGTTCCATATGGATAGGGCGGTGACTGGGCGCTCCGTCTGGGATCTGCCCTGGCACTCTCGGGTCTCTCGTTCACGAAGCGCGTACATAGCCGTTCCTACCAAGACAGTTCTCGACATCTGGGATAAGGTGGCTGTTTCTAAAGGCCTCACCACCTTTCCCTCTCCTCACACTCCTATCGCTGGTAATTCCCTCTTTCCACCTGCTTTACACCCTACCGCTTTTACTGAATGGTTGGACGGCGGGTGCAGAACGATACAGGACCTTTTCGTGGGTGCCACCTTCAAGACTTTTGACCAATGTAGGCAGGAGTTCCACCTCCCCGACGGGGCTCGAATACAGTATTTGCAACTTCGTCACTGGATATATGCTGAATCTCTGGTGGCGGCGGCCACGCGTGCCCTCACCCCCTTCGAGCGGCTGGTCTGTTCATTCGATAACTCTAGGGGCCTTATTTCACGTACTTATCACATCCTCCAACATTCACCGCGGTTAACCCCTCACCCCTACCAGTCTCGTTGGCAGTCTGATTTGGTCACAGACATCACACCTGCACAGTGGGAGCGCTTGTGGCGCGACATCCCGAAGGTATATCACTGTATTTCGCAGCGAGAAACTGCCTACAAGGTAATGACCCAGTGGTACTACACCCCCCAAAGACTACATAAAATGTTCCCTATGACCTCTCCTCTTTGTTGGCGATGCTCGACCTCGCCTGGAGGTTTCCTTCACATCTGGTGGTCTTGCCCACTTCTGGCCACCTACTGGAAAGAGATACTTAGCCACATCAAATTGGTTCTTGGCTTCCCCCTGCCTGAAACTCCAGCTACAATACTCCTAGGCATCAAGCCTGCTAATCTGCGCGCGCTGACTCGTAGTGACTGGCATATTTGTCTCCATATGCTGGGTGCGGCGAAACAACTTATAGCGCTATACTGGAAGAAAGCAGAGAGCCCCCGGTTACTATTTGGTTCACTCGCCTATGGCACACCATGGCCATGGAACTTCACACTGCGCGCTTGCAGAATCGAGACACACAGTTCAGCAAACTCTGGCAACCACTGATTGACCACTTCTGTAGGATAGAACATGCCCGTTTCCAGCCCCCGAAACTTCGGGCTCTACGCCTCTTTGAAGATGCACTACTTCCCTTTGCTTTCACCGTGCCCCCTTGATTCTAACGCCACCACGCTACTACTTGATCATCAGGCCACCATCTCGGCGAGGACTACTTCCCGCACTTCACTTTTCTTTTCCTTCCTCTTTTTCCACTTTTTTCCCTTCTTTCCTTTTCTCTTTCTCCCTTTTTGCTTTTCTCCCTCTTTCTTGCTAGCTCTTCCTGTCTCTCTCTATCTTCTCTACCTGTCTCATGTTTATGCTTGAGTTTGTTCACTTATTATGGTTCTACCCATTTGGAGATGCCTTTCAGCATACGCCTGACTCTTCTGCTTCTTACATTTTGCGGCCGGCCCTGCATGGGTTGTAGGCGACTTGCTGTGTAACCTCATGTGGATGCATAACTCTCCTACTGCCACACCCTTGCCTCATTTTTACTTGCCCTATTCTGCGGCCGGCCCATCAATGGGTTGTAGGCGACATGCTGTGTATCTGTGGTTTATTCTCTTCTTCCTTAATAAAATAGATTTATATCAAAAACTGTTTCAAACCTAGACTGAAATTTTTGCAGCGCAACCACACCTACTATTTTGCTGCAAGGAAGTAGCACTCCCCGCGACAGAAGTAAGCACCGCACTGTAACTATACATTATAAGTAAACATTGCTCCCGAGAAGTAGCCTACTCAGAACCTTATTTAAATGAAGACCGCAACAGCGCGCTTTCTTTTTGCAACCCCCTCCTCCATATTATAATTTTTCCTCCAAAGATGTAGTACTCCCCGTCAGAAAAGTAAACACCACATTATAAGTAAATACTGCTCCTGGGAAGTATCCCACCCGCTGACTTAATAAAAAGAAGACCGCAACACACTCTGTTATTTTCCCGCCGTGATTTGTAGGCCCCACGCAAATTATATAAATGGCCATTAAAGTATATAAAAAACAATTTTTACCTTCACAGTCCCTGTCCACCACCTTGTGACCACTGTACAGAGTTAATAGTGTTCCTACCCTCCCCTCTACTACTTTTTTGTTCCTGTACTCCTTTGAAGTGCGTCACAAAATGGCTGACAACAGTGAACCGTTCCCACCCAATAAGGAGCAAACTTGTACTCGGAACACTTTAGTCAATAAAATGTCCATTGTGTTCCGCAGAGGGGGAGGGAATGGTTGCCAACACTTCTACTTTTAATGCTTCACAGCCAATGAACATTAAGCTTCGGAAGGTCCTGCTTGGAACACGTTACCCAATCAGATGTCCCTGATACTCCGTGGAGGGGGAGGGAATCGCTGACAACACTTCTACTTTCAATGGTTTACAGCCAATGAACATTAAGCTTGGGAAGATCCTGCTTGGAACACGTCAGCCAATCAGATGTCCCTGCTACTCCGCGGAGGGGGAGGGAATGGCTGGCAACACTTCTACTTTCAATGGTTTGCAGCCAATGAACATTAAGCTCTGGAAGGTCCTACTTGCAACATGTGAGCCAATCAGATGTCCTTGCTACTCCGCGGAGGGGGAGAGAATGGCTGGCAACACTTCTACTTTCAATGGTTCGCAGCCAATCAACATTAAGCTCATTGTTGGAACACCTCAACCAATTAAACGTTAATTTTGTTCTGCGCACAGGGAGAGAACACACCCTCCCACATAATATTAAATTTTCTCTAACAAAGTGACACTATCCGTGATAAAAGTGAACACCGCATTATAAGTAAACATTAATGCGCATTATATTAAAGGAAGGCCGCAATACGGCGCATTGTTGTTTTCCCGATATGATTTCCACAGCCTACTGAACATTGCCGCAATACCGCGCATCGTTGTTTTGCGGGCGTAATTTCCACGGCCTACGCAACATTCACACTACCTGTCTGTGCACCGTACAGACTGCTTAAAATAAGTCCACAGTGTTCCTACTATACCCTCTTTTACAATTTTTCTCTTTTTTTCCCCCTACTCCTTTCAACTGAGTCACAAAATGGCTGCCAACACTTCCTAGTTTCAACAGTTCGCAGCCAATGAGCCGCAAGCTCGTGCTCGTAACGCCTCAGCCAATCAGATGTCAGAATTCTCAAATATCGATATCTGTAAAATTTGATATTTCTCAAAAACTACTGAACGGATTCACCCCATTTAAACAAAAGCGTGCTTTCTGGACCAAGACCTTTCTCCCTGCCAAATTTGGTGTAATTCCGTTCAGCAGTTTGACCTGTAGCCTTGTCTAAAGTTTCCTATGGAAATTGCATGGAGAAAACACGTTTTGGGACCCCAATTTTTTCTCAGCCCCCCCTTGACGAATCACCCCCAAACTTTCAAGATAGGAGCTGATCTAAAAAGAGAAGTTTTTGGGAAAATTTCGTAAACATTCGTCAAACGACGCCAAAGTTATAAACAAATCAAAAAACGCTTTTCCTATGGAAACGTGGTCCTAACTATAACTATCTACTGGCAACCGCCAGTAGATAATATATATATATATATATATATATATATATATATATATATATATTCACTGAAAAAACCATAAGGTTTTAGGGACAGTTATAGTTAGTTGGACATTGCACTCGTACAAAACCCGTGAAATTCCCCCGTTATAGTTAGTTCAGGTAACTATAACTCGCGCCCCGCAATGCACTGCTGATGACGTCACATATTACATCACTCATGACATGGTCAGTGACATCACTGATGACATCACTGATGACATCTCAAATGACATCACTGATGACATCATCTAGTGACTGTGTTTCTGTAAAGTTTAAATATTTTTAATGTATATAGGGAAAGGCGTATTGAAGAATGAGTGGGTGTATAAGTGTCTGTATGGATGATTTAGTAGGTGCGTGACTAACTGTATAAGTGAGTGATTAAACGTATCTTACTGAATGCATGGGTTAGTGACTAAACTGGGTGAATGTCTGTATCCGTCTGTCTGTTGCTGTGTAAGTGGCTGCATGGGTTTGTGAATAGCTACATGAGTGTCTATATGAGTTATTGATTCGTTGTCTGAGTATCTGTATGGGTGCCTGAGTGTTTGTGTGGGTGGGGTGTGTGCGACTTTGTACATAGATGTGTGAGTGGGTGATTCACTGGGTGCATGATTTGAAGAGTGCGTCTGTGATGGACTGCTTGGGTGGGTGAGTGTGTGTATGGGAGTGTTAGTGAGTGAATGTATATCTCAGTGGTACCTGTGCGAGTAACTACATATGTAAAAGGCAGTATATATGTGTGTTAGAGTATTTAAAAGGCTATAAGTGAGAGTGTGTGATTGTGAGAGTGGCTGTATGGATGCGTGTGTGCTTGTATCAGTTATTGTATAAGAGCGTAAGAATGTGCTAGTATTTGTATGACTAAGTGAGCTGGTGTGTGTATAACTCTATAGGTGAGTAAATGGGTGTGTGATTAATGTTTTGCATGACTGACTAGGTGTGTGAGTACCTCTATGGATGAGTGGCGGTGTGTGAGTGTTTATATAGGTGTATGAGTGCATATGATAGTCCTGTACTGAGTGACTGTAAGTATGAGTGACTGGACGGGTGAGTGAGTAGATGTGTGTGTGTAGACCTAAGAATCAGTGAGCGGGTATATAGTTATTGGTATTGGAGTGTGTATGGTTTTGCGAATGGCAGTCTGTAAATAAGAGTGGGTGTATCAAAAGTTATATTAGGGTGTGAGAAGATGCATGAAATTATCACATGGATGATGTCATCAGTGATGTCATTTGAGATGTCATCAGTGATGTCATCAGTGATGTCACTGACCATGTCATGAGTGATGTAATATGTGATGTCATCAGCAGTGAATTGCGGGGCGCGAGTTATAGTTAGCTGAACTAACTATAACGGGGAATTTCACGGGTTTTGTACGAGTGCAATGTCCAACTAACTATAACTGTCCCTAAAACCTATGGTTTTTTCAGTGAATTTCAAAGGTTTTTTAAATGCTAATTTCTAACTATAACGTGCCTGAAACCTATGGTTTTTTCAGTGAATTTGTAAGGTTTTTTAAATGCTAATTTCTAACTATAACGTGCCTGAAACCTATGGTTTTTTTTCAGTGAATTTCAAAGGTTTTGTAAATGACAATTTTTTAATTGTATTAATTGTTATATTTATTTTTTTGATACTGATTTACAACATTTTTTTCAACTATTTATTTTTAGATATTTTATTTTTTAAATTACATTGTAATTTCATTATACATTACATTACAAAATATACTTTCTCAGAATGAATTACTTTAGTTTAAATACTTTGCAAATAGGCAATAGACTTTTAAGTACAGTAGTTACAGTTGTTGCAATGGGCAACACAATTTCAAACACAATGGAACATTGACCTCAATGTGAATTTCTACTTAAATGTAAATAGTTACTTTATGGATTACTTTTCTCACCACAGGACTGGATCCTAGATTCAGTCCTGGGACATCTCCTGTAAACAGTTGAGTAAAAGCGTTTTGGTTACAGTAGTGATTTTTAAGGATGATTATTGTATTTTAAAAGTTGACACTTAGAAACTTTTTCACATAGAATCACCAATGTTATCCTATGGGAGGAAATTCACTTAGCAGGTAAGTAGTGTTATCGTTACTTTTTCTTACTCAGTGGTGGATCCTGGATCCAGCACTGGTGCATCTCCTGTAAACAGTTGAAAGAATGCGTTTAAGTCATACAGGCGATTTTTAAGGAATATTTGTAGTTTGTGAAAATCGACACTTTGAAACTTTTCTGCTGAAAACCAGACAATGGATTCCTATGGAAGGAAATACAAGTTACTGGTAAGTACGGTTAGAATTACTTTTCAGGGTCAGTGCTGGGCTAAAAGATGCAGCACTGGGTTCTCTCCTGATAACAGGTGAGTAAATCAGAATTCATAGTTCGGCTGATTTTAGAGAAATATTATAAAGTTCCAAAACTCCACACACAGAAGAATTTCCAAGTGAAACCAGTCAATGTTAGCCTATGGAAGGAAATTCAAGTTACTGGTAAGTACGGTTAGAATTACTTTTCAGGGTCAGTGCTGGGCTAAAAGATGCAGCACTGGGTTCTCTCCTGATAACAGGTGAGTAAATCGGAATTCGTAGTTCGGCTGATTTTAGAGGAATATTATAAAGTTCCAAAACTCCACACCTAGAAGAATTTCCAAGTGAAACCAGTCAATGTTAGCCTATGGAAGGAAATTCAAGTTACTGGTAAGTACGGTTAGAATTACTTTTCAAGGTCAGTGCTGGGCTAAAAGATGCAGCACTGGGTTCTCTCCTGATAACAGGTGAGTAAATCGGAATTCGTACTTCGGCTGATTTTAGAGGAATATTATAAAGTTCCAAAACTCCACACTTAGAAGAATTTCCAAGTGAAACCAGTCAATGTTAGCCTATGGAAGGAAATTCAAGCTACTGGTAAGTATGGTTAGAATTACTTTTCAAGGTCAGTGCTGGGCTAAAAGATGCAGCACTGGGTTCTCTCCTGATAACAGGTGAGTAAATCGGAATTCGTAGTTCGGTTGATTTTAGAGGAATATTTGCACAATGGTGAAGGAAGAGGGTGGGGCCTGAGGTGACATGTCTGCAAACACGCCCTGTGGCGCGTTTTAAGTTGGAGAATTAATTCCTCCTCAATCCTGAGGGTCCCTAGGGGCCAACTAGCCCACCAGGAACCTCCAGTATGCGCCAGGGGCTGCTTTGCAGAGAGGTGTACAGAGGCCACGCCCCTTTTTACAACACTCTGCAACGCTGCTCCGTGGCACTTACTGGCGGTACCTGGTGGGCTAGTTGGCCCCCAGGGACCCTCAGGATTGAAGAGGATTTAATTCCCCATCTTAAAATGCGCCACGGGGCATGTTTGCACACATGTCACCTGAAGCCCCGCCCTCCCTTCACCACTGTGCAAACGCGCCCCGTGGCGCATTTTAAGTTGGGGGATTAAGTCCCCTTGAATCCTGAGGGTCCCTGGAGTCCAACTAGCCCACCATGTACCTCCAAAAGCGCCACAGAGCTGCGTTGCAGAGAGGTGTAAAAGGGGCGTGGCCTCTGTACACCTCTCTGCAACGCAGCCCCTGGCGCATACTGGAGGTTCCTGGTGGGCTAGTTGGCCCCAGGGACCCCCAGTATTCAAGGGGAAATCGTTCCCCATCTGCAAACGCGCCAGGGGACGCGTTTGCAGACTGCTGCAGGGTGGGGGCGGGGCCTCCAGCACGATGCTGTTTAAAAAAAAAATAATAATTTTGTATGGGAGGGGGGCTGCGTGGCCCCCCTTCCCTTGGCCTCTTTTGGCCCCGGGGACCCCATCCCCCGGGGCATGAGGATTTTCATTTTTTTTAAAAATTAAAATAAAACGGGAAGGGGGCCGCGTGGCCCCCCTTCCCTGGGCCTATATTGGCCCCGGGGACCCCATCCCCCGGGGCATGCCCTCTTTTTTAAAAATTTTTAATATTTGGAGGGGGGCTGCGTGGCCCCCCTCCTCAGGCCATTTAAGGCCCCGGGGACCCCATCCCCGGGGCCGGCCTTTCCTTTTTTTTTTCAAATTATTATTTTTTTGGGGGGGAGGGGGGCCGCGTGGCCCCCTCCCGGGCCACTACTTGCCCCGGGACCCCATCCCCCGGGGCTGGCCCTCTCCGTTGGGGACTGTGGGGGTCCCCAATCCCCCACAGTCCCGCCGGCTCCCCACGTCCCTTGGGAGCCGGCATTGCTTTTCCACATGGGGAGCTGCTAACATGCAGCTCCCCGTGTGGAAAGCAATTTGCTTTGGATATTGGAAGCGAGAGCAGGTTTCCTGCTCTCTCTTCCAATATCCAAAGCACTTTGCTATGACAGGACGGGAGCCGCAAGGCTCCCGTCCTGTCATAGCAAACTACAGTGTCCCGGGGTAGGCACCCCGGGACACTGCAGGAGCCGGCCCTGGGGGGTGGTGGTCCCCAGGGCCATTACAGGCTCCAGGAGGGGGGCCGCGCGGCCCCCCGCCCTTGAATTGCACAGCCCCGGGTAGGTGGTGGGCCCCGGGGCTCTGGGGGTCCGTAACGGACCCCCACATTTATTTTCTATGTGCCCCGGGGAGGTGGTGGTCCCTGGGGCGTGTGGGGGGGCTGGAGCCCCCCCACACATTATTTAAAATTTTAAAAAGAAGCCCCAGGGGGTGGCGGTCCCCGGGGCTTGGGGGGCCATAGAGGCCCCCCATATAAACAATAAACCCACCCCCCGCATGCCCCCGGGACTTGGGCCACCCGGGGGCAAATTTGCATCGAAGCGCAGGAGACCGCGCTTCGATTTTTTTTTTCCGGCAGGATCCGCGCACCCTGAGCGCATCCTGCCGATTTAAAAAAGAAAAAAAAATTATTTTTTCTGCCCAGGGGGTCCTTGTGGGACCCCCTTAGCAGGCCTAGGGGGTCAGGGTGTTTCTACCCTGCCCCTTTGTGTGTTTTGCGCACTTGTTTCTGTCCCTCGGTTCTACCGAGGGACAAAATGGCTGCCAACACTTCCTGATTTGGAGTGTTGACAGCCAATTAGCATGCAGCTCGTGATCGGGAGGGTGCGCGAATCCGACACGGCCATAGATATATATGTGATTTTCATTTTGATTTTCACAGGAACTACTGAACGGATTTACACCATTTAACAAAAGGGTTCTTTCTGAACCAAGAACTACCTCTTTGCCAAATTTGGTGTAATTCCGTTCAGCAGTTCGAGCTGTAGCCGTGGCTAAAGTTTCCTATGGGGAATACACGTTTTGGGACCCCCCTTTTTTCTCAGCCCCCGCTTGACGAATCACCCCGAGACTTTCAGGGTAGGAGCGGACCGGAGCGGGCCATAAAGTTTGAAAATTTCGCGAAGATTTGTCAACCGACGCGGTCGCCAGTAGATAGTTATAGTTAGGACCTATTATCCATAGGAAATCCGCGACATTCTATTTGAAATAACTCTTGCGCCGGTTGACGAATCTTCGCGAAAGCTTCCAACTTGTTGGGGCGCTCCGCTCCTACCCTGAAAGTCTCGGGTTGATTCGTCAAGCGGGGGCCGAGAAAAAAGGGGGGTCCCAAAACGCGTTTTCCCCATTCATTTTTCCATAGGAATCTTTAGTCGCAGCTACAGCCCGAACTGCTGAACGGAATTACACCAAATTTGGCAAAGAGGTAGCCCTTGGTTCAGTGTCATGCCTTTTGCTTAAATGGTGTAAATCCGTTCAGTAGTTCCTGAGAACATCAAAAGTAAAGTCACATATATATCTATGGGCGAGTAGGGTCCGCGTATCCTGAGCGCACCCTGCGCGCACCGTCCCGATCATGAGCTGCATGCTAATTGGCTGTCAAGTGGCTGTCAACACTCCAAATCAGGAAGTGTTGGCAGCCATTTTGTCCCTCAGTAGAACCGAGGGACAGAAACAAGTGCGCAAAGAGCAAAAGGGGGCAGGGTAGAAACACCCTGACCCCTAGGTCTGCTCAGGGGTCCCACAAGGACCCCTGGGCAGAAAAGCATTTTTTTAAACGGCGGGATGCGCTTAGGGTGCGCGGATCCCAATGATTAAAAAAAAAAAAACACAAGAAACAAGTGCGCAAAACGCACAAAGGGGGCAGGGTAGAAACACCCTGACCTCTAGGTCTGCTCAGGGGTCCCACAAGGACCCCCTGGGCAGAACAAAGCAAAAAAAAAAAAGACCGGCATCGTGCCGAGGCCCCGCCCCTCCCTGCAGCAGTCTGCAAACGCGCCCCCTGGTGCGTTTTAAGAAGGGGAAGTAATTCCCCTTGAATACTGGGGGTCCCTGGGGCCAACTAGCCCACCAGGAACCTCCGGTATGCGCCAGGGGCTGCGTTGCAGAGAGGTGTACAGAGGCCACGCCCCTTTTACACCTCTCTGCAACGCAGGTCTGTGGCGCTTTTGGAGGTACATGGTGGGCTAGTTGGACTCCAGGGACCCTCAGTATTCAAGGGGACTTAATCCCCCAACTTAAAACGCGCCACGGGGCACGTTTGCACAGTGGTGAAGGGAGGGGGCGGGGCTTCAGGTGACATGTGTGTAAACAGGCCCCGTGGTGCATTTTAAGATGGGGAATGAAATCCCCTTCAATCCTGAGGGTCCCTGGGGGCGAACTAGCCCACCAGGTACGTCCAGAAAGCGCCACAGAGCTGCGTTGCAGAGAGGTGCAAAAAGGGGCATGGCCTCTGGACACCTCTCTGCAACGCAGCTCCCTGGCGCATACTGGAGGTACAGGGTGGGCTAGTTGGACCCCAGGGACCCTCATGATTCAAGGGGACTGAATCCCCCAACTTAAAACGCGCCACGGGGCGCGTTTGCACAGATGTCACCTCAGGCCCCGCCCCCTCCCTTCACCATTGTGCAAATATTCCTCTAAAATCAGCCGAACTACGAATTCCGATTTACTCACCTGTTATCAGGAGAGACCTCAGTCCTGCATCTTTCAGCCCAGTACTGATCCTGAAAAGTAATTTTAACCGTACTTACCAGTAACTTGAATTTCCTTCCATAGGATATCATTGACTGGTTTCACTTGGAAATTCTTCTAAGTGTGGAGTTTTGGAACTTTATAATATTCCTCTAAAATCAGCCGAAATACGAATTCCGATTTACTCACCTGTTATCAGGAGAGACCTCAGTGCTGCATCTTTCAGCCCAGTACTGATCCTGAAAAGTAATTTTAACCGTACTTACCAGTAACTTGAATTTCCTTCCATAGGATATCATTGTCTGCTTTTTGCTGAAAAAGTTTCTAAGTGTCGATTTTTGAAACATACAAATATTCCTCTAAAATCAGCCGAACTACGAATTCCGATTTATTCACCTGTTATCAGGAGAGACCTCAGTGCTGCATCTTTCAGCCCAGTACTGATCCTGAAAAGTAATTTTAACCGTACTTACCAGTAACTTGAATTTCCTTCCATAGGATATCATTGACTGGTTTCACTTGGAAATTTTTCTAAGTGTGGAGTTTTGGAACTTTATAATATTCCTCTAAAATCACCCGAAATACGAATTCCGATTTACTCACCTGTTATCAGGAGAGACCTCAGTGCTGCATTTTTCAGCCCAGTACTGATCCTGAAAAGTAATTTTAACCGTACTTACCAGTAACTTGAATTTCCTTCCATAGGATATCATTGCCTGCTTTTTGCTGAAAAAGTTTCTAAGTGTCGATTTTTGAAACATACAAATATTCCTCTAAAATCAGCCAAACTATGAATTCCGATTTACTCACCTGTTATCAGGAGAGACCTCAGTGCTGCATCTTTCAGCCCAGTACTGATCCTGAAAAGTAATTTTAACCGTACTTACCAGTAACTTATATTTCCTTCCGTAGGAATCCATTGTCTGGTTTTCAGCAGAAAAGTTTCAAAGTGTTGATTTTCACAAACTACAAATATTCCTTAAAAATCGCCTGTATGACTTAAACGCATTCTTTCAACTGTTTACAGGAGATGCACCAGTGCTGGATCCAGGATCCAACACTGAGTAAGAAAAAGTAACGATAACACTACTTACCTGCTAAGTGAATTTCCTCCCATAGGATAACATTGGTGATTCTATGTGAAAAAGTTTCTAAGTGTCAACTTTTAAAATTCAATAATAATCCTTAAAAATCACTACTGTAACCAAAACGCTTTTACTCAACTGTTTACAGGACATGTCCCAGGACTGAATCTAGGATCCAGTCCTGTGGTTAGAAAAGTAATCCATAAAGTAACTAATTGCATTTAACTAGAAATTCACATTGAGGTCAATGTTGCATTGTGTTTGAAATTGTGTTGCCCATTGCAACAACTGTAACTACTGTACTTTAAACTCTATTGCCTATTTGCAAACTATTTAAACTAAAGTAATTCATTCTGAGAAAGTATATTTTGTAATGTAATGTATAATGTAATTACAATGTAATTTAATAAATAAAATATCTAAAAATAAATAGTTTTAAAAAATGTAGTAAATCAGTATCAAAAAAATAAATATAACAATTAATACATTTAAAAATTGTCATTTACAAAACCTTTGAAATTCACTGAAAAAACCATAGGTTTTAGGGGCGTTATAGTTAGAAATTAGCATTTAAAAAACCTTTGAAATTCACTGAAAAAACCATAGGTTTCAGGCACGTTATAGTTAGAAATTAGCATTTAAAAAACCTTTGAAATTCACAGAAAAAACCATAGGTTTCAGACACGTTATAGTTAGAAATTAGCATTTAAAAAACCTTTGAAATTCACTGAAAAAACCATAGGTTTTAGGGATAGTTATAGTTAGTTGGACATTTCACTCGTACAAAACCCGTGAAATTCCCCCGTTATAGTTAGTTCAGCTAACTATAACTCGCGCCCTCGCAATGCACTGCTGATGACGTCACATATTACATCACTCATGACATGGTCAGTGACATCACTGATGACATCACTGATGACATCTCAAATGACATCACTGATGACATCACTGATGACATCATCCACGTGATAATCTGATGCACCTCCTCACACCCTAATATAACCTTTGATACACCCACTCTAAATTACAGACTGCCATTCGCAAAACCATAGACACTCCAACACCAATAACTACATACCCACTCACTGATTCTTAGGTCTACACACACACATCCACTCACTCACCCGTACAGTCACTCATACTTATGGTCACTCAGTACAGGACTATCATATGCACTCTTACTCCTATATAGACACTCAAACACCGCCACTCATCCATAGAGGAACTCACACACCTAGTCAGTCATGCAAATAATTAAACACACTGCCATTTACTCACCTATACAGTTATACACACACCAGGTCACTTAATCATACAAATACTAGCACATTGTTACGCACTTATACAATCACTGATACAAGCACACACTCATCCATACAGCCACTATCACAATCACTCACTCTCGCTTATAGCTATTTATATACTCCAACACACATATATACTGCCTTTCACATATGTAGTTACTCACACATGTACCACTGGGACATACATTCACTCACTAACACACTCTTACACACACTTACCCACCCATACAGTCTATCACAGATGCACTCTTGAAACCATCCACCCAGTGAATCACCCACTCACACATCTATACACAGAGTCGCACACACCCCTCCCACACAAACACTCAGGCACCCATACAGATACTCAGACAACCATTCAATAACTCATATACACACTCATGTAGCTATTCACAAACACATGCAGTCACTTACACAGCAACAGACAGACGGATACAGACATTCACCCAGTTTAGTCACTAACCCATGCATTCAGTAAGATACGTTAAATCACTCACTTATAGAGTCAGTCTCGCACCTACTAAATCATCCATACAGACACTTATACACCCACACATTCTTCAATACGTCTTTTCCGATATATATTAAAAATATTTAAACTTTAGAGAAACACACAGTCACTGCATGATGTCATCAGTGATGTCATTTGAGATGTCATCAGTGATGTCATCAGTGATGTCACTGACCATGTCATGAGTGATGTAATATGTGACGTCATCAGCAGTGCATTGCGGGGCGCGAGTTATAGTTAGCTGAACTAACTATAACGGGGGAATTTCACGGGTTTTGTACGAGTGAAATGTCCAACTAACTATAACTATCCCTAAAACCTATGGTTTTTTCAGTGAATATATATATATATAAGAATCAGGCACAAGCAATGTTTGCACCCAATCCCAATATCTGGGATGTTTGGTATTAATACACTCTCCATATGTTTCATCACTCAAATTCCCCCTAGTATTAGTATTACGTAAGTAGTTACAATCCCAGATTGACTTTATCATTGCCTTTAACCATGTTCAGGGCTCTGCTGCCTTTGGTTAGGTTCATGCATTACAGCTACCAAATAGAAGCATACATACATACATACATACATACATACATTTAGAAGTATGTAAGAGCCTAAGAAGAACCTCAGCAGAGTTACTAGGTGGTACCTTCGCCCTGGATGAATGCCACACAGTATCTTCCCGTTTTATCCCTGTGCCGAAAGTCAGTTTCAAAGGCTGAAATTGGAGATATCCTGAAAAACCTGACTGAATGAGGTCGATCTTTACTTCGTTGTGATGTAGCACTCTTTAAACGTCAAAAAGTGCATGAAATAACTAAGTTACGTGACTTCCTTTTCTCTCCCATCCTTTTTTACTGGTCGGAGTTCTTCACCATCCTACTTTTATATTTAGCTGCCATTATCTCTATGTTCTGACTTCCTTTAGTGGCGTTTCTTCCCTCCTTACCTACTGTCGTTATTATAGTTGTAAAAACAGCAGAAACAATGGTCCCTTCAGGTTCACTTCGGGTTCATTTAAATAGTGAAAATGTGACAAAATCTACTTAGGGGAGGGGATTGTCTAATACCTGTTATCCACTCTAAACGTATTGACATTTCAACCTATGAATAAAATAGATATAACATTTGACATCACACAATGTATTGAGATAGATATCCAAAAGACAATTGTAATATAATAATTTTCAATCACTCTCGTATATTAGATGCTACATGCAATATCATACTATGCCATAACATTATTGTTCCTTTCTCAGAATCGCCTCAGATTTCTGTATATAAGTGTTTTTGCCTGGAGAATTGCTAGCTCTGTCGTTCTATCTTCACTCTAGCAATGAGTGTCTATGTACAATTTTCTTATCTACAGGGTTGCTGCTTCGTCATTGAAAATCCCCCCCTCGTCCTGATGAATGACTCGTTTAAATAACTGCCACCCCATTTTTGAGGTCGAAACGTCGACATACTCTCCTCTTTCAACTGCTATATCCTGGTCAAGCATATGGAAGAGCACCTATGTCTGAGCAACATATTAGACCTTGTGCTTTCCTTGATGTAAAGAATGTTGTACAGCCTCGAGTTTCTGCCCTTTCCCACATGGGTGTTTTTGATATGTGGCACGTTCTCATGACAGTGGTTGCATACTTGAGCAGTGCACAGAATCACTTTCACATGTAGCATCTTACAACGTGACAATGATTGGAAATTATTACAATACAATTCTTTTGAACATCTACATCACTACATTGTGTCATGTATTCATAATACTTTATATCCATGGTAACCATATGTTTAAATGTAAATACCATTAGTCTGTATTATGTGTATTCTGCGAATTAAAGGACTGCACCCTCCCTGAGTAAATGTTGGCACATTTTCCATATTTAAGTGAACCCAAAAGAACAATTTTTTTCCAGTACTTACATTTATAGCCCAGGTTCCATTGGATATTGCCCCCCCCACCCCGTTTTTGTATTTATTATTAATATGCCAGTCTAGCTAATAATATATCTACTTACTTAAGTTTTTAAACATCAGTGGAAAAATATAAACCTAAAAAAATATCAAATTACTCAACATGCAGCGATCGATGGTCTTACCCGGAGAATCAGTGAGAGTCAAAGAAAATTAATAGATTTAAGTTTCTCTTATGCTCCAAGGTAATGGTGGGACTAATTTTCGGAGCTTTTTCCTTACAGCGTTTTTTCAGCCAAAATACATCGAACAATGTGGCACCTTTAGCTGTTCTGATTCCCAGCCTTTTCCATATCTTACGCAGGGCTGGAGTCTTTGACACACCAATAGTAACATTTGCGTAGGTTTTCCGGACAACTACAATGAATATACACGAGGCTAATTTACATTTAATGATTTTCATTGGGGATTATTTGTAAACCGTTTGGTGACTTTCAAAACAAGAGTGGATTTTAGTATTTGAGGATGTCAAGGCAACGCCTGACCTCAGGCTTGGTTGATTGCTACGTTATGATTTTCTATGCACAAAATAACTGGGTGAACTTTGATCCAAAAAAGTGTACTGCACTTTAATTTAGGATTAGAGTTAGACCTGTCAATTGGGGCTGCCAACTGATGTAAATTCTTTATAATTCTGTGTGCCCAGCTGTAATTTCTGACCTTGGCGAAAGAGATCGGCATTATCTAAACAAGATGACATTTTAAAGTGATTGCAATCTTTACTGGATGAGTTATACTGAAGTAATTTATGTAAATTAGTGTGGAAGCAAATTGCTAATAATTAACTGAGCATGAACTTGAAATGCAAAATGTTAATTACGTTTGTTGTGGTTCCACCTGTGCAAACCATTTCAAATAAGGTCAAATAAACAGACCGGCATTTTTCAACATTCTTGGACATTTTAAATTACGTTTATCCCCTAAAACCTTTCAGCGATCAGGACCCTTTAACCAAAAACACTTTTTTATACAGGCAGTTGAAAAGCGAATCAATCTGAAATAAACAAGCTGGTTAGAGAAGGACACGTTTGAACAATCATCTGGTTAACTGCAAGAAACCGAGACGAGGCCTCAAACTTCACAGAAAAACACACACATTAATGCAAGCAGCACACACATTAATCAGAAACTAATATGAAAAATGCAGGAGAAAATGCACCTTACGGGGCTGATCAAGTGTGGTTTTGAGTCCTGCTCGATGCTTGTGATGGCCAGTCCTTCATTCTCTAGGAAGAAAAGGCCTTCAACAGGAGAGACATACTTGATTAGCAGAACAAGAGATTGTAACATTTCTTTAATTGAGCCATGTTGATGAGACACCTACTATGCTGCAGAAGCTCCTTCCACAGTCACGCATGTGTTGTGGCTATAAATAGTGTAACCAGTGCACTGGCACAGGTGCCCATGCATGAAAGGGCCTGCTGCACCCAAACTGGGGCTGTCTTTTTATTAAACAACCAGGGAGTAAAGGGGAAAGTTTCCTTGCGTGAACTACTTGTTTCACCAGTAGCCACCCACGTAAACAAAATGCTGCCTCACGGTGGTGTGTGGAGGTGGCGACTGCATGAATTTAGAAAGTACTCGTCAGCTGCATCTTGTTTGGGGTGCTAGTGGAATCCCTCTATGCCGGTGGAAACATGATTTGATGTGGGAATACATTCACCTGCCAGAGCAAAAAAGATATTATGGCCATCGGGCCATGCTACTGACCCATATTTTGCCACCAATAAAACAAGTATACATTTAAACTAATTCACTGTGTTTACTCTCTATCTATTATAATGTATCATTATGATTAACTTCTTTATTGTTGTGAAGTAAAAATAAATATTACTTTTCAATAAGAACGTCAAAAACTGATATGCACTGATACTGCGCACCAAGAAAGAGTCAAGACAATATTGAAACGCTGGCATTGCATTCTGGCAGTCACAGAGTCTTCATATATCATAGTCGGAGGATGGGGGCAGGATCTCAAAACACGTTTTCTTTGACATCAATAAGTTCTGCACAGTTTGAAACCCATCAAGCAAAAAGAAGTAAAAAAATATCGACATATAGTTCTACTAAGAATTGCATGTGAATGTGTGTGTCTATCTATCTATATATTGCTTGCGGTTGCCAGTAGGTAATTATAGTTAGGACTATGTTTCCATGGGAAAAGTGTTTTATGACTTGCCTATTTGTTTGGTGCCGTTTGATGAATCTTCACATTTTCCCAAAAAAGTGCACGGGTGATTCTTGTTATGCATGGAAACTTTTGGGGTGATCCGTCAAGCGGGGGCTGAGAAAAAGGGGGGTGGGTAAAAAAAGTGTTTTTCACATGATAACTTCCATACAGATTTTAGACACGACTACAGTCCGAACCGCTGGATGGAATTACACCAGATTTGACAGAAAGGTAGCTCTTGGTCCAGAAAGAACGCTCTTAGTTATAAGGTGTAAATCCGTTAAGTAGTTTTAGACATATTAAAAAAAAATGTATGTATAGGGACACAGATCCTCTGATGATCCGACAGTGCTAATGCTGAAATGTGATTGGCTGCCAACACTTTAAACAGGCAGCCATCTTGGGACTCGGCTTTAGCCGAGTCCCACAAAAACATTTTAAGAAAAGAAATAAGGGCAGGGTAGGAATACTCTGACGCCTTAGCTCTAGTCATGGGGTCCCAGAGGGACCCGGCCAGGTCAAAAAACATTTTTTTAAATTTTTGCAGTGGAAACACAGATCTGCAGCAAAAAAAAACGTGGGCTCCTGTGCTTTTTTTTTAATAGAGCCACTAGGTGGGCCTGGTCCCAGGTGCATTTTTTAATAAAGGGGGGGTGCATGGGGCTCTCCTGCTAAGGCTCATTGAGCCCCGGGGACCACCACCTCACTAAGGCTTTTTTAAGCAAAAGAAGGGGGTGTACAGGGCCCACCTCCTGAGGCTCTACAAGCCCCGGGAGCCAGCACCTTCCCGGGGCTAAAGAAAGAGTAATGCGGGGGCTACATGGACCCCCATGCACCGGGGACCGCCACTTCCCCAAGGCTAAATAACAGTTAATGAGGGGCCCCGGGGACCACCACCTACCCAGGCAGGGCATAAAATATTGAAAACAATGGGAGAGCAGCCACACAGTCCCCCTTCCAGGCCACATATGGCCCCAGGGTCCACCACCTCCCTGGGGCAGGCCCTGAAAAGTAAAGGAGGGGGGCTGAGTAGCCCCCCTCCTGGAACCATTAATGGCCCTGAGGACAGTCACCTCCCAGAGCCGGCTCCTGCTATGTCCCGGGGTGGCCACCCCCAGGACATAGCTGTTAACTTATGCTTGGTGAAAGCTGACAGCTCCCACCAAGCAAAAGCAAACACTCTGGTTCCAGCAGGTGGGAGTTCTAAAAGTCCTCCCGCCTGCTGGAAGTGAAGATTTAATCTCTTTCCTTGCCCGCAGGCATTCGGGCAGGGAAAGAGGTGAAACGATTACTCTTGCACACAGGGAGATGCATTTCCAGCAGCTCCTTGTGTGCAATAGCAATGCTGGCTCCTACAGGAGGCAGGAAGCCGGCAGGGACTGTGGGGGCCTTGAGGCTCCCCCTGCAGTCCCATTGCACACTGGGTGCCTTGGGTAGACTCCAGGGCACCCACGGAAACATGGCCAGACCCCGGGGGATGGGGACCCCAGGACCAGAATTGGCCCGTGGAGGGAGGCCATGCGGCTCACCTTCCCCATTGCATTTCGTCCAAAATCCACCTGGCGAAAGGGGCTGCGCTGCCCCTTCCTCTTTTTGAATATATATATAAATTAAGGCTGGGCCCTAGGGTCCCTAAGGACGAAATTGGCCCAGGAAGGGTGGCCATGTGGCTCTCTCCCCCATTGAATAATGACCGGGCCCCAGGAAATAGGATCCCCGGAGCCGAAATCGGCCTTTTGGAGGGGGGGGCGCAAAGCCCTCCTCCTCTAAGCAGTGAGCAGAAAAACAAGCAGAAAAGGCAAAAGGGATGGCAGAAACCAGACATGGCAAAACAGAAGGCAGCAAACAGAGGGTAAAAAACATGCAAAAAAAGGCAAAACAGAGGTCAGAAAAACGAAACAGAAAGGCAAAATAGGGCAGAAAAACAAGCAGGAAAGGCAAAACGAAGCAGAAGAGGGCAAAACAGAGCAGAAAAATGAGCAAGAACGGTAAATCAGAGGCAGAAAAAAGAGCAGGAAAGGCAAAACAAAGGGCAGAAATCAAGCAGAAAAGGCAAAACAGCAGAAAAGGGAAAAACAGACAGCACTCAGACACTCACACAAACACTCCCAGACCCATTCAGATACTCATGCACCCACTCACAGACCCACTGAGACACTTATACACCCACTCACAAACCCGCTCAGAGATTCATGCACCCACTCACAGACACACTGAGACACTCACTTACCCACTCACAGACCCACTTAGGCACTCATGAACCCACTCACAGTCCCACTCAGAGACTCATGCACCCACTCACAGACCCACTCAGTCTCACGGACCTACTCACAGACCCACTCAGAGACTCATGCACTCACTCACATGCCCACTCAAAGACTCATGTGCTCATTCACAAACCCTCTGAGAGACTCATGCACTCACTCACAGACCCACTCAAAGACTCATGCACCCACTCACAGACCTACTCAGAGACTCACACACCCACTCACATATACTGTCAGAGACTCATGCACCCACTCACAGACCCACTGAGACACACATGCACTCACTTACACATTCACTCTCAATGATTACAGGTTACAGTTAAGTAATAAACTTTCTAAAAAACTTAGAAATTCACTTTAAAACCAATGGTTACAGAGAGGTTATAATTAGGAAATAACATTAAAAAAACATAGAAATAAACAAAAAAATCAAAGGTTACAGGGACAGTATAGTTAGGAAATAGAATTAAAAAAACCTTAGAAATTCACTTAAAAAAACCAAAGGTTACATGGACGTTGTAGTTAGTCTCAGATTTCACTCATACAAAACCAGTGAACTTCAGCAGTTATAGTTGCTCGAGTTAACTATAACATACACCCCCACAATACACTGCTTATGGCCTCACATATTACATCACTCATGACATGGTCAAATACATCACTGATGACATCACTGTAGCCTTTCTTTTTTCAGTGAATATTTATCTGTATACATCTATATATATTCACTGAAAAAGCTTCAACTTTGCTTACACTAATTAGCCACCTGCAGATGTCTGGGCACGTGTCCACATGAAGTAGTTGATGTACAGTGCTATTCTTTTTCTATGTAAATTGGAGGCTTAAGTTGTGGATATTTATTTGCAGAACTTCTCTGAATATTTTCAAACATTATACATTGCTGAAGAATATATAGTGTATGGGTGATCCACTTTGAGATGGTTTAATTCCTAGTATGATTGTAAACATGGTTTCACACCATTCTGCTCATTTCAGAAATGTGTGTAGTGCATTTTAACAAACTGCACTCAGTTCTCTATGGGGTCTGGCTGTACATACCTCATTAGTGGCTAATGCATATATGTGAAGCTCTTGACTTAAAACTGTGGGTCAGATGAGGTGATATCATTAGGAGAGCAAGCACTTTTTAAGAAGGGGTCCAAGTTACTAATTCCCTTAATTAATATAGAGCCTTTTAGTTTCTTAGGCAGGGGAATACCGGTAAAAGAAGAGGATAACATCTACTCAATGTGGGTGACTTGACACATTTGCATCATGTTGTGCATGTTGCGAAAGATTGTGTCCAATACCACTTGAGTGGTGATCGAAAACTGGCCTTAGTTGCAGCTTGTTGAATCACTTCCCATCAGAAAAGGCTATAGCACACTGTTGCATTCACTGGAGGATGTTATCATTGAGGTGTCAGTGATGTCGTCAATTATGTCATTAGTGATGCCATCAAATAAGTCATTTAACATGTTATGAGTGATATAATATTTGAGGTCATAAGCAGTACAATATGGAGACACGCAAGTTATAGTTAGCTCAATGAACTATAACTGGGGAATGTCACTGTTTTTCATTTTTTAAATGTTAGTTTTTGTGTTAATTTGTCACTTAACTATAACATGACATTAACCGTTGTTTTTATCAGAGAATTTCTTTTTTATTTAATGTAGCCTATGGTGTTATTTTCCAAACAAACTATAACATCTCTTTAATCTTTGTTTTTTCAGTGAAGTTCTGTTTTTTTAACATAAGTTCCATACTTATTCCATACATAACTAGAATGTCACTTTAACCTTTGTTTTTACCTTAGGTTCTTCCACACCTCTCTCATTCACATGGTACACTGGACAGCTTTACCCATGTGGTGCACCTAGTTGCACAAACTGCACGTAACCTCATGAGCACTTATGTTTTGTTGGCCAGTTGGAAGTCGGTAAAACTGCCACATCACTCATTCTTTCTCAGGCCTTGGTTTTTGTGGCGGTGCAGAAGTCAATGGAATGACAATATTGTCATCATCTTGTGATGCTACACCTGTGCTAGGCCTAGTGGATGATGACACCTGGTGTCAAGTTTTCTGTGAGTCCATGATGGAGGTTGACTCCATTTACACCAAATTACCTCTCAAAAACATCAATCTGGGAATGGTGGTGAGGAAAATCATTTGAAGCTGTTTCTAAAGGCTGTGGGCATATTTAATGAGTAGTGCTCTCTGAGTGCCCAATCAAATGGCTACTTTAATTATTTTCTTTATGTCCCGTAGGTGCCATAGGTCCAGCAGTACTCTTTGAGGATCCACAGAGCCAATGGCAGAGTGCTGTGTCTCTCCCATGGGGCCTTTACTTCTTTTTCCATGTCCTTCAGAAGTGGCACAAGACTTAGAAGTTTTTCAAAAAAGTTGTGGTTACTAACAAGAGCCTAGGGGATTCCTTACAGACACAAATAACCACAATCTGTTGCAGTTTGTATTAACATTTCTGCATTATTAGGTATTGTTATGTTATGAAAATGTTATTGTGGCACCTGTTGCTCACAATGAAACTACATCTCATCGGCTAATGTGATTGTTGATGTGTTTTGAAGGAGTTCCTGCCCTATCACTGTTGTTAGGAAGAGGCACATGAGTGTTTTGATATTGGGTGCATTCTCTGCCTAGTTTTGTCCTTTTTTGGGTTTTTTCAGTTATAAAAACAGGTAAAAAGGAATCTAGAGAACTCTGAAGATGACCTAAGGATTCCCAGGAAGACCAGGAGGAACTGAGGACTTCTCCAAGATCCATTGTGTGGGACTTTTTTTTCTTTCCCTGAAGGCCATTCAGAGTGAAGTAGGCAGCACAGAGCAGGGAGAGAGTCATGGATGGTGGTAGCAGTAACACAAAGAGCAGACCAGGTATTGCAGACGGCCGTGACTGTAAAGCAAAGATTCTGATGGTTGGCGTGGATGTTCATTGCTGGAGATTTGCATTGGTGGTCACCGTGGGCTATTGATGGAGTAGCACAAAGTGCAGATCTTGCATTGCAGGTTGTCACTGGAGGTCTTGGCATCAACAGGCCTGTTAGCAGTTGCAAGGAGCCCAAAACCTCAAGGATTCTCCTTTTTGAGTCAGAGGAGTGCACTCTGATTCTAGCCAAAGGTCCAGGACCTGGGGTGGCACCTTTCGGGGTTCAGGGACTCACACTTGCAGAGGTCAGCAGGGCTCAAGCAGTTCCAGATACAGGTCCAGGCAGGAGATCAGCTGGGCAGATGCAGGGAGGCCTCTGGAGATTGTTATGTTCCATAGCTCAGAACAGGCCAGTCAGCTGAACCTTAGAGTCATTCAGCCTGGAATGAAGGATCAGGTCCAGGCTTCCTTCTCAGCAAGCCCTGCATGGCTCAAGCAGCAGGGCTGCAGGGTGCCCTTCTTTTGTAGTTTCCACAGGTCCAGGAGTGTACTGAAGATTCTCTTTTATACCTGGTGCCACTTTGAAGTGGGAGACGCTTCATGGAGTTTCTCCTACAGAGGCGTCTAGAATTTATTGCCTTTATTCTGGGGACACAATAGGCTACTGTGTGTGAAGTCCTTTGTGTGTGAGCTGGGCCAGTGCCTTTGAAGTGCAAGTGTGGTTGGTGACAGCTCCACCCCTTGTTAAGCCAGTTTGGCCCATTCTGCCAACGGTATTCAGTCAAAATATCGAGTTTGAAATGTCGACTTACACTAATAGTGAGTTTTAAATATAGTGACACAGAAATATCGACAGCAAGAATATTGTGGTCAAGAATATCGACTTTAAGGTAAGAAACATCGATTTTAAAATTATAGAAGTCATTAATATTGTTTGCAAAAATATAGTTGTTTAAAATGTCGATTTTTTCATTAGTGTTATGTATTTTAGTATATATTTTAAATATATATGATGTATTTTTTTGTATAAGTATTGTTTATGTTTTTTAATATATGTGTTAAATCTTTAGTAGTTATTAATTTTATTTTAATTAAATTTTGTGTTTTTTAGTTCCGTAGCGGGTTGTGGGATTATAGGGGAATAGGGTGGGAAGTAATTTAATTATGATAAATGAATTAATATTTTTTATTTATTAATATTTATTTAATTGAGATTTTATAATGGTAATTGTGTTTTTAATTTTTTTCGGTACATTTTAGGTGCAGGTTGTGGGGTTTATAGGAGTAAAGGGTGGGAAGTAATTTATTTGTAAATAATTAATATTCAGTTGTTAATTATTAATATTAATTAATTAATTGACAATTAATTATGGTAATTGTGTAATTATTTTAGGTGCGCGTTGTGGGGTTTATAGGGGTAAAGGGTGCAAAGTAATTTATTTTTAATTAATTAATAATTAGTTATTAATTAATTAATTGACAATTAAATATGGAAATTGTGTAATTAATTTTAGTTGTGGGTTGTGTTTTTTTTATAATATTTGTTTGGTTGATAATTAATTATTTTAATTAAGCAAATACATTTTTTTTACTTTCGATGTGGGTTGTGAGTTGTGTGGTGTTATAGTCTAGAAAGTAAATAGACTACATTTATGTAATAATTAATGTGTTGTTAATAAATCATTTCTAAATAAAAATATGTATTTGTTTCAAAATTATTTCTTTATTTTATTTAATATAATATTTGTAGGTATTTGTGATATGTATTTAACATGATAACATGTTTTAATTTTTTTATTTTTAATATTACATATATTTTTACTTTAAATTTTAACATATTTACATATTTTTTTTATTTTTTTTATTAAAAAGAAATGCTATTACCCCTCTGCAATCCAACACTTTCCCTACCATTGCACTGACTGGAGTGGGAATTGTACATTTTATCCCTCCGCTATCCAACAATTTCCCTACTGTTGCACTCACTGGAGTGGGAATAGTAATGTTTACCCCTCCGCTATCCAACACTTTCCCTACTGTTGCACTCACTGGAGTGGGAATAGTAATTTTCACCCCTCCGCTATCCAACACTTTCCCTACTGTTACACTCACCGGAGTGGGAATAGTAATTTTAACCACTCCGCTATCCAACACTTTCCCTACTGTTGCACTCATTGGAGTGGGAATAGTAATTTTTACCCCTCGGCTATCCAACACTTTCCCTACTGTTGCACTCACTGGAGTCGGAATAGTAATTTTTACCCCTCCGCTATCCAACACTTTCCCTACTGTTGCACTCATTGGCGTGGGAATAGTAATTTTTACCCCTCCACTATCCAACACTTTCCCTACTGATGCACTGACTGGAGTGGGAATAGTAAATGTTATCCCTCCACTATCCAACACTTTCCCTACTGTTTCACTCACTGGAGTGGCAATAGTAATTTGTACCCCTCCGCTATCCAACACTTTCCCTACTGTTGCACTCATTGGAGTGGAAATAGTAATTTTTACCCCTCCGCTATCCAACACTTTTTCTACTGTTGCACTCACTGGAGTGGGACATTTAAGTTTAAAGATCTTTAAATAGATTAATGTTTTAATTTATGCTAGAATGTTTTTTAATAGATGTTATGTTATTGGTATATGTATATATATATATTCACTGTAAAAACCATAGGTTTTAAGGACAGTTATAGTTAGTTGGACATTGCACTCGTACAAAACCCGTGAAATTCCCCCGTTATAGTTAGTTCAGCTAACTATAACTCGCGCCCGCAATGCACTGCTGATGACGTCACATATTACATCACTCATGACATGGTCAGTGACATCACTGATGACATCACTGATGACATCTCAAATGACATCACTGATGACATCATCCAGTGACTGTGTGTTTCTGTAAAGTTTAAATATTTTTAATATATATAGGGAAAGGCGTATTGAAGAATGAGTGGGTGTGTAAGTGTCTGTATGGATGATTTAGTAGGTGTGTGACTAACTCTATAAGTGAGTGATTAAACGTATCTTACTGAATGCATGGATTAGTCACTAAACTGGGTGAATGTCTGTATCCGTCTGTCTGTTGCTGTGTAAGTGGCTGCATGGGTTTGTGAATAGCTACATGAGTGTCTATATGAGTTATTGATTGGTTGTCTGAGTATCTGTATGGGTGCCTGAGTGTTTGTGTGGGTGGGGTGGGTGCGACTCTGTGCATAGATGTGTGAGTGGGTGATTCACTGGGTGGATGGTTTCAAGAGTGCATCTGTGATAGACTGTATGGGTGGGTAAGTGTGTGTAAGAGTGTATTAGTGAGTGAATGTATGTCCCAGTGGTACATGTGTGAGTAACTACATATGTGAAAGGCAGTATATATGTGTGTTGGAGTATATAAATAGCTATAAGCGAGAGTGTGTGATTGTGAGAGTGACTGTATGGATGAGTGTGTGCTTGCATCAGTGATTGTATAAGAGCGTAAGAATGTGCTAGTATTTGTATGAGTTATTGAGCTGGTGTGTGTATAACTGTATAGGTGAGTAAATGGCAGTGTGTTTAATTATTTGCATGACTGACTAGGTGTGTGAGTACCTCTATGGATGAGTGGTGGTGTTTGAGTGTCTATATAGGAGTATGAGTGCATATGATAGTCCTGTACTGAGTGACCGTAAGTATGAGTGACTGTACAGGTGAGTGAGTGGATGTGTGTGTAGACCTAAGAATCAATGAGTGGGTATGTAGTTATTGGTGTTCGAGTGTCTATGGTTTTGCGAATGGCAGTCTGTAATTTAGAGTGGGTGTATGAAAGGTTATATTAGGGTGTGAGGAGGTGCATCAGATTATCACGTGGATGATGTCATCAGTGATGTCATCAGTGATGTCATTTGAGATGTCATCAGTGATGTCATCAGTGATGTCACTGACCATGTCATGAGTGATGTAATATGTGACGTCATCAGCAGTGCATTGCGGGGCGCGAGTTATAGTTAGCTGAACTAACTTTAACGGGGAATTTCATGGGTTTTGTACGAGTGCAATGTCCAACTAACTATAACTGTCCCTAAAACCTATGGTTTTTTCAGTGAATTTGTAAGGTTTTTTAAATGCAAATTTCTAACTATAACGTGTCTGAAACCTATGGTTTTTTCAGTGAATTTCAAAGGTTTTTTAAATGCTAATTTCTAACTATAACGTGTCTGAAACCTATGGTTTTTTCAGTGAATTTGTAAGGTTTTTAAATGCTAATTTCTAACTATAACGTGCCTGAAACCTATGGTTTTTTCAGTGAATTTCAAAGGTTTTTAAATGACAATTTTTAAATGTATTAATTGTTATATTTATTTTTTTGATACTGATTTACTACATTTTTTTAAACTATTTATTATTAGATATTTTATTTTTTAAATTACATTGTAATTACATTATACATTACATTACAAAATATACTTTCTCAGAAAGAATTACTTTAGTTTAAATACTTTGCAAATAGGCAATAGACTTTTAAGTACAGTAGTTACAGTTGTTGCAATGGGCAACACAATTTCAAACACAATGCAACATTGAGCTCAATGTGAATTTCTAGTTAAATGCAATTAGTTACTTTATGGATTACTTTTCTAACCACAGGACTGGATCCTAGATTCAGTCCTGGGACATCTCCTGTAAACAGTTGAGTAAAAGCGTTTTGGTTACAGTAGTGATTTTTAAGGAATATTATTGTATTTTAAAAGTAGACACTTAGAAACTTTTTCACATAGAATCACCAATGTTATCCTATGGGAGGAAATTCACTTAGCAGGTAAGTAGTGTTATCGTTACTTTTTCTTACTCAGTGGTGGATCCTGGATCCAGCACTGGTGCATCTCCTGTAAACAGTTGAAAGAATGCGTTTAAGTCATACAGGCGATTTTTAAGGAATATTTGTAGTTTGTGAAAAACGGCACTTTGAAACTTTTCTGCGGAAAAGCAGACAATGGATTCCAATAGAAGGAAATACAAGTTACTGGTAAGTACGGTTAAAATTACTTTTCAAGATTAGTACTGGGCTGAAAGATGCAGCACTGAGGTCTCTCCTGATAACAGGTGAGTAAATCGGAATTCGTAGTTCGGCTGATTTTATAGGAATATTATAAAGTTCCAAAACTCCACACTTAGAAGAATTTCCAAGTGAAACCAGTCAATGTTAGCCTATGGAAGGAAATTCAAGTTACTGGTAAGTACGGTTAGAATTACTTTTCAGGATCAGTACTGGGCTGAAAGATGCAGCACTGGGTTCTCTCCTGATAACAGGTGAGTAAATCGGGATTCGTAGTTCGGCTGATTTTAGAGGAATATTATAAAGTTCCAAAACTCCACACTTAGAAGAATTTCCAAGTGAAACCAGTCAATGATATCCTATGGAAGGAAATTCAAGTTACTGGTAAGTACGGTTAAAATTACTTTTCAGGATCAGTACTGGGCTCAAAGGTGCAGCACTGAGGTCTCTCCTGATAACAGGTGAGTAAATCGGAATTCGTAGTTCGGCTGATTTTAGAGGAATATTTGCACAATGGTGAAGGAAGGGGTGGGGCCTGAGGTGACATGTCTGCAAACACACCCAGTGGCGCGTTTTAAGTTGGAGAATTAATTCCTCCTCAATCCCGAGGGTCCCTAGGGGCCAACTAGCCCACCAGATACCTCCAGTATGCGCCAGAGAGCTGCGTTGCAAAGAGGTGTTCAGAGGCCACGCCCCTTTTACAACACTCTGCAACGCAGCTCCGTGGCGCTTACTGGAGGTACCTGGTGGGCTAGTTGGCCCACAGGGACCCTCAGGATTGAAGGGGATTTAATTCCCCATCTTAAAACGCGCCACGGGCCTGTTTGCACACATGTCACCTGAAGCCCCGCCCTCCCTTCACCACTGTGCAAACGCGCCCGTGGTGTGTTTTAAGTTGGGGGATTAAGTCCCCTTGAATCCTGAGGGTCCCTGGGGGCCAACTAGCTCACCATGTACCTCCAAAAAGCGCCACAGAGCTGCGTTGCAGAGAGGTGTAAAGAGGGGCGTGACCTCTGTACACCTCTCTGCAACGCAGCCACCTGGCGCATACTGGAGGTTCCTGGTGGGCTAGTTGGCCCCGGGGACCCCCAGTATTCAAGGGGAATTCGTCCCCATCTGCAAACGCGCCAGGGGCGCGTTTGCAGAGTGCTCCAAGGAGGGCGTGGCCTCCGGCGCGATGCCGGTATTTTTTAAAATTTGTTTTTAAGAAGGGGTGCTGTGTGGCCCCCTTCTTTTTCTAATTTTTGGCCCTGGGGACCCCATCCCCCAGGGCCTGCCCCCTAATATTTTGTTTTAATTTTAAAAAAAATTGAAGGGGCCGCGTGGCCCCCTCCCCAGGCCTTAATCGGCCCTGGGGACCCCATCCCCGGGGCATGGCCTTCTTTTTAAAAAAAAAAAACTTATTGAGGGGGCTGCGTTGCCCCCTCCTCAGGCCACTTATGGCCCCGGGGACCCTATCCCCCGGGGCCCGGCCTTTTTTTTAAAACATTTTTTTCATTTTGGGGAGGGGGGCCGCGTGGCCCCCCTTCCGGGCCCCTACATGCCCCGGGGACCCCATCCCCCGGGGCTGGCCCTCTCCGTTGGAGACTGTGGGGGGTCCCCAATCCCCCACAGTCCCGCCGGCTCCCACGTCCCTTGGGAGCCGGCATTGCTTTTCCACATGGGGAGCTGCTAACATGCAGCTCCCCGTGTGGAAAGCAATTTGCTTTGGATATTGGAAGCGAGAGCAGGTTTCCTGCTCTCTCTTCCAATATCCAAAGCAGTTTGCTATGGCAGGACGGGAGCCGCGAGGCTCCCGTCCTGCCATAGCAAACTACAGTGTCCCGGGGTAGGCACCCGGGACACTGCAGGAGCCGGCCCTGGGGGTGGCGGTCCCCAGGGCCATTACAGGCTCCAGGAGGGGGCCGCGCGGCCCCCTCCCCACATCTGCAAATCCCCGGGGAGGTGGTGGTCCCCGGGGCTTCGGGGGTCCAAAACGGACCCCCATTTAAAAAATGTTAGTGCCCCGGGGGGTGGCGGTCCCCGGGGCTGCGGGAGGGCTCAGAGCCCTCCCGCACCATTTTTATTAGAAAGCCCCGGGGGTGGCAGTCCCCGGGCTTGGGGCCTTAGAGGCCCCCCATAAACAATAAACCCACCCCCACATGCCCCCGGGACTTGGGCCACCCGGGGGCAAATTTACATCAAAGCGCGGGAGACCGCGCTTCGATTTTTTTTTTCGGCAGGATCCGCGCACCCTGAGCGCATCCTGACGATTTAAAAAAAATGCTTTTTCTGCCCAGGGGTCCTTGTGGGAACCCCTGAGCAGACCTAGGGGTCAGGGTGTTTCTACCCTGCCCCCTTTTGCGCTTTGCGCACTTGTTTCTGTCCCTCGGTTCTACCGAGGGACAAAATGGCTGCCAACACTTCCTGATTTGGAGTGTTGACAGCCACTTGACAGCCAATTAGCATGCAGCTCGTGGTCGGGAGGGTACGCGGAACCTACTCGGCCATAGATATATATGTGACTTAACTTTTGATTTTCTCAGGAACTACTGAATGGATTTACACCATTTAACAAAAAGGGTTCTTTCTGAACCAAGAACTACCTCTTTGCCAAATTTGGTGTAATTCCGTTCAGCAGTTCGGGCTGTAGCCGTGTCTAAAGTTTCCTATGGGAAAATGAATGGGGAAAACACGTTTTGGGACCCCCCTTTTTTCTCGGCCCCCGCTTGACGAATCACCCTGAGACTTTCAGGATAGGAGCGGACCAGAGCGGGCCATAAAGTTTGAAAATTTCGCGAAGATTCGTCAACCGACGCAAGAGTTATTTCAAATAGAATGTCGCGGATTTCCTATGGAAAATAGGTACTAACTATAACTATCTACTGGCGACCGCCAGTAGATAATATATATATATATTCATATAGATATATATCAGTGATGTCATCAGTGATGTCACTGACCATGTCATGAGTGATGTAATATGTGACGTCATCAGCAGTGCATTGCGGGGGCGCGAGTTATAGTTAGCTGAACTAACTATAACGTGGGAATTTCACGGGTTTTGTACGAGTGAAATGTCCAACTAACTATAACTGTCCCTAAAACCTATGGTTTTTTCAGTGAATATTGATAAAGGCTGCTACGGCAGCTGAAACTCATCTCTCCTGGTACCGGGTCGAGGGAGGCCTGATTTAATAAAAAAGCCTTAAACTTGCAGCCCTCGTGTGCATGCTCTCTTCCGTCGGGAGTAGGAGTTGTTTATATATTCAAATATATATATAAATTATTAAATGTGTGTTTAACTTTTTTAAATTAAGTTTATTTGTTATATTTCTTAAAATGTATATTAAATCTAATTTATTTTTTTAATTCATTTTATTCTTTAATATATTTAATATTTATTCATTTATTTTATATATATACATATATATATATAAAACTATATATTGTACAACTATATTTATGACATCAATATTTTTTTCCAATATTTTTGTACTTACCATTATAAGTTAGGATGTAGATATTTTTGACATAGATATTTTGGTCACAATATTTTTGTACGGGGATATTTTGAGTGTGGATATTTTGTCAGTGTACGCCTGCCAACACCCAGACCCTCTAGTGTACTGCTATAAGGGTAGGATGGGCAATAAACAACTCCCAAATACACCTAGTCATGTGACCCAGGAACAGGCTGCAGCCACCAAATGGCTGGGACAAGAAAATGCCAACTTTCTAAAAGTGGCATTTTCAGAACTTTGACTTAAAATCCAACTTTACCATTAATGAGGGTTTTAAATTACAATTCCTCAGACACCAAACATGACTTTTGCACCTGTTCCTAATGAAAAGTTAGCACTTATTAAGTGTAATAAGGTAACTCAATGTTAGCCTTTGAGAGAGGTTGGCCTTGCAATAGTAAAAAACGAATTTAGGAGCTTTTCACTACCAGAACATGTAAGACTTAAAAGTACATGTCTAACTTTTTAAATACATGCACCCTACCCTCAAGGCTGTTCAGGGCCTATGAAACACAGAAAAGTTGATGAGAGGCTGTTTGCAATAAGTCTAACATCTGGCAATAGCTCGGGTAGCACTCCAACCCATTGTTCATTTGCTCACCATGCCACCTCAGTTTGCACCCAGTCATATGCAAATCAGTCTTGACCCTGTTCCTCATGAGAACAGTCCAGCTCGAACTGCCAAGCTAGATCCTCCCTGAAACGGAAGAAAAGCAACCCATACGTGGCATTGGTATGCCCGGACGTGGGTACCATTCTCACTTTGTCAATGGAACCAGGCTGTACCCAGCTGATGAGCCCATAACTAAGGTGAAACCGGCCCTGGGTTGCTTGTCTTCCAGTTTCAGTGGTCAGACTTATTGCAAGCAGCCTCCCATCACCTTTTGTGTGTTTCCTGGGGGTGACGTATATGTATTAAAAAGGAAGGCTTAGCCCTTGCAAAAGGTTCATTTTGCCAGGTCAAAATGGCAGTTTAAAACTGCACAAACAGGCTACAATGGCAAGCATGAGACATGTTTAAAAGGCTACTTAAGTGGGTGGCATAGTATGTGCTGAAAGCCCACCAGTAGCATTTAATTTACAGGCCCTGGGTACATGTAGTACTGTTTCACTAGGGACTTATAAGTAAATTAAATGTGACAACTGGGTGTAAGCCAATTTTACCATGTTTGAATGAGAGAGCACAAGCACTTTAGCATGGGTTAGCAGTGGTAAAGTGTGCAGAGTCCTGAATCTAACAAAAAAGGGACCAGAAAACAGAAGGGTTAAGGCAAAAGGTTTGGTGATGGCCCTGCAGAGAGGGCCAAGTCCAACAAATATCATATGTTAGCAGGTGTGGTCCTGTTGTACTCTCTCCTTTTCATGCAGCACAGTGCAGAATGTTTGATGAGTGTTGCGCAAAAAATTTGTAAATCTGTCGCATGCTGCACAGCATTATCTCAAAATACCATACCAAAATACCATAACTTATCAAAATACGGTGCTCTCTTATTGTTTCCGCTAACACTACAGGATTATTCACTGCCATTCACTAATCAAAATACAGTTGCACCATAGCACAAGTTCATATTGTTAGGCATATGTGATTTTACAGAAAGGAAACTCATTTAGAAGAAGAACAATGATGTAACCTTTTTTGAGTTTTCTATGTGGCACTAGGTAGTGTTATTGTCTGGTAGTGATAGTGACAAAGTAGTATTGTGACATATCTTAGTACCTATGTTTATTGCCTGGTCTGCACCTCTCATGCAATACAAAACACAAGTTTCCTTTCTGTGGTTTGTTGCATACTATGAAATGTGCCCATAAATATTTGTGTTTATTGGTATACAAATTAACTTGTGACACAAGATAATACATCAACATTAGTTTATACTGTGTGTTGCTTCCAACAAGTACTAATAAAAGGTAAATACCATATACACACAATGATATTGTATTTGTTCTATAGCACGGGTATCTAATGAGGATCTACAGCATCATGCGGACAACTTTATAATACAGTACAAATCTACCTGAATAAAATTTAGGATGCTTTTCATACATCATGAATAGTCTTGTACTGCAAATCCCCACGATCTCTCACCCCACATCAATGACACCCAAAAACTGCTCATGGTATGCAGCTAGGTCCATTACATATAAATCATGAAAGCAAGTGAGGATTGGAGGGGCCCAACCAACCCAACCAACCTGAGTGAGTGACCAACCCGGCCGTATGAAGCAAGGGTTAGCCATTGGGACTGATCTGTTGCCAGGCCGTGAGTTCGACTTTGCCTGTGTGCAGCTGGGGTGTTGACCACAGTGCCTGGCCTGTGACCAGGCTGTACATCAAAACCCTCTAAATGATCATGTAACTCCCCAGGCAAAGCCATTTAGCTTATGCAGCTGGGTGAGCTTGTTGCAGAGCCTTGCTAGCCAGCCCCCTCCAATGAGCAACCAACCGATCTAAGAGAGCTCCCAACCCATCCACAGCATACGGCCTTCGGCTTTGGTTAGCTGGGAGGTTGACTCCAGGGCTTGGCCTGTGGCCAGGCCCTGTACCCAACCCCCAAGTGAGCAACTAACCCCCATGCTGCACATGTCCTTTGGTTCTGTGAGGCTGGGGGGTTGGCTGCAGGACCTGGCCCGCAGCCAACCCATGTCCAACCCCTGAGTGAGTGTCCAAACCCCCCTCCACCTGCTGGGCATGACTTTAGAAGCTGCGTAGAAGGGGAGGTTTGACCTCAGGGCCTGACCTGCAGTCAGGCCCTGGGGTAACTCCCAAATGAGCAACAAACCCCCCGGTCCTGAAAAAAAGTTTGAAAAAGATGTAAGGGTCAGGTAGGGTACCCTACTCGTCCTAGCCCTGGGACAAAAATGATTTTTTTTTAAATGTTACCACAAATTCACAGTGGTTCTGCAGTGGGCCAATACTGTAATTTGTACTCAAAGTTAGTATGACTCATGCTCTCGCCATGCACTGCTAATTTTCAGAGTGTAGGTTGGGCCCTGCCTAGTGTGGATTGGAAGGCATTGTGCCATCCTTCCACTGTGTTGTTTGTCTTGGCTTCTTGTGCCAAGGTGCTGTCATAGGCATTCCACCATGGTATTTGAAATTTGGGTTGGCATCTATGTCTGGAGCGATGCAGGCTGCCAACCCAAGAGTCTTTGAAATAATCCATTAGGGGACTTAGTTTGTCTCCATTTTGTTGGTAACAAGGCAAGGGCATTCTATTAATACATTTTAGTGGTTATCTACTTCTGTGACAGGGACATAGGCTAGTGCTATCAATTTTTTTTAAATTTCAAATGCAAATTGGCTGTTTGTAGCATATTTTACACTTAGGGCCTATTTTAGATCTAGACGGTCTTAGGCCCGCCCCGCCGCGGCGGCGCTCCCAAGTACTCTGCCAAGACGATGGTCTTTTGCCTGCCATATTTAGATGCATTCAGGCCGACTCACTGTCCGCATCGGCATAATGTTTCCAGTCGTGGTCACGGCACACTGCGGGAGCCTCGGCGGACTCCAATGCTGGTGAATAGTACTACGTCACCATCAGGGCGGCGGGTTCCTGCCAAGCAGATTTAGAATTCAAAGTTGTTCTGGTGGTCTCTTAGCAGTGGTTCCCTGACGGAGGGAGTCCGTCGTGGTACATGCTCAACAAAGCACTATCATTGGGGCTATTGGATGGATGCTAGTAGAACACACCTGATTACCATTGCCAAAATGGAAACACCTGCATACTACACTATAAAACACATTCCATTTCAGACCTTGATCCTTTGCCTTTCCACTGCACCACAACATTTTCTACCAGAGATTTTGCCAGTTAAGTGAGGTTATTTTGTTCCTTTTCCATGTTTCTTATCCCTTTATCTTCTTTCATGTATTACCTTGTGGTTAATTTTTTTTATTTAATCATATTTCTTTGTGAAATTCCAGGCCCTAAAAATCAACGTTTTACTGAGGATGAATTGTCAGTCATGGTGGATGAAATCATAAGAATAAAGCTCTGCACCCATGGGTGTAAATGTCCTACAGCACCCCAGTCATGGAGTCCATATTGGAGCTGAAGTCCAAAATAAACGCCTATCACAGAAAAGACAAATGTGGACCAGAATAGTTGACAGAGTAAATGCTGTAGCTAACAACCTGTGTATACAAGAGGAAATTAGGAAGAGGTGGAATGACCTGCAGGGGAGGATGCTTTCCCTGGCCTCCAAGCATCACATGGAGGCACAGAGGATTGGTGGTGGTTCTCCCAGGCCCCTCTTACAACTCATGCCCTGGGAGAAGATGGTCTTGCAGATCCTACATCCTGAAGTCTTGACATGAATACCTGGTGGAGTAGAGTCTGGTAAGTTACACTTTACAAAGTCACACTAAACCTCAATGTCTTGTTTGTCGTCAACTCAGCTGTAGCCAATGTGTTCTGGACATATTTTCCTAACACAGAAGCCTCAAAGTATCAGTATCAGATAATTTGGACTGTTTGTGTGAATGTATTATGTTACATCTAAGATTACAGGTTTCATTCTCCATGGCATGACACATGATGGTATCGTGCCTGTAAGTGTTAAAACACCAAATAACCCATTACCCATAAGTGAGTCATATTGTAAGTGTCTGTCCCATTTCTACTGCATGTTTTCCACAGGTATGTTCCACTAACCCTTTTGCAAGTTTTGGGAAGTTGTCTTTGAAATGACTACAACTACCATGATGCCCTGTTTCTGTTTTGTGAAAACAATATTGCTATGTCATGTTGCTCATTCTCTCTTGCCTAACATATTCCTACATATGTTAAAGTGTAATGTAGTGACCAATCCCTATTCAATGCTCTCTTCTGAAAATGGTTTGTGTTGTTTCCTGAATGTTGCCCTGCTCTTCTCAACCGAATTGATGTCATGAGTTTCACAAGTCAAACTGTGTTGACCCAAAATTTGTAAGTATGAAAGATCTATGCTGAATATCCATGGTACTTGCAAAAAATGACTCTGTACTGTGCACAGGATGACTAATGACAAACATCTATCCAAGTTGTGTAAATGTCTATTTTAAAGTCAGCTAGGCCTGGGAATTGTCAATTACACTTTTTACCTCTACACTGTGTTGGGTTGAATGGTTGGGAGATGTGCGATGTACTTCCTAATCACTTCATAAACATTTCAGAACATCTTATTACATATTTATTTTATTTAAAGTTGGACTGTTTGAAACAGCAACAAATTGGGGTAATATGTTCAGTACCACTTAAAGCTATAATTAGAATACTGTCTACCTTTTTTGACCTTCTCGGTATCTATATTGTTTGTCTCAAAAGATTTGGATGTAAAATACACACTTTTGCTAATGAAAATGTTCTCAATTTCTCAATAGGTCCAACTGCCAGAGCATGTGGCTAGGAATCTGCCTCAGAAGAGACCCTCACTCCAGCGCAGAATTAAGCCTTCAGAGAGGACAACACTCCTGGTAGTCTGGATGACAATGAGGATCCTGGTCCATCAGCTCAGCTTGGGCAGACTGCTCCAGTGAATCTCAGTGGGCCCACGCTGACACCTCCTACCCCAGCTGTAAAACCTCAGCTAACTGAAGCCTCCACTTACTATGTTCAGCGCACAGTAACACCACTCGTGTGGCCCTCAGTCCAGGGTAATGTTGAGACCACAGCACCAACTGCTCCAGCTTACCCAGGACCCAGTTGGATGGGGCACACTGGGCCAAGGGCACAGGATAGTGGAGGTAGGGGTCGTAGGAGGGATTATGTGGCCCAGCATAGTGAGGTCACGGGGGTCACTCTTACTCAGGCCACCATCAACCAAGTCTTGGGAGCCTATCATCAGTCCCAAGACATAATGGGCCAGGTACTCATCGAGCTCCAGGAGATGAAGCAGTTGCAGAGGGAGCTCAATTATCAGATGGAGGCTCACAACTCCAACATGAGCTCCCTGACTGGGGTACTGCAGGACATTTACAACCATATGTGCAGGGTTTTCCCCGCACTATGTACCCCTTCCTGTGGTCCTACAACATCTGGCCCATCTACATCTGCCACTGCCACAGGAAGGGAGGCCCTGCCACCGAAAGAACCACCTGCAGCCACCCCAGGCCCTGCAACTATGGATCCCCCCTCATCCACATGAGGGGACGTCCATGCATATGACCAGGAGGTGAGGATGACAAGACTTCTGCCCCCAACAGCAAGAAACCCCAACCCTAATTTCCTCCCATGTGTGCCTACCATTCACTCTGTGGGCTATTTATGGACACTTTTGCTTTTCTGATGCCAGTCGTATTTTGGACATTGGACTTCAAACAATTTCGGCTCTCCAACTATGGTTTCATTGACCATGACTGACTTCTTCACTTTTTGGTTTGTTTTTTCATTTTCACCCTGTTTCATTTCTTCATGTTTAACTCAATAAATTCACAACTCAAAAACTCATAGACTTGTGTGGTATATCTCAACTCTATCAATGCATGTTTTCTTTCATCATAACTTTACAATGACAAGAATCAAAAGATTGTGTAAACACAGATAATCTGCCATTAGGTTATGTTTATCTCAAGTTCCCAAGCATGACTCCAAAAAATGTCATACCATTAAATTATCTACTGCCATGTTTATTCTATTTGAGCAATAATTGTCTGTCAACATTTGCACTAACATAATAATTTGGCCTGGGAGGTGAACTTCGCTCCGTTCGCGGAGTTTTCTGCATTCCGCAGAGCTCGCAAAGTGCAGAAAACTCCGCTTCGTGATGTGCAGCAGAGTTTTTTCCCCGCTCGCGATCGCGAACGGTAAGTTCACGAGTGCGAGCTGCCGCTCGGGTAGAATTTCTACCCGAGCGGCAGGAATACCAGCACAAACTGCAGTTCACACTGCACTCCGCCACTCACGGAACTTCGCAGAGTTTTTTTGTAACTTCGCGGAGTTCCGCGTAGCAAAACTCTGCGAACTACGCCCAGGCCTGATAATAATCCATACATGTCACTGATACTCAGTGCCAGTTTTCACATTTCCAGTTCCAGACCTTGACAAAATATGAATGTAGAACACACACAGCAGTTTTTATAGCTTACAGTTGATCAGTTGTAGCGTGCCTCAGGGGTATCACTCTCCGATCAATGAGTGTGATGGATAATCAAAATCAGGGTAGCGTCACCTAACATTAAGGGGCGTCCCCCCGAGCACTGCTGTTTTGAACCCAATCAAGGGCCTAAAAGTTAGACGTGGTTAATGTTTCAAAAGATATCACATCATAAGCATGAGTTGTATTGGAGATGATATTTAATTCAGGCTTCGATATTCATCTTGCATCGAACATGGATAAGTCCAATTGTATTGTATATCATTCACAAATTCAAACGTGTCTCCCGATGCATTTCGGGCATAAGGGTGCCCTTCGTCAGGGGAGAGTATCTGTGAGATAAACATATGCAGAAATAGCATGAGGACACCACTCATGAACTAGATTAAAACCGTCAACAAAGTTTTGAGGTATGGGTGATGCAAGCGAATATATGAAGAGAGTGCACTACTAACATGCTGGTGTGAAAACGAAAAACTAAACATGAAACATTAAAAAATAAGAGCATGAGAAAGAGTTTAAGTGAAAGACTTAGTGATCGAGTCAACTGCAAAAACGTTAAACACGAGTGCTAACTCCAGTGTTATCCAAGCGTGTGAATACGTAAAATACGAAAGTGCAGGCAAATTGAGGTGGTACACTGATTGTGAACTAAGGTATAAACCTCAGTAAAGCCGTCATAACTGGCGTGCAATAAAACGAGGACAAGCGTGGTCAAAACTAATCCCTGTGAGTACATAAACAGTGTGCTTACTTCTCCGCGCGTGCAGATTGGTTTGCGTCTGTATCCGTCGGTGAAAGACGAGCACCGTGAGTCTCACGGTTTCAAAAATAAAATGTGTAAACATACAAAACGGACTGGAAAGCTATGCCATGGTGTGTACTAGGAACAAACGGGTGCCATATTAAATCGAGTAAACAGTGTAACACCAAGCAAGAACACAGTTATGTAAAGACACAAGTGCCAATAATAATAAGTGATGGTGCAACGCAAAACAAGGACGCAGAAATTCAAAGAAAGCAGAAATATAAAACCAGAAATATAAACCCAAACAAAACGGTGTTAGTGTGGTCTCTGTACCAAAAAAGGGTAGGCATATACAAAATATATGAAAAATCAAAATCAATTGCTTGCATCTCAATGTAAATGAAAAAATGAAGAAATGTCTGTACTGTTCCAATAAACGAAGAGAAGTCAAACATGCGATCAACATGAGAGTCACTTGATTACAGATAGCACAAGAATTCCATGCGGTCATTTAACCCGTCTGGTTTCAATGAGTTCAGAAACTTGATCCAATGATTCTCCCTCTGCAAAAGATGTTTGTTATTGTCCCTTCCTTCTATTCTGTTGACAGTTTCCAAGATGAGAAATTGTAATTGGCTGATGTTATGATGTCGGTCTATAAAGTGAGCTGCAATGACTGATTTTAAGTTCCTTGTCCTGATGCTGCTTTTGTGCTTGTGTATCCTGGTTTTGATCTTCCTTTCCATCTTCCCGAAGTAAACCAGGCCACAAGGGCACTTTAGTAGATAAACAACATTAGAGGTATCGCAGCTACCATTGACTTTTAACTTAATGTTAGTGCCTTTCATGGGATGTGTTATTGTGGCCCCCTTGATGATGTTGTGACAGTTGCTGCAGTTGTGGCAAGGTACTGTTCCCTTAAAGTTGCTCTGCGACTTATCATTGGGCTGCTGTGTTATTCTTTCCTTAAGATTCCTGCCCCTTGTATATGCGAAGATGGGAGTGTCCTTGAAAATGCCTTTGAAGTCGGGTTCCAGGGCGATGATGGACCAGTGATCTTTAATGGATTTTTTATAACGTTGGCTCATGGTGAAAAATGTTGACACAACCACACAACGCTTCTGATCCGCTTTTTAGGAATAGTAAATAAATCAGTGCGAGCCTTGCTTGAGCAACGAGTCTTGGCTTTTTCTAGAACATTGCTGGGATAGCCTCTTAGGCTAAATCGGTTAAGCATGTCTTCAGCTTGTTGTTCATAGTAGATGGGTTAGAAACAATTCTTTTCACTCTCAGGAGTTGAGAATATGGAAGATGGTTCTTGAGAGCATTGTGGTGGAAACTGTTATAATGTAATGTATTATTTCTATCAGTGCTTTTACGATGAATGTTGGTCTCCAAGATGTTACCCACTCTGTTTATGAGCACATCCAAAAACGTGATAGATTGCGCGTTGACCTCATATGTGAATTGGATTCTGTCGTTTATGCTGTTCAAAGCATCCAACGCATGGATCAAGCTGTCATATGTACCCTTCCACACAATGAAGATGTCGTCAATATACCTGAAAAATTTCAAAGCGTGATTCTTCCAGATGGTGGTGTTCAAGATGTTGTTTACTTCACATTGATTCATGAAAATATTGGCATACGACGGAGCGGCGCAATTGCCCATCGAAGTGCCTGTTAGTTGTAGATAACACTGATCGTTCCACCTGAAATAGCTCTGATACAGGGTAAAGTGTAGTAGTTCCATCAGGAACAGTTGGAAACTTGAATCCAGATTAGAGTTCACTAATACATGTTCAATAGCTTCAATGCCCAAATTGTGTGGGATAGAAGTGTAGAGCGATTTAACATCAACTGTACATAACCAGATTTCTTCCTCAATGGTAAATCTGATGGTTTCAATTTTAGAATGAAAGTCAGTGGTGTCTCTGATATACTTACTCATGCTGGTTACAAAAGGCTGAAGATATTTATCGAGCAGTTTACCAACGGGCTCATGCACACTCCCTCTGGTCGAGACTATGGGTCAGAAAGGAGGTTGTTTCAAGTCCTTATGAATTTTTGGAAGCATGTATAATGATGGCGTTTTTGGATTGTTTGGCATGAGAAATTTGCTAGTTTTTTCATTGATGACCCCTTCATCCGCAGCTTTCTTTATCAAGTTCTTTAACATATTAGCAAATTGTTCTGTAGGATTGTAATCCAAAGTGCAATAGGTGTCTGTGTCGTTGACATGTTTCTGTACTTGTTCTCTGTAGAAAATGGTATCCATAATGACTAGGGCACCACCCTTGTCTGCGTTTTGACATGTTATATCTGGATTTTCAGCCAAGCGTTTAAAGATGTTGAATTCCTTATTTGTGAGGGTCCGATGTTTGGACGAGCGTGTGAATTGCCCTAGTCATTATGGATACCATTTTCTACAGAGAACAAGTACAGAAACATGTCAACTCACAGGCACCTGCACCCTCAACAGACACATGCACATCAGACACTGCCACTCCCTCTACCTCCCAAACTCAACTCCCTCCCGAACACCCTACACATTTTCCCATACCCTTGCCCTAACCCCTGCCAAACCCCAAGCCATCCCTAACAAGCGCCAATCTACCACTTCCACACCCCAACCCAACCCTTACACATTCCAAGCCACCCTTACCAAACCCAAATCCACCCCTTCCACATCCCAATCTACCCCTGCCAAACACAAGAGCACCTCTCCCAAAACCGCACCCCTCCCAAACCCAAGGCCACCCCTCCCAAAACCACCCTCCCAAACTCAAATCCACCCCTCCCAAAACCATACACCCCCAAACCCAAGTGCATCTCTTCCAAACCCAAGGCCACTCCTTCCAAATCCAAACACCCCTCTCATGTAAGATTGTGGACGTGCCTGGTCTACCAACTAGATGCCCCTTCCTGAGGAGGTTCTCATTGGCAGTGTATTTGGAGGCAAGCTTTGTGTCACTGCACAACAGTGCAGATCTTTCACTTTATGGACTGCCATTTGGCTTAATTATCATTTTTAGAGCCTTATCTTAATTTGTGTAATAAATACATACTTTTTTCACAAAATTAGTCCCGGCATTATTTTTCCTTAGCAATTTTTCGAATCCTTGCAATATTTCTGAGTAAAATCTGAAGTACTTAATTTCCGTTGCCATGATGGCAGGTAATACAACAGTTTTTTAAATGTCTACTTTGTTAAGTGCTTACACTGGTAAACATAGAATGTGATGGTCATTTGAATTTAGGTATAGGCATTCATCTTAGTAATGGCGCTTGCACCAACTAATTGATGTTACAAATTTTATTTGGATGTGTTACTACAGGTGTGTTTGTTTCGCCTTGCTTAATGATCAGTATGAAATATTTAGGGACTATTGAAATTGGATACAGTACAGGAATTGCAGTAGGGAAGGTGAAAAGTTACATGGATGTATGTGTTGAATACTTTTAATTTATGACTGACATTGATTTTACAGTTAATTTCTGAAGGTAAAGGTTATACCTTGTCTAGTGCAATTTCTACATCAATGACACATTGCACTTATCTTAATGATGTGTATTACGAAGGTTTTTAAGGTGGTCATTTTAGGAATTTCTTTAAACACACCTGTATGGTGACTTTTACATTCTTATTGGATATCCTTTTTTGTGCAAGTGAACAGTTTTTTAAGGCACCTTACGCCAAATGTATACATACAATATGATCATACAGGTGTGTTTCTTTAAATTTCTTAAGCGTCAACATTATAGACATATGCATTGCACATTGATATGCTATTGCTTGTAAGAGAGATTTATAAATGCATGAGTCCTGTGCACATGTTAACATACAAGTCAATAGGTAACAGGTAAGAGTGTAGCTTAGCATTGATAGCGTCTACAGCAGTGTTGGTTTTGTTCATCATCAAGCAGCAGCAGCAGGACTTGGAAGATTGGATCCATGGCAGAACAGGAAGTGTGTAAGTGAGAAAAGGTTAGTTTCTGCCTATATCCCTTTCAGTCCATCAACTCATGAGTGAAGGGTTTACTGCCACAGTCACATCAGTGTGAAGACACATTGTGATTGGCCTGGTGGGGAAACTGGCTGTCTTCCCTCCGACAACCACTTTTGCCTCTCCCGCCATCGATGCAGTTGGGATTTCCTGGCTGTGACGGCGGTACCGCAGCAATCTTTGGTCTATGGACCTGCTAACATCTAATGAGGGCATGCAGACCGCCAATCTGGTGGGGTGAAGACACCAAAAAAGCCACAGCGGGACTTGATCCACCAAGATCTAAATCAGGCCCTTAGAGCAGATTGTTGGAGGTGTCTCCATATGCTTTGATTGCAATTACAGTAATAACCTTGTATGGCTATGTGGGGGTACATTTTTAACACGGCTTGAATCATGGCTTGCTCAAAGTCTATAATTATTTTTTGTGGGTAGTAGGTTTTTGTTTTATGTTTAATGTGGTTTAAGAAGTCATAGTAAGTGCTGCTTTGTTAATTTGGTAGGAGGGTTTATATAGAAGGGATATTTGTGTTTTCCACATATGCCGTATATCTGAGTGAATGGTTTGATACACATTTTGAAGGTCCCATCCATCATTCAGGTTTGGCATTAGCATAGTTTTAGTAAGTTATCTGGTGTACAGAATATTAAGATTTGTTGATCATTGTTTAGGTTGTCATATATAAGGAAAGGCTCCTCATTATGTGTCATTGTTAAATGTTCAGGTATTTCTTAGGGGTGGGCAGAACTTGCAGAGTTTCACTCCGCAGAATTCCACGGAGATACATAAAAACTCAGCAGAATTCCAGGGAGTTACATAAAAGCTCTGTTATATTCTGTAAGGTCCGCAAGCGGGCAGAAATCGGTATTCCGCACTGCTTGCACAGATTTTTAGTGCCGGGAGCTTGTTCCACGAACAGCACCACACGACGCACCAGTAGATTTTCAACCCAAGAGCAGCTTTCTGCCTGTGAACGGTTGCGACTGCCCGCGTTGAGAAAATCTCGTTGAGTGCTGTTCTAGCACCTGACAGTCATGCTAGGGGTGCCAATTTTCACCTGCCAACTTAACGTTGGTGAGTTGGGCATAAGAAAAAACTCCACTACACAGCGGTTGGCAGAGTTTTGCCAGAACTCTGTGTTAAGAGTGTAACGTCCAGTGGGCAAAACTTTGCAAACTCAGCCATCAGAGCGGAATTTATAGCCCTCCCCTAGAATTCCTTTATCTTGGTATATTCTAGGGGCAGAAAGACTATTGTAGGTGACTTTTTAGGTAGAGCAATTAATCGTTTTAAAGTGGGCAAAGATGGTGGTTGGACTGTGATTGCTCTGGAACTTTAGTGAGTATAACTTTTAGGAATTTGGTTGTGGGTTCCTGGGAGCTAGTGCTTGCCTCTCTTATATCCTGCAGTACCTCCCTTACTTCTATGTCTGTAACATTTGGGGGGTGATTGTGTTCTCTTACATAAATTACAACATCATCTTTTATAATGGCCCTCCCATAACATGCATTAGAATAATATTTGGTACACTTCCAATTTATATATTTTGTCGATGCACTTTCTAGGTTCTAGGTGTAACTCATGTGACTTAGTAATTGCTTTCCTTTCTGGGATGTTATGTATTTGGCTCTCCCTGTCATTGTATTTGAAAGTAGTGTAATAGTATAATTAAATACAACTTCGAAAAGGTTTATGTTTGTTATTTAGTTATAAAATTATGCAGCTAGTTCTATTGTTTATACTTACATGTATGTTCTTTTTAGATATTTCACACTGTTTTGCAGTTTTTCTATTCGCGGTGTTCTAATGTGGAGCAGGTGATTTCTTTTCTGTTTGAAGAAAAAAAATCAGTCTAATTTTAAATGTTTATTTGTTGGTAGTTTGTAGAGGTTGAGGTTGTCAGGTTTATTTTTACTTGTTATTGGGATGAGTTTATATTTTTAAATAATTTATGTACACTTTCTTTGTTATTTCTTTTTGCTGGTTTGTGATAGGTGTTGTTTTCTGGCAGCTTATCACTTTTTAAGGTCATAATGTTTTGTTTTAGGAAACCCATGTGAAGAGATAGAAGTCAGCTAGTCTCCTCTAGTTCGTTCAGGCCCTGGTTCACAGTGTTCAAGGTGTGTATCCATTTTCACTCTTTGTAATTGAGGGAAGATGCAATATGACCTCCTCTTGAGTGTTAAAGGACCTTTTCCACCACCCACCATTTCCAGCTGTCTGTGTCATGTCTCTTTTCACAGAAATGGTCCACCAGGGGGGGCCCTTGGACTCTGCAGCGTAGACGGCTGCAGGATTCGTTTTTTTACTTTTTGTGTGGTTTGGCCAATGTACACTTTATTGCAAGGGCACTTGATAGCTTGGATGACATTTGTACTATTGAAGTTAGTGTGGTGTTGTGGCCGGAAATCGCAGCCATGATGTGAGAAGGTAGATCCCTCGATTGTGAGTTTACAGGCCTTACAGATGCTACATTTAAAATGGTCCACTAGTGGCGGTAGTTGCAGTTGGGACCTAATGTAAGGTGGTTTGGGTGGGGCCAGGTAGGAATTCACTACAAAGTCTCTGACATTATTAGCCCTTTTGAAGGCAAAAATGGGGTCCGCCACTGAGTTGATCTCTGAGGAGACGAGATTCCATTATTTTTTCACGATTTTCTTAATTTCCTGGCTTCTGGTATTGAACGTAGTGACACAGACCAGTTTTTCTTGAGTGTTGACTTTAGGGTGGACTTCTAGCAGGGTCTCTCTGGGGCAGTACCAGGCTCTTTTCCGTGCTCTATTTAGAAGACCCTTAGAGTACCCTCTATCCTTGAGTCAGGTAATTAGGGTGTCTGTTTCTTTGAAGAAGTCCAATCTCCGTGAACAGTTACGTCGTAGCCTTAGGAACTGTCCGTATGGCAGGTTATCCCGGAGGCTTCTTGGATGGTGTGATGAATATTTCAGCAGAGTATTGTGCTCCGTAGGTTTCCTGAATAGAGTGGTATAAATCATAGCATCCTCTATTTGGAGTGAGAGATCCAGGAAGCAGATCAATTCCTTGTTGTAGTTCATCGTAAATTGAATGTCGGCTGATCTTCCATTTAGCCACAGTTGGAAGTCAATTAGGTTCAGTTCTGATCCTGTCCATATCATAAGGACATCATCAATATAACGCTTCCATAGCGAAATATTGTCAATAAAGGGGTTATCTGGGCTGTATATGTAAGTGTCCTCGTATTGGGCGAATCCTGCTCCCATGGCTACTCCTTTGCACTGGAAGTAGAAGTCCTTTTGGAATACAATACTATTTGTTCAAAGGCGAGTATCTTCTGGCTCATGTGGTATGCGGCAGGGGTGAACGTGGACGGTGGTTTGAAGCCAATGTAAGTCTTGTATTGTCTTGGGCCTGCAGCTGGCAGTGTGAATAGTTTTCTGTGTCTGACGCATGAAAGGCATGTGAATGGACTGTAAAGCGGTTGGTACCCTGATGTGGCTTTACAGCTCACGAGCTGTAAGTCAGTGGTTCTTTGATCTGATGTTGAAATTATTAGCAATGACTTTTGTGCATTGTATTTCGTAAAGTCATTGGTGAATAAAGTTTTTTTCATGAACCATTTACTTACCCTTGTGCCAAATCCAACCAGAAGGCCTGTGATTGACTAGTGGATAGGTGTGCAGTAAGTTTTGGTGTTTTTTTTACTTTTTACCATCAGGGCATACTCTCTCTGTAGTGAACACCTTCTGCCCTCACAACTTTTTGGAAACTGGTCACCAAGGGAATAATATGTGGTATATTGTGTGTGGCTCCCACAATGTTTACTTACCCAGAAGCTCTTGTAAATTCGATTCATTTACAAAAACGTATTGTTTCCTCACATTTCTGTGTGAGAAGGTTGTAGGATCACCAGGCCGTCACACATTTCCTACCACCAGCGTTCCCCCCAAGGTCTCCCAATAAAAATGGTACCTCACTTGTGTGGTTAGGCCAAGTGCCCATGTCAGGGAAGGGCCCGAAACGTAATGTGGACATATCACATTATTCCACTGAAAACTGACCCTTTTTTTGCAATGTTCCTAGCTGTGGATTTTAGGCTCTAGCTCAGCCGGAATCCAGGGAAACCTAGCAAACCTGTACATTTTTGGAAACTAGACACCCAGGGGAATCCAGGGTGCTAACTTGTGTGGCTCTCACCAGGTTCTGTCACCCAAAATCCCTTGCAAACCTCAAAGTTTGTCTAAAAAAACACATTTTCCTCACATTTCTGTGATGTAAAGTTCAGGGACTCTGTGGAGAGCCACAAACTCCATCCAACTGGCTTTCCCCTAAGTTCCCGATAAAAATGGTACCTTACTTGTATGAACAAGGGACCCGTGTCCGGGCATACCCTGCCAACTTAGGGCGAACAAAGCAAACACAATAAGATGATGGACGGAGTGCTGAAATTTTTCACACACTCACCCCCAGTCACTGGGTTCAAACTGGGGTGTTGTGGTGAGCAAAAGAACAATGGATTAAACTTACATCTTTGTGACTGGGGGTGAGTGTTTGCATTATTCAGCATTTCTTCCATTTGTTCCTTTTGCTTTTACCTTTAGAATCCCCAGGATGTTGGAAAAAAAGGACACAAGTTTGGCATGAATACCTTATGTGGACAAACAGTTATGGGGGCATAAGTGCGAACTACCCCAACCAGCCAAAAAAAGGCTTGGCACAGGGGTGGGAGGCCTGGCAGCTAATGGGTTAAGTTGTTGTTTAAATTTTTGTAGTTAATGGAATTTTTTGTTGACGTTATTTTTGTGAATTTAGTTATATATTTTATTGGGATGAATTGTAAATATTTTGGTGATGTACTATATTTATTTTTAATTTAAACACATGTATAATATGCTTTATGTCTAATTTAAATAATTGTTTTATGTAAAAGTGTTTTTTTTAATATTTATTAATGATAATGTTATTATCCTGGTAATGTTATTGTAGTCAATATTGTGTGAATCGATATTTTTTACATATTATATGTTTAATTAAAGGTGATGATATTTTTGTTGAAGATATTTGTGTTTTCAACATAAATAAAAATTAATATTTTTAAACATACACAAAAGATAAGAAAAAGCAGTGTAGGCCCTACCGTTGCACAAGTGTATTGTACCAAATATCATCAGTGATCCCACGCTCAACTTTTCATGGCCCCACTGCCTAGAAGCCACAACTATTCAATTTACACCACAACAATTAGAAAATGCCTCTTTTTCCGCGACATTCGAGCCCTGAAGCACAAAGGTGGAAGATGATTTAGGGGGTACTACACCACCCGAAAAGGGATTTATTACCCATGAAGGCACTGAAACAGGAGGCCATACTTCTTGCGATTTAAAAGTCACACAAGTTTGGAAAGCACAACCCTGATGAAGTCCATAGAGGATGAAATGAGTTGGCTGGGCTGACTGGAAAATCTAAGTATTGAAAAATCAATAAAAGTTGGAAACTGGACGCATTCTTAAGACTCCTAACAACTGAATCTCATTTTTTGTTCATCATTGTTATATTTGTTAACATTGGATTGTCTGAATTTGGGCCGGAAACAAAACAATATTGTGGACGCTCCTTTTTTAATTGTTGTGATGTAAATCGATATTTTTAAAAACGATATTTGTGTTCTTGATATTTGTGGTTTTATCAGTTAAGTAATAGAAAGGCAAAATTTTTGTTAACGATAAACTGACAAAAATGTATTGTTGCTCTTTTAATTCCTATATCCTATATACATTGTTTTAGATTTGTTACAAAGAGCTGTTGTATGTTGCAGTATTATATTTAAGCATCACATGCACCTTTTGGTTTTGTGCTGCTGTATGGCCACAGCATTCCTTTTTTTACTTGCCTTCCCCCACTTTGGACTCAGTAGCCCGTCACCCCGCACACATAGTCGTGCCTACTGAGTTTCATGTCATTTAGATGCCATCGTATGAAGATATACTACTGCTAGCCCCATCAGCCCCATTGGTTCTATCACTCTCATTGCAAACTGATTTTGTTACAGCACATTAATTACATTTTCACTTTCAACCAAAATGGATGACCAGCATCTTAACATTACCATTGCACAAGTGTGACTTCTGTCCCCTAAATTTAATGTCATAGACACCACCTCAACACCAACCACAAAACAGTGTACAATAAAATACAAAAGGTAAAGAAATTAAAAGATTCAAATAAAAATTAATTCTACCGAACAATCAACAAAAACAGTTAACCCTCAACGTAAACTACTATGAAATGAATACAAAAGCTGTCCTAAATAATAGTACAAAAATGTTTTAACTTTAATGCAATATGTAATTCTTACTCTCTCTAATCACTTCCAGCATGGATCAGCAACATTTCCTTCTACTGTGGCCAAAATAAATCCATAAAGGAAGCATGAAGCTATTGCCTGAGCTCTTTTTAACAAACCATCAAACTCACCTACATCTGGCTTGGATGCCTGGTTCTCACACAAGATTCCAATAAATGCCTTGGCTTCTGTGAGAGGTTCAAGAATCTAGACCAGGTTGTTATTTCATCTAGGCTCATTCATGTCAGCTGTGGTGGTTAGCCGGGTTTGCAGGCCTTTTTAGGGAGGACTCACTCAGGCATAATTGCTATAAGAATTTTACTTGAATGGGCACTGTGTTTCAGATTTACTATGATTTTAGAGAGGTTGCGTCACTTTTGTGGTGCAGCCCGACACAAAATCATTGTTGGCATTTACTAAGCCATGCAAAGCCACTTTCTGTGGCTTTGTGTTAGTAAATATAAAGTATCGCAAGGCAGCACATAGCACTGCCTTGCTTTACATCTTGTAGACATTGCGTAGGTGGACCATGGGCGTTCGGAAGCATCCACCCATGTATTTTGATGCAAACCCATTTTTACAAAGACTTGTAAACCTGGGTTTGCACTAAATGGTGCACCTACCCGACAGAGGTGTAATGAGGAAAAAATCCTTTATTTCTTCTTGTTACTTCCTCTCTCTTTGTGTGTTGTATTCTGCAGCAAGCATTGAAAGGGGAATATGTCTCTAAAGATTGTTTTTGTGCAGGAAAGTATCCCTTCCTGCAAAAAACAATTCTGCCCGTAACTCAGGCACCCTTCCACCATGGTTCATATGTTGGCGCTAGGCAGCCTCAAGTGTGCCAGCGCAGAGAGAGAGCTGAAAAGCATCATATCTTAGTAGACATGGCACAGTCGGCCCCTGGGGGAAGTGAAGGGTGCAGATCAGTCTTCCCCCGGGTGCTTTGTGCTGGCCAAAGGACAGGGTGGAGATAAGTTAAGTTAGGGGGAAGGAGCAGGTTTAGGTAGGGCTATAAAGGTGTTAGGGGAGGATTATCCCTCCTGTTCCTAAGACCAAGCACCACCGGGAGGGAAGTAGCACTTTCAGTTTAGGTGAAGCCTACCTTGAGTGCCTGGACGTCCCGGCAGAGCTTCTATGGCGGCGCCGGATTGAGAGGCGGTCCGGGCTGTGCTCATCATGCTGGGTGCGGCAGGTAGGGCTGAACTTCTCAGGCCTAGTGGGCTCGACCAGGCCTGGACCGGGATGGGGCGCCCGACGGGTTCTGCATCGGGTGGGGTAGCTCCGGTGGTAGAGGCTTGCCTCTCCAAGCGCTACTGCCAGTAAATCTTCGGTGGGCCGTGGCAGGTGCATGAAGCATGCTGCGGGAGGGAGAAAGCGCAGGAGCTGGAGGAAGAGCCTCCCAGCGTGTCTCCCTTCAGCCACAGAGCCAGCAAATTTTCCTGAGGGTGGGGGGCGAGCCCTGCTAACTCAGGGGCTGCGTGGTCGTGCGCTCTGCACGAGGGACAGAAGAAGGCCCTGGAACTCCCAGGGACAGATGGGTCTGTAAACCTCTCCGCAAGGCCTTCCCCTAGGAAACATGAAGGACAGATAGCAGGGCCCTCGGGCCCTGTGGTGAAGAAATGCAAGTTGGGCACACCTGGGCCCTGGGAGGAGGGGCCTGAGGGGGAGGGGGCCTGAGGGGGAGGGGGCCCCCATTCAATCCCATGAATGAGGGACAGCTGATCCAGTGGGGGTTAGGGGGCCCTCGGTCCCCTGGAACCCCTATGCTAATAAGTGGCAGGGAGTAGACTTAAAGGCGCGTACTCATGAGCAGTGCCTGTTAATCCAAGAGACAGAGGAGCGCTGGCAGCTGCCCTTGCCCCTGTGGTCGGGGATTTTCAGACTGTTGACAACCAGGCAGGGGCCAAAGGGCTGGGGGCCACAGTAAAAGGGGACAGTGAGTGCGGTCCCTAAGGACTTGGAACAAGAGGTAGGTATAGCGGGAGCCAGTACGGCTCGGGAGCCGGGTGGTGCAAGGGATTCCCCAGGTTGGGGCAGCCTGGTGGGGGACAGAGGAACGAGACTGGCGGCAGAGGCCAGGAGAAAGGTAGTGATGCCAGCGGGGCACAAGATGGCCCCAGGACATTGGCCCAAAGCAGCAGGGGGGTCCGCGGTGGCCTGCCCTCCTTCAAGGGCTCGCACACAGGGAGGCACACCGGATGATCGTTCATCTCAGCATGGCGTGTCGGTGCAATGGCAGAAACGAGTGTTGTATGAGTCTGTCTGTGAGGAGCCAGTGGGTGAAGCAGAGCTGAATCTTGACTATGGGGATGACAGTGACAAATGGGAGGAAGGGGAGTTGTGTGATGATGAGGATGAGCCCATGGGGATGCCTGGGAAGATGGAGAGGACAATCAGCGAAGATGGTGTTTTTCAGGTGTCAAGTGCGGACAAGGGGAGTGCCAAGCATACCGGGCACCGGAGCAGTGGAGGACAGCACAAAGAAAAGGCCGTGGGCAGTGAAGTATTGCCAGGTAAAGATGATTGGTGGACAGCATTGGATCTTGGGAATGCTGGGCCACAGGATAAGCTTTGCAGGTCGGTGGGAGTGGGAGATGGTGAGGTGGATGACTCACGGACTGCGCTGACAGATGCAGCGGCAGCACCGGGGTGCTGAAAAAGGTAGAGAGTAGTAAGCAGGTGGTGGGTACTGGAGTCCAAATGGACGGTACAGTAGAGACAGAAGGGAAGGAGGAGACTGAAGATGATAAACAAAAGAAGAGGCTGCCTTATATGGGATTGGTGATGCCCTTGGGGTCCCTTTTGTAAGAAAAAAACAAGAACAGGATTTGGAAGCACAACGATGTTGATGTTTTCAAAGTCCTACACAGGGAAATTCAGGCCATGGAGGGATCCACAGAAGAAAAGTGGGAGTTGACCAGGAGACTGAGGGTGCCCATAAACATGGGAAATTGGACCTCAGCCTCCTTGATTTACGCTAGCATATATTGTGAGCATCATTTGGATAGGGCGATTGTGCTGCTGAAGTACATGGACATTATTCGCAAGGCACAGATGCATTTTGGGGGCTATGCCTGGCTGAGCTATGAGGAGGAATTTAGGGCCAGGGTCAGTCTCAATCAGGATAAGTCATGGGGAGGTGGATTCGGGGCTTTGGATGTGGTGGATGTCGTCCAATCCTCAGCTTCAACGCATAGAGCCAGTGGTTTGCCTGTGAGGTACCGAACCTTTCAGCCCGTCCCGCTCCACAGGAAGCAGGCTATGCGCAGTAGCCATCTGGGCGAGCTGGAACTTTAACAAGGGGTGCTGCTCACGGCTTAAACATGAATGCTCCAAGTGAGGAGGACGCCACCCCATCATGCAATGTTTGACGCTGGCCAGCCCTGCGGAGCAGTGGAAGGCCTCTAGAGGCCGGGGGCAGTCTGGAGCTAAGGGCCCCTACCCCAGTTAAAGTGGAGGCCTTGGTACCTTGGCTCTATGTTTATCCTGACAGGAAGGTGGTTTTGTGTTTGAAGTGGGGTTTCACTGAAGGGTTTCAGGTGGGGTACCAGGGTCCGAGGGGGTGTAGGTGGGCGGACAATTTGAAGTCAGCTAGGGAACTTGCTCAAGCCATAGCAGCGAGGGTAGGATCGCAGGATCCATTCTTTGAGTAGCCCTTGGCGAATTTGATTATTTCTCTATTGGGAGTGGTGCCCAAGAAAGAGCCTGGAGAATTCAGAAGGATTCACCACCTATCTTGACTGGAGGGTGGGCCAGTCAACAGGGTCATTGCTGATGGGAATACTGGGGTGCTGTACGCCTCTGAAGTTGATGCCATCCGCCTGGTACAGAGGTGTGGGCGGGGGGCTGAAATTGCAAAGTGTGATGTCAATTTTGCTTTTCGTTTGCTGCCCATTCATCCTGCAGATTTCTCTTTGCTTGGAATGCAATTTGGGGGTGCCATCTATGTGGATAAAGTGCTGCCGATGGGTTGTGCCATTTCTTGTGCCTTGTTCGAGCTCTTCCGTACGTTTTTGCAGTGGGTTTTCTGCAGAAGCAGTGGACATCCTGGGGTGGCTCATTACCTTGACAATTCTTTGTTTGTTGGCACACGAGCGTCAGGGAACTGTGTACGGGCGTTGCACCATTTTTAGACTTTAGCACAGGATTTCGGGTGCCTTTGGCTCCAGAGAAGACAGATGGGCCTAGTGGTGTGCTGACGTTCGTGGGCATTGAGCTGGACTCTGTGTAGTGGGTGGCTTGTCTGCCAAAGGGGGAAGTGGATGAGATCCAGGTTTTTCTGTTGCATGTGATTGGGGAACGGAAGATTGAGTTGAGGGTAGTACAGAAATTGTTGGGCTTCCTGAACTTTGAGTGCAGGGTGGTGAGAGCAGGGAGGACTTTTTGCAGTAGGCATTTTTGCGCATGGCATTGCACTGGCTTAGTAGGGACCTGACTAGTTTTGGCATGCATTCCTTCTGGATTGGGGCGGCACTGGCGGCAATGCGCTTGGGACGGTCCTGGGGTAGAATTGGTCAGATTGGCAGGTGGAGGTTGAGGTGATGCGAGCAATATGCGTGAAAGTAGTAAGGTTTTCTCCCCTGGTGGGAGGGATTGGGGGTAATTTGTCTGAACTAATTGCCTCTTTTTTCCACTGCAGGGTGTGTGAGCTGGCCAGGAACCAAGACAGTTACCTGGATTGTGGGACATTCCTTTGTACACTGGGCAGCAAAATATGTAGACCAACAAGTTTATGGACGAAACCTGGGCTTGAGGAGCAGCCACCACGAGATGTTTTGGTGGGGGAATGGTTGAGGTGTGTTATTACCAGGGCTGGGGAAGTTGGTTCCACAGAGGGGCTGCCCGGGCATGCTCCTGATTCATCTGAGGGAAAATTACTTGGTTTGTTTGTCTGGACTGACTTTGCTCCAACATATGTAAAGGGACTTGGAGGCGATCAAACTGAATTTTTCAGGAACATGTGTTGTTTGGACTGAGTTTGTGCCGCGCAGGGTATGGAGGTGTGCTGTGATTGATAAGGCCCAGAGGAAGCTGAACAGGGCGATGAGGGTTTTCTGTCAGGCTCATGACATAAAGTTGATTGCACCTTTGGGGCTTAAAGAAGACAAGCCAGGTGTTTTCAGGGATGATGGAGTGCACCTTTCGTGACATCAGCAAACGTGTTTAGGGCGTGGGTGATGCTGACCGGCTGATCGCACGGTAGCCACTCCCACTCTACATTTCCGGGACGCCGACGAGAAGCAGGAGATGCTGCGATGCGGCGAGATGACCGCGGCTGATTTTCTGTACGAGAGAGGGAGCTATTAAGGCTCCGGTCTGTATATGTAAAAAAAAAGATTTTTTGCCATCAAGAATACTGAGCTAATTTCTTCCTCTGGGCGGCAGGAGGCAGCAGGAAGGGGCTGTGTGAAGGATAAAATATCAACAGCAGATTTTCATAGAACAAACCAGCTGGAGAAAACCATTAGCTGATCTGGGACCCTTGCTGAGCTGTTCTGGGCTCTGGGACAAAATGGAGGAGATAAGGTGCATTAAGGAAGCATTTTTTTTTTAAATCAAAGAAATAGGAGGAGAAAATCTTTTTTTGGGGGGGATTGGGCAGTCTCCCCTCCCAGTATTCAAGCAGGCTTGCTACCTCAGAGACCCACTTCTATGGCGCCATCGGGGGACCACCAGGTTTCTCTCCAAGGGGTCAGTGCATGTGCTCTGCTGCCTGTCTGTGCATGGGGCTTTTGTGCTACTTGGTAGAGGGTGGCTGGGGGAGTTCTAGGCGCTAGAGCCTTCTTTCTCTCTTTCTGGTATTACCGGCAATCTATCTCGAGAAAGCAGTAGAGAACTTTCGGGACTCTCAATATGCGAAATTTCTCCAGAAATACAACGGCATCCCATCTTGACTTCCCAGTTCTGGTGCAGCTGGTTAAAAAGCGCACTGGTCAAGCAGCAGCCCAGACTAATCGTGCAGCAACTTTAAGGAAAGATTTGCGCCTGCCTATAGAAAACTCTGAGGTGGCCTCTGCAGAGCTCTCCTAGACACATCTTTTGGGGGGAGCCTCCGCTAATTTAGACATGAGTATCAGTCCCGATCCTGTTGTCTCTCCTGGGGCTGGTGCCTTAACTGCGTAAAGCTTGGAGGATCCAGACGCGATGACTCCTGGGGATGACGCTGAAGCTGGTAAGTCGAAGGAACTTAAAAAATACCCTCTATTTTTTAAAGCAAAATCTGGGTTAACCTCTGGCATAGAGGGGGCGGAGAGTGTTTCACCTTCAGCTGAACTGCCTGCAAGCTCCATAAAGGGGGCGTCTCTCTGCAGTGACAGCGTTGTTCTTTTACAACCTCAAGTACAATCCTCCCCTGGAAGGAGCTTATCGGATTACTCGTTCTCGAGGACGGCGGGCAGGTTGTCCCTGAGAACATCGTATCTTCCACAGCTTCTGCTATAAATCTCTAGCGCAATCCAAGGCTGGGACTGAATCTGTGCTGGAAAATCCTTCTCAGGATGACAGATCTTTTTCGCTGCAATGGGACGCTAAGAGCCTCCTCAACCTAATTTTGGATGAGATTAGAGAACTCAAAGCTTCTCAGTCCACAGAAATTGCTGCCATCCATGCCCGTCTCTCTACAATCGAAGATAACATGGCTTGGGTCCCAGTGTGACTTCATGAGGCAGAGACTAGAATCTCACAGTTGGAGGACCAGGTCGCTATTATGAATGACAAAGTTGCGGCTTATCAGAGCCAAAAATCTGCAATGGAGCTCAAATTGGAAGAACTAGAGAATCAGTCTAGGCGCTCTAATCTTCGTATTCTTGGCATCCTGGAAGGCCTCGAGGGGCAGCAGACACTACAATGGGTTGATTCGTTCATTAAAAAAAATGTCCTCCCGGAATTCAATGGGGATCTTACCATTATGAGGGCCCAGCGGGTGCCTGCACATCTTCCCCCTAATGCTAAATTCCCGCGGACAATCCTTGTTAACTTTGGAGATTATAGGGTCAAGGAACAAGTTCTATCTAAGGCCATAAGGCAGCGACAGTTCACCTCCTCGGAGGTCCCATTATGTTGTATTTTCTCTGACATGTCTGCCTCCGCAGCTAAAAGGCGGAAAGAGTTTGTTAAAATGCTGCACCTATTTAAAGAACAGGAGGTACAGGAAATGATTGCACAGCAAAGCAAGCTAAAAGTGCTTGTTAAAGGTAGATTTCATGTATTTTGTAATATTCCTGAAGCACAGGAACTACTGCAACAAATCTCTTTAAGCAAGTCCTAGATCTCTGAGCTTAGGGCCTTATAGTTGCTGTTACAATCTGCTGTGCATTCACTTTTTTGTCTGCTTCTCTTTCTTTTCTTGATTCTGGCTTTTCTATTTTTCTTTTCTCGTGCATAGTATTGTGGGGTTCACTCTCTTTTTTTTTCCTCCCTTTTCACGTCCTGGATGAGGGGGGGAGGGGGTATCTAGGCTAGCTGCACCTGGCACAAGGTCAAGGTGCCAGTTTTGGGGTGTTGGTTAAGCCAGTCAGGCGTGAGCAGGGATGGCACACTGCTCACCGCTGCTTTTTTTGGGGAGGGGGGGACCACGGGGTGGAAGAGCAGTAAGAGAAGAAAAAAAAGATCCATTTGTAAATTCTAGATTCATCCAAATGTTACTTATAAATCTATATCCTGTCTGGGCAAGTGGGGAGCTACGTTAGATCCTGTGCCCCTCCAGCATACTTTAGCCCATCTTATGTCACCTTTAGGATCATACCATGTAGTGTGTTAATGGGTAATAAGGAAATCCTTAAGGTGGTTTCTTTTAATGTAAACGGACTCAATAATAAAAAGAAAATGCAGGCTATTGAATCATGGATTAAGACAGAAAATCCGGCTGTTATTTTAATTCAAGAATCTCATATAGCAGAGGCGAAGCTAGCATATTTTTCAATGTTTAGGTCCTGGGCAACATACCGGGGCTTCTCCTCTTCCTCTGCATCACATCGCGGCGATTTTCTTGGGCAGAAAACTTCAAGCCAAGGTGGTTAATTTTGTAAGTGATCAGAGAGGTAGATGGTGTTGGGCGACCTGTAAATTGGGGAATAGATTTTTAACCTTTGCTAGCATCTATGCCCCAGTAGAGGATAATCCGGCTCCATATGAAGAGTTTTTTCAATCCCTAATACAAACTCCCGGGGAAGCGATTATAGGGGGAGATTTTAATTTTCTAGTGAATCCAAAAATTGATTCCTCAGCCATTTCTAAAAAACAATTAAAACCTAAAACCTACAGAATTATTCCAAATTATAGGAAAACTCTGGATATAATCGACCCCTGGAGGGCAGTATTCCCGACTAAGATTGCATATACCTGCTTTTCGGGCAGATTTTGCACCTCCTCACGCATTGACTTCTTTGTTGTTTCTAAGTCCTTGATTTTTAGTCAGCAGAAATTCCTTCCTAACGGTTTTTCAGATCATGCAATGCTCATCTTAGAGCTCGAGTTAGGTAAGATCTCGGTTCATTCTAAGAGATGGACTCTGAATAGGCAATATCTATTGGAAGAAAGTTGGGTTCTACTCTGTAAAACAGAGATAAAGGGCTTTCTCATCAGAAATCATGGGACGGCTCCGCCCCATATTGTCTGGGACTCTCTGAAGGCTTATATTCGGGGCCTAGCTATTGGGATGGATGCTGAAAGTTTTCGAAAAAAGAAGGAAATAAAGCAAAATTTAGAACAGGAGGTGCAGAGGTGCTACGATATTTTTCTCAGTAAGCCCACGGCCCCTAATCAAAGAAAACTCGATCAGGCCAAACGGGATCTCTCCGAAGCTTATTATGCAGATTGTGAAACATTCAATAGCAACCATAGGCAAAAGGTTTATGAAGAGAGCAATTTTCCCGGGAAGTTCCTTGCATGGCAGGCCAGGGAGCAGGCCGCAAGTAACCGGATTAATATTTTGAAGTGTCCTGTAACTGGCACCCGATGTGAAGATCCAGTGATGATAAGGGACATAATGCTTCAACACTATAAAACTATCTATGGTCAACAACAATCCATTGATAAGGCATCCCTGGACAAGTTTCTCCAGGAACAGGAAATTCTGGTACTTTCTGAGGCCGATAAAAGTAAAATGATGCTCCCTTTCTACAGAGAAGAGCTGGGGGACATCATAAAAAACCTTAAAAACGGCAAAGCATGTGGACCAGATGGTCTCCCAGACCAATTTTTTTTAAAAATTCAGATGTTGTTTTAGAATATTTGTTGCTGGTTGCTAATTCAATCTTAGAGGGAGGCCCGATTCCGCCTTCATTTAAAAAAGGGAACGTAGTTAGTTTTTTAAAAAAGGGAAAAGACTGCGAAGACCCCAATTCATACCGCCCAATTACACTTTTAAAGTCTGACTACAAGATTATCACCAAACTTTTAGCCAATAGATTCAATGTTATAGCCCCGACTCTGATACACTCGACCAAAATGGGTTTATAGCAGGGAGACAGCTTGGGACCAACACGCATTATCTCGCAGAAGCATTGGATTATTTTGAGACTAAGAATATACCAGCCTTGGTCCATCTGCTAGACGCCGAGAAGGCGTTTGACCTCGTGGTCTGGGAGACTTTATTTCAAATTCTCTTTAGTTTTGGTATTCCCCCTAAGATCACGGGGTTGATTCAGAGAATTTATCCTAACGCAGAAGCCAATATTATTGTTAACGCCTCCGAGGCAGGAAAAATTAGTGTGAAACGAGGGACTAGACAAGGCTGTCCATTGTCCCCCGTTTTATTCACTTTTTTTATTGAACCTTTGGCCATCGCAATTAGAAATAACGCAGATATTCGCCCCCCTTTACCCACTATGGGGAAACTAAAATTATATGCGGACGACATCATGCTTATAATCGAAGGCAATAGAGGGTTCCAAGCAAAAGTCTTCGAGGTTTTTGAGCAGTATGAATTGCCTGGGGGGTATAAAAAGAAAACGGAAGTAATCCAGTGCGGATGCAAGCCCGATGTGTTACATTCTGACCTATTGTCGTGTCTAAATTCTAAATCTAAAAGATATCTGGGGTTTTTTTCTCGTCTCGAACCATTGACTTGTATGATTTAAATTTTGTCCCGTTTCTGTTGAAAGTACAGGATCTTTTGCTTAGGTGGGACTCGCCCCCGTTGACTATTATGGGTAGGGTTTCACTGATTAATATGTCTGTTCTCCCACTATTTAATTTTTGATGCTCTGCAATTCCATGTGTTTTAACAACACCTTTTTTGTCAAATTAGAGTCCATGTTTACATCCTTTCTTTGGGGAAAGAAAACTCCCCGAATTGCACTAAGCACTTTCAATGAGGAGGTGGAGAATGGTGGGTTAGCCCTCCCTAATCTTAGGGATTATTATTTTGCATATTTTGCACAATATTTGTCTAGATTTAAGTCAGATTTAAATACAGGTTTATTCATAAATTATTTTATGAATCTAATTTGTAAAGAGCATCAGATACGCTGTCCATTAAAAATTTAAAAATCCCCTAAATTGGTGCATTATAAGTGCATGCAGTGGTTCTTTTATAAACGTCAGGACTTTTATAGGAGATATAAAATTCCAGTTATTAATTCGTCAACTCCATTATCCGAACTCACTTCAGTATTTGGAGCTAGAGAATCGACCGAAATTATTCAAAAATGGGCTAAGGTCGGCTTTCGTAAGATTTCAGATTTCATTATGGTTGACAGGTGACTGAATATTTCCGAAATATATGAGCTTATTCCGAATGATTTCCTCCTTCTTGGGTCATTTAATATTCTGATCAGGTTCCTTAACAATCTAGATCTGATACAGATTAATGAACGTAAAAACCTGGCATATGCTCTTTCTGAAGAATTTACTGTCAGGAAACAAGGGGAGTGGAAAAAACTTTTTTTGGACCCCCATTAGGGGTTCGGATCTCTCTGAGAAAGCAATGACAAAATGGGAAAAACACGAAGGTTTGGAGGTTACAGCGAGTACGTGGTCTGAATTAAATAAACTTAATTTTACAACATTAAGGCGAGCGAATTGGCGCCGAATGCTATTCTTTAGTAAATGGCTTCTATATAGAACCCCACATTTTTTATCCAAGGTTTACCCCAGCCAATCCGGTCAGTGTTTTTGCTGCTTAAAACATCCGACAGCCAATTGGACGCATATCATATCACAGTGCCCTTCAATTCAGGGGTTTTGGAATGAGATTTTTCGACATCTGGAGGCTGAATGTTTCATCACATTAGACTCCAATAATTGGCTGGAAGTCATTGGCTATGACCCATCTTTAAATCTTTCTGATAACTTGGCTAAGTTACTTTATATTGCAATGGCGGTCGCCAGGTCACTCCTGCTTCAGAGATGGCAGTCTGACCTGGTACCAACAAGATGTGAATGGGTTCGGAAAATGAAACAGGTTAGGAACAGTGAGCGCTTGTATGCATTACAAATTGGTGGGATTAAGAAGTTTGAAAAAATCTGGGTGGCCTATTTCGACTGAAAAATGTCATAATTTAAACAAGACCTTAACATTTTTAGAGGTTGTCCTAATATGCAGAAAGTTTAATGAATGTGGTATGTGTTGACATATTTGTTTACTTGTTTGCACTTTGCTGTTTTTTTTTTTTTTTTGCACTATAGATACCTACTTTATTGCACTATAGACACTTTATCCTCCCTTTTAAAGAGAAAGGGAAGGAAAAAAAAAAAAGATGGTTTAAGTCAATAGGATAAAATTTTCATTATGACTTATATGTTGATATTTATGCATAATTTATTGGACTTAATGCACTCTAGACACCTTAGCCCGTTTTAGATTGGGCAGGCGACGTTGTATTTGATCTTTTCGTGAAAAAAAAACATTAGCTGACTTAATTTCGAAAGTACTTTTAGCTTTACCCGGAGCTGTTTGTGCTGACATATTTGTATACTCGTCTGCATGTCTATTGCCCTATGGACATCTATTTTATTGCACTTTATTGCACTATAGACACTTTAGCTTCCCTTTTTCGAAGATGGTTTAAGTCAATAGGACATAAATATTAATTATGACTTATATGTTGATATTTTCGTATACTTTATTGGACCTAATGCACTATAGACACTTTAGCTTGTTTTAGATCTGGCAGGTGACGTTGCATTTGATCTTCTGTATGTCAAAACATCGTCAGTTGCCTTAATTTCGACAATATTTTCAGTTTTATCCGGAGTTATATTTTACTCACTTATGTGCATGTATAACCGAGGTATTGATGTATGTACACTATATCTGATCTCTAATGTCTTGTCTAATTCAAGGTTTTTTCTGTTCTCTTGATCATATAACCTGTTGTCAATTGACCTTTTACGATCAATAGGGCTATTACGAAAGGTTTTATTATTGGATATTTGCATTGTGTTATCTGGATGAATTTGTAAACTCTTGATGGATCTCAATAAAAAAAAGAAGAAAAAAAAAGTAGTGCACCTTTCGTGCTTGGGGAACGCTTATTACATGATGGAATTGCGGGATGTGGTGAGTGCGTTATAGAACGAGTCGATTTCGTACTGTAGGTCTTATTGCTGAGAGGCGAAAGGTGCACGGCATTTCTGGTGGGGCATGTAACCACCCTATGGGGGTTTCCTGGTTGGCAGTATTTTGGGGGATGGTAAGTCACATGCGGGCATATCCACTCCTCGGGGGAGAGGATGGGTGCACAGGTGACTGATGGTGGTGCGCCGGATGCGACGAGCAAGGGAAGGATCTTCAAGGGAGGATGTTTGGAGGGCAAGTGAAGGAGAGATTGGGTATATAGAATGAGGTCAGCGAGTGAAAGGGGGAAGAGTGAAGCAAATGATATGGTCTTACTGGGGATGGGGTAGTGGGTGAGTTATGAATGGTGCGGGGAGAATGGAACTGTCTGGGTTATGTCAAGATTCATATTTTGGTATTATTGTTAATGGTAATAAAGTTCATTAGTATGTTAGCAACCTTGTCCTAATAAATGGCCTTTTACGCTATTACAACAGCGTGGGGTGTGGTTATTGCACGATGTCGGCCCCCGGGGGGGAGTGAAGGTCGCAGACCAGACGTCCCCTGTGGTGCTTCCTGCTGGCCACAGGACAGGGTGGGGACAGGTTAAGTTAGGGGGAAAGGGTGGGTTAGGTAGGGCTAAAAGGTGTCAGGAGAGGAGTATCCGGCCTCTTCCTGACACCAAGCACCACCGGGAGGGGAGAGTAGAATGTTAGTCCTCCCGCCCACCCTACATGTTGTAGGGCGATGGGTGGTAATTGATTTGCAGCGTGTTGCCAGTTTAGGGCAGTTTGCAGCGCGTAGGCGGTATTTTGAGGGGTGGTGAGTCCAGGCGCGGCCCATGGTAGGAGTGCCGGTCGGGCGGTGACGTGGGGCGGGGGAGGGGCAGGGTGGGGGGTAGTAAACTACGGATTAATGCCGAATACAGGTAAGTGAACATTTAAATAAATAAAACGAATTTCGTTGTGAGCGCTGCATCGCCAAATGCGATGCAGTGCGCGCAACAAAATTCGTTTTATTTATTTAAATGTTCACTTACCTGTATTCGGCCTTAATCCGTAGTTTACTACCCCCCACCCTGCCCCTCCCCCACCCCACGTCACCGCCCGACCGGCACTCCTACCACGGGCCGCGCCTGGGTGAGTCACATACGGCCATATCCACCCCTCGGGGGGGAGGGTGCACAGGTGACTGATGGCGGTGCACGGGATGCAACGAGCAAGGGAAGGATCTTCAAGGGAGGATGTTTGGGGGCAAGTGAAGGAGAGATTGGGTATATGGAATGAGGTCAGCGAGTGAAAGGGGGAAGAGTGAAGCAAATGATATGGTCTTACTGGGGAAGTAGAAGCGGGTGAGTTGTGAATGGTGCAAGGAGAATGGAACTGTCTGGGTTATGTCAAGATTCATATTTTGGAATTAATGTTAATGTAAATAAAGTTCAATAGTATGTTGGCGACCTTGTCCTAATAAATGGCCTTTTACGCTATTACATCAGCGTGGAGTGTGGTTATTGCACGATTTTCAGCTCTATCCCTATTACACAACATAGCACAGCAACTTTCCTTGCTGCGCTGCATTGCATGAAGTTTTATGCCCCTTGATTTCTAAGCACATATGGTATTGCACTCATTAATCTGTAAAGTGAAGGGCAATACCAGCAGCCTCCGACAGAAATAAATGATTGGCATTACAGTGAATTATATTTGGAAATTGAAACACATATTCTGGGCCAAATCCACAAAGGAAATGCTGTGACTTATTCTCGTTGTACTCTTGGCTTACTCCTGCATTCTTGGTGTGAGTGGGGGGGGGGTTGAGTAGGAGTAGGTTACACCTACTAATAACAAATTCTTAGCGACTCAGGCCCAATGTCTTCTTTTGCTCACAAAGAGAAAATTTGATTTCTTGTGTTTTTCTGAAGAAAGGGGTTCGATGGCACAAAGTATTTGTCTATACAGGTCGAAGAACACCCACGCTGCTTAAAGTAATTATATTGGCGGCTTTTTTACCAATAATATTTTCTCCTTGAAAACTTCAAGCGAAGATAACGATCTATCAAATAAAAAAACTTTCTCCATTAACCGGCAATTCCCTGTGAAGATTAAACTTGACACATGAAGACTCTTCACAATAAGAGACTCCGATGTAACCATTCCATTTATTTCAAGGTCGTAGAAAATCCAGTCCCGGATACAAGGAAGTTCGCCCAGTCCCGGAGGCGCGCGCAGTCCATTGAGATTTGCCTCCCAAATTTCACGAGGCAAATTGCTGCTGCAGCGATACTGTTTAATACTATCCTGGGACCTTGCTTCCTCTGCTGTAGAATATAAAGCCTGAGGCAAAAGAAAGTCTTCAAAGGACACTTTCAGCCAGGGGGAAAAAGTCAAGTGACAAATTAGATTTTTGCCTGAGCTTTTTTTTTAAAAGTGGATTTTTTTCATGCATCAGAAATAGCACGAAATGCACTTAATTAATACCCCTAGCAAATATTTCCAGCCAAACTCACTAGAGACAATGAAATGATGAAAAAGCATATGCTTCGCAGTGGGCTGGCGATGTGGATCCGAACCTAATCAGCGGTTCATTACTCGGTAAATCTCCATGTTTAACATAATGTGACCTAAGGAAAGCGACGTGGACGGAGCTGACACATTGCTCGAACTACCAAGTGCAGCAGCAATCAAGAGTGTTGATTGGCGTTTACAAAGCACCCAGGTGATCCATATGGAAGATAGCGTGCAACGAGCTAAAAATGTCTCATCCGCTCTGCCGTAGGTTTCCAGACACGCGCCGCACTTTATTTAACACCCGCAGCACGAAGCACTTAATGATTGCACAATACTACGTTTTTAGAATGGAATTTATAATGCTGATGGAAATTGTGCGAGAGACTTCAGAAAGATTCGTCCACAAAGAGGGAACCACTGTATACCTATTGAAGATTTTTTTTTTTTAATTAGGTAGATAAAAAGTAGAGATGGCGCTGGTAGACAACCACTATTGTTTTGTACAGCGTTGGCCTTTTAAATAGATATGAATATATGGTGGGATCTCTTCTCGCCCTGGGTTGACCTATTCTGCGGCCCTCAGCACCAGTGCAATCTTGATTCAGCCTCACTGTGTGAAGATGCCATCTTCACTAGATTCTCCTCCTCCCTACAAACAGTCCTAAACTTTGTGAGTAACCAGAATATGTTTATACGTAGTTTCACTGTGTTGTGAGTAATACACTGTAGTGAAAACTAGAGCATGTTATCATATTGTACTGTATTGCAGCTGCCTTTATACAGCGCTTCATACCACTGACCAGGCACCAAATTGCTTTGGATGAAAGGTAGCGCCCTACTTTGTAGGTTGCGCTTAGTTTTTGGGCTGTCAGTTTGTAGTATGGCCTATGTGGCAAGGGTGTTTTTGATGCACTTGATGACCAGAGTGGGGCTTGTATGGCGTCATATGTAAGGCTTGAAAATGTAGTTACTTTTTCGGAGTTTTATATAGCGCCAACTTGACCCGAAGGTATCAGAGCGCTTTACATGAGCACCAGTTACTTTACACAAGGACACATTCATTTGTGTTAGGCACAGGGAGATTAAGTGATTTGCCCGGAATCACAAGATGTTTGTTGAGCGTCATTGCCGAGACTCGAACCCCGTTCCCAAGATGTGAGATCGACCGCCCTTGCCCCTTAGGCCACATCATCTCCTTCTCTCCCACTTGAGGAGGAATGTGAGAGAGAATGCATTAGCCTGTAGAGGATCATTGTGCCTTGTTAGAAGGGTGCAAGTGTAACCAATGGAGGAAGTGTTTTGATATTGAATGTTGTGAGCAGTGGCTTACTCTTTTTGTGTTACTGCAACTGTATAACTGCACTTGTGAGTGGAGTGGATTGGTGTGACAGAAAGTTGTGCACGTGACAGTGCCTAATAGACTTGTGAGAGCTTTGGCTCAGGTGCTTGAGTGGATTGTTTTCCTGCGATGTGTGTCCTCCTTGCCCCCCATTGTGTGGAAGATTATTTCTGGTTCTGAGTCAGTGAGATCAAAAGTAATTTGCTGAAAAAAGAGGGAAATCTATACTGCTTTTCTGAATTCCAGGTAGCAGTGAATGTTTCTTGTCATTGCCAGGTTGGAATTTCATAACTTTGTTGGATGTACAGAGAACGTGATGAATGAATGAAAATGAAATTTATAAAAAAGATTTGACAAAAGTGTCCCCTGGCGCTGAGAGCTGACCTGGAGCACCTAGTATAACCTAAGAAGCTGAATACACTCCATTCACACTTTACATTGAAACATACTTGGTTACAATGAAGTCATTTGGACTTCCCATCCACTCTTATTCGCCATTGTCTTTCTCTTGATACTTATATGGACACAGTAGTTTCTAAATTTGATTCCTGCAGTACACACTTCTTGGATTCTTCCATTCGCTAAAAGCTGTGCTGTGAGAAACCGTGGATTGTTATATGGTGTGGTGGTGCGACCTTACTGTGCAATAATAATGCAATCTCTTATCAGGTCCAGCCCGATTTGTACGCAAAACTTTATCTCAGTCTTGGGTAGCTGTGGCACAGAGAAGTCAGGCTTTATCAAAGGAGCAAGTGTAAAGCATTAAGAAGAATCAAAACAGTATATAGGAAGATAGCACAACACAATAAAAATCCAACACCAAATTATAAAAATAGTTTATATTTATCTCTTTAAATAGACAACAAAAATAAACCAGAAGTTTCCAGAGATATGATTTTTTTTAAAGAAACAATAAATCACTGCTTTTCACTCAACGCGATAGATCTTTGTCACCTATCACAATAGAATTTTAGGGTTTGCCACGACAAGCAAGTTGAAAACAACTTTATGGGCACTCTTGGGCATGCCAGCTCTGATAGAGAGCCAATTACAGGGACCAATATTGTCCAGGGTGACAGTTACCTTTCAGTTTTAACAGTCTCCAGTCCAGTTCTGAATCCTTGGGTCAAACAGCAATTGAAGTGAATAGATTGGTCCTGATGCAAGGGATACCATACGGCACTCTGACAACTCTCCTGTGTCCAGAAGACTGGGGGGCAAATTTTGAGGTTCATTACTCAGTCTCCCAGGCTGCACCTCAATGCCCAGCATCAGCCAGGCTTCTTGGCACTGAGCCTTCAAGGGTGCAGGCTACTTATCTTTTTTGGACTTGTGGCTGTAACAGGGAGTCAACCAACTGACATTTGGAGTCACCTCTGCAGTATAGCACATGTGGACAACTTTTCCACAAGTGAAGTACCACAGACACAGTCCTCTATCTCACAGTTCACAGGTTCAGCAGGTGCAGTCCAGACTTCGGTGCATCCTCTCTTTGCTGGGCAAAGGGAGCAGCAGCAGCACAGTTCCTTCTTTGATATTCTCTCCAGTACAGATGTGATCTGAGGTCTGGGTGCCAGGGGTGCCACTTGTATGCCCACTACAAGCCTAGGGAGATGTGATGACTAACTAGCCAATGAGCTATGAGGTCCTCTCCCGGCTGATGATGACTTTCTGTGAAGTGTGGGATCTCACTACCCCAAAATGCACTATTCTGCCCGCTCCCAACATGGTGAGAACCATTGACCTGTGGCGGGCACTCCATAGCCCAACCTAGAATTGAGTGTGGCTACCTGAGGGCAGCACTCCCCTTGAAAAACTGGCTTGATAATGGCTTTTCCCTCTCTGCCAGAGATAACAGCCTGTCTGTTTAAACAAAAAAGCAGCCCCTTCTTAGTGCAACTGCCATTTGCCCTTCAAAGGCGGCTTCCCCTTTGAAGCTCGCCAATTTGGGCTCACACCTATTCTGGCCTTCCTGCTTGGAGTAGGTCCCACTTCTTTTTTTGGCAGGTCCATTGTCGTCTTCTTGAGTGTAGTTCTCACCGCTCCCCAGGAGGGCAGCAGGCTGTCTCGAGGACAGCAGCTGTGTGCAACCACAGCCACTGGAAAAGTTTGGGCAACAAAATGGCAACTTTCTAAAGTTGTCATTTGTAAAATAGTTACATTAAATCCGACTTCGGGAACAAGCCGGCTCATTGCACGGATTCTTTTAATACCTTGAAGTATCATATTTAGTAGTCCCATTTGGATGCTAGCACCGCCGATTTGGCATCGTGTAATTACATACTTACCAATGGGGCTACTAGAGTTACTGCATTAAAAACAACAAGGTGTGAATTTTACTGTCAGAACATGTAAAGTTAACAAAAAACCTGTACTTCCTTTTAATACAATGCACCCTGCTTTCGGGCTTATCAGGCCTGTCTTAGGGGTGCCTTATAAATATTAACAAGGAAGGTTTAGGGTTTGCTATTAGTTTAAATGGCAAAGTTGAGGTAGCAGTTTAAAAATGCAGTCTGCAATGTCAGACAATAGGTGCCCCAGTCAATGAGGAACACTTCATTTACAGGCCCTACATACCCCTGGTACCATATACTAGGGATTTATAAGTAAGTTAACTTATGCCAATTATGGGTAAACCAATTAGGCACATACATTTAAGGGCTAGAACACATGCACTGGGGATTGGAAAGCAGGCCTTTGTGCATTTCAGAGTGAGTACAGCATTACATAATAATCAAACAATGGAGGCAAAAAGAGGGTGTAAACCTGCAAAAAGTCATTGTCCTAAATGTGCAATCTTCCTGTAAACAACCACCTGCTCCTTGGTTCACCCAGCAACTTAGATACCTTAAACTGCAATGTAAACGGGTGTAAAGAGCAGGGTGTTAATACTATTCTCATCTCATTTAGTCTAATTACTGAGCCATTCTGAAAACATATCACAGGCTAATTAGACCCATCCATTCCGCCGTCTATGCCAAGTGCATCTCTTTTACTCCTAATAATGCTAAAGACATTTTTCAAAATTGTGAACTTGATTGTTGACCCCAATTGCTGCTCTCAACGACTAGTCCCCTCTAAGGCTTTGTGCAATGATTTGTCTCAAATTTTCGATTACAAAGTTAATAATGCATTGCATTGTACGGCATTGCAATTGTATTTATGTAGCATTTAATACCCCTGACAGGGCCTTAAAGTGCTTAATCTCCATAGTCTCCCGACGACTCCGATTCTTCTCCCATTCTGTCATCTTCGACTGGGCCGTCTCTCTCAATTTCTACCTAAGCTTTCCTTGGAGATGACTTCCCAACTCCTATGCTGTATGAAATCAGATTCTCCTTCTGACCCTTGACAGGCCCCCATTTTTCACTCCTTTTTTACTTATATTTTCCAGGTCTAGCAGGAGCTATGTAACCTCCCTCGTTTTTGCTCCTCTGTTCTTCTTACCTGGAGACAAGCCCCAGTGACCCCTTTGTTGAGAAAATCCTTCAGCTACTACATTGAGTACCTTCGTCCCATTTCACTCCTCCTGTTTACAATCAACATTTTGGAGAAATGAAGTAATCATCAACTTGCTTCAATTATATTCAATTCCTGTCTGACTGGTTGATGGCCCTTAATTTTTTGATTTGCCTTTAACTTTTGAACAAAATTTGGCAGTCTACTTACTCAGTCAGGTAAGTTGCAACCTGCCAAGTTTTGTGAAGATCCACCGACGAGAAAAGAAGTTAAGTTTGGATGAAAAAACAAGTTATTTCACATTTTAGCTCCCAATTCTACTGCCTGACGGATTAACACAAAATTTGGTATGAAGGTAGTTCTTTACTCAGATCATGATTCTTTTTAAGTTTAATGTGAATCTGTTCAGTAGTTTGTGCGATATAAGCATTTAAAAAAGTTCCCAAATGGTCTTTACAGGGTTAACACCTTTGTATAGCTCTTCCATTTTTAAACCTGTCACTAACATTCGTTTTTTAAGTTTTTTTCCCCCCCAAAAATGGTTGGCAGTAATAGAGCTGAGCTTTTTTCTGTCATGCTATAACTTGCAAGTGCACTCTCAATCGTGAGCTTATGCTGTGAAAAAACATTCCCACAGTCATTTGGGGCCATTGGGGGCTAACCCCAAAGGCGACAGGCTCCGGATCAGTGGTCAGGTGTACCCAAAAGAGTGAAAATGCAAGGCCCTCCTGAGAAAAAGTGACAAAAATAGCGTGTGACTTAAGAGTCAGAGTTGACTTTGGAGCTCGCCAGTGGGCATTTTAGGTGCTGGATTCGAATCCCATTTTGTGTGTGACTCACTTTCTTCTGGGTCGTGATTTTAGGACAGTGTAAAAAAGAAAGCACAAGCATAGCCATACACTGAAATTAGTGTCTGGCTTTGCTTGAAAGGCAGGAGGTTGAGCACAGGGCCTGACCACAAGCTGGACCTGTGCCCAATCCCAGTTCAGCAGTGCCCACTGCATGTTGGGTGCAGGGACTATGTTCAATCCTAAATGCGCATGGCCGAAGGTCACAAATAGAGGTGTTGAGTGCCGTCGCAGGTTGGGTGCAGGGCCTGTGCAGGCTAACCCCTACACCCAACCATGTTGTGTCTGGCAAAAGTGTGCATAGCACAGGCTCTGTGCCAAACCTTCACTGGGCATGGCCAAAGACCATATGCAGTGGGGGTTGGGTGCCCATATTGAGTTGGGCAGGTTCAGAGACCAAGAGCCACAGTGCAGCAGGGGTTGTGCACTGTGCATGGATAGCTCACAACCAAAGGCCATGCACAATGCAGAGTAGGTGCTCCATCAGTCCCTGCCTTCAACTGATCAGAGAGAATGGCTTGAGGCTGTGCGTCGTGGGGGTTGGACACTCACAGCGAGTTTGGCAGCTTTGGCAGCCAACCACCACAGTGCATCTAGGGTGGTCGCTGTGCATGTGCAGCACACAGCCAAAGGCCATGCGCAGTGCATACTGGGTATTGCTCCAGACCGTGCAACCAACTCTTTGAGTGCACAGCTGAAGGCCATCCAATGTGGTTTATTGGAAATTAAGTACACCATAAAGAAAAAAATGAAATTTGCTAATAAAGCACACTTGTCTGAGTCCCCATGCACAAACACCTATTTGTCAATAGCACAGATACACAAAAACAGTTACCAGAAGAACAACATGGTGAACCCGATGAGTTATGCTGTGTGCGTTCATAAACATATTTTCATAGTTTTACGCATTTGAGCCAGAACTAAAACAAATATGTATGTAGATTAGACAGTGGCAGTCGCCACTGTGTAGTTATAGTTAGGAACATGTTTACATAGACATGACTTTTTTGGTTTGCTAATAACTTTGCACAGTTAAACGAATCTTCATGAAACGTTCTAGAAAGCTATATCTTTACACAGAAAGACTGCATTTTGTGGTTTGGTGTAAATGTGTTCAGTAGTGTGAGAGAAATTAAGCTTCAAAATATATAGATATCTTGTGACAATATACTACATACAGGGTATCAAGGGAATACTGAGATATTAAAGGCAAATGAAGCATACTGATTGGCTGGATCCATGGGACCACGACTGGTCCTACGGGACCAAGGGCTGTGATTGGCTGGCCGCAACATGAAGAAAAATGTTATGAGTGCCATTTTAGGACTTGGGGACTCTGTTCCAATGTCTTGAAAAAAAAACAACACATTAAGGGTCAGGATAGGGGTAAACTGATTCCCTAGCCCTTTGTGCAGAGGGACACCCCCAGGGGTCAAAGTGAATTTTTTTTTGCATCACAGGGGACTTGTGTAAGTCATCATGGAAATTCGTGGGAGTACAGGGAAATTATAGCAATATTACTGTGAGATTACAATGGGGCAAAATTGAAAAAAAAGGTTAGATAGCTGTCCATAGTCTGTTGTGTGACTGTGGGGGGTTGGCCAGCAATCGGGGGTGGGCCACTCACCGGGGTTCCAGCAGACAGACCAACTTAGGCATGGTAATAAAATATTTCTTTACGCTAAAACACTCTAGAAATTCACTGAAAAAAAAACCGTTAAAGTGCCGTTATAGTTGGGTTAAAAAGTCAGTTAAAATGTTACATTCTAAACTATAAATACCACTGAAATTCACCAGTTATAGATAACTCAAGGAATTATAACTCATGCTGTCGCCATGCACCACTTATGACCTTACATATTACATCATTCATGACATGTTCTATCACATCAGTGCTAACATCACTGCTGACATCTGAAATGACATCTTTGATGACAACATTGTGCTTGGCGGGGGCAAAAGTTGTAGTTTCTTGAGTAAAATATAACTGGTGCATATCAGTGGTTTTTAAAATTTTGAAGTGTAAAATTTTAACTGACATTTTCACCTAACTATGACGTAAATTAAACCTTAGTTTTTTCAGTGAACATATATTTAAAAGTAGAGTTATACGCATGATTTCTAATAATGAAAAAGATACTGTTGCACCGCAGTAGATTTCAGATGTCATCAGTGGTCTAAATATGTGAGATCATAAGCATTTCATCATAGCTGTGCAAGTTATGTATAATTGGTGATTTTCAATGGTTGTTTGGTTTGAAAACCGTGCTTTTTTATTATTAAAAGACCTACGTACAACTCCACTTTAACTTTTATTTTTCAGTGAATTTCGAAGTTTTTTTAAAAAATACAAGTTAAGATCTTACTACTTTATTTACGTATAACTTCACTTTAACCTTTTTTTTCAGTGAATGTCTATTTTTTTAAATCTAAATTAATATCATATGTCTGTGCCTAAACTACCTGCCTGTAGCCAGGCCCTGCACCAGTGGGGTTAGCCACATTGCCTGGGCTACAGCCAGGCCCTGAAGAGGATCCCCGCATGGGCAGCCAAATCCTTTCTCCCCACAGCCGTTGGCCAGGCATGGCAGGGGGTTGGCTGCAAGGGTTGACCTGCGGCCAGGCCCTGCATCCAACCCTCTGTGGGTGAACAAGCTACTGTGTTCAGTCAGCAGTCCACAGACCACCCACCTCAATTTCTCCCTTCTTTTCAAATATTTTCGTTTGTTTCTGCAGGAGCACAGGAGTCTGAGCTGGCTCCCTCTGGAGGTTTGCGGAAACACATGGGGACCATGCTGGCTCCTGTGGTAATGCCACAGGATCATTACAACCTGAAATTTATTTGTTTAATTCTGTGCCCAGAGTCTGGCCCTCTGGGCTGAGGGGTCCGGATAGCCATACCTTGCCCCATATAGCCTTCTTAATTTTACCTTTCAGGACTCGGGGACTGAGTCCCTGAGTCCTGTAATGGTGGCTTCAACATTTTTCTTCATGTTGTGGCCAGTCAACCAAATTGCTCAGTTTCATGGGTGCCCTGAGGCACCAGCCAATCAGAATGTTTTTATCCTTGTGGAGTCCAGGCCAATAGATATCGCTATTTTTAAAACTTAATTTCTCCAAAACAGCTGATCAATTTACACCAAATTACAAATAGCATGCTTTCAGGATAAGAATCTATCTTCCTGCCAAATTTGGAATAATTCTGTTCAGCTTTTTTTTCTGCATCCCTGCGGATATTGCATGGGAGGAAAAAGCGTTTTGGAACACCACCCTTTTTTCTCAACACTGTCTTGATGGATCACCCTAGACATTTTCTAAGAAGGAGCAAAGATGGATGAACTTTTGTTTTGTGATGATACAAAACTTAGGAACAAAGTTCATCTACTGTGTTTTTTCCTATGCTAATTCCCATAGTAAAGTTAACTCTCCAATACAGAAAAATCAGCTCAATGGAATTACACCAAATTTGGCAAAAAGTTAGAGCTTTATACAGAAAGTGTGCTTTCCGTTATTTGTTGTATACCCACTCAATGTTTTTTGAGGAATATGTGTTTAAAAAGGTGCTTGGGATTGGCATGAAGCAGTTAACCCTGGTGAAAAGTTAAAGATATCTGGACCTTGGTGTCCAGATATGCTTTAATTGGCCAATTTGAAGTAGGTGGGCAAATACTGATTGGCTGACCACAACAGGAAGAATATGTTGTGGCAGCCATTAAAGGACTCCTGAAAAAATAAAAGGCCACAAAAGGAGGCAGGGTGGGCACACCCTGACTCCCAGTGCTATGTGGGTGGGGCCAGGAGGTCTGGAAAGTCCCCTCCTGGTGGCAAGAATGGTCCATCAGGAACAAAATGATAGCAAAAGTGTCCAAAATGACCCATCTGGGCTGAAAAAATAGTCAAAGAAGCTTAGTCCCCAGGGTGGACTAGCCAGGGAGAGGAAGTGAGTAGTGCTCTGGAAGGAGGAGTGTATGGAGTCCTTTATCTCCGGGCCTGCCATCTCCCCAGGAGACGACACAACAAAAGACAGTGAAATGAGTGTTGTTATGCTCTTTTGACATCTGTCCCTGGGTGCCTCCATCTCCTTTGAGACCCGAAGGAGTTGATAGGGCAGAGTGGTCCTACTGGCCTTGTGCCTGTGTCTGGAAGGGGTGAGAGTGCCTGTCATGAAGTCTCCTGCCCTCATTGACCACAGGTGGAAAGAGTGCTGTGCTCCTTCTCCCACCCATATTCATAGCTGGCAGCGAGCAGAGAAGAATGCTGACTTCTCTGCAGTCTGTAGCAGTTGCGCACATGATGCGAGAAGTTGGCAGGGGCTGGAGGGGCTTTGGGGCTCCCCGAGTGGCCCTCAATCAAAAATGACTTCTGTGAGTGCCCCTGGGGGCCTGGGGCACACTTCAAATTTAACAACAGTTTTGCAGTGGTGGCAGCATCAAAGGGCCGCCACGGGATTACAATCAGCTGGGGCTTGGAATGCCCCACAAACCCTTGCAATGACTATTTAAAATTTACATGTTCTGCTTGTGGTGCCCCAGAGAGGCAGCAGGCACCATAAATGGGTGGTTAAGGATGTGCTTATAGCATGTTAAAATTTGAAGAAAAACTCATGCTCTCATTTTATTTAAATTGTAAGTCTTCATTGACAATTATAATACTTTCAATTATAATTTATGTATCTCAATAAAAGTCTTAGTAATATTGTTTTGATAATCAACAAGCTAACAGTGAGCCATTATGTGCCCTAAAGATAGTATTGTAAGGTGGTACTATCACTAGCATTTTAAATGGTGTTGTGTTGGTCTAGTATGTGGTCTATTGTGCTTTTATGGATGTAGTGACACCCTGACAAAGTAAAAGGCCTGCCTTTTGATAACAACACCTCCTTATATTGTGACTAGTATCAGTGGGGGTATCATGCTATTAGGGCTTGCATGGGGTGTAGACTGCTAGAAAGGTGCCACTAGATGTATTTCCACCTTCCTATTTGTATATATTTGTAAATTAATGTCTAGTATTAAGTAGCATGTGGATAATAAAGTTATTTTAGTAAGTAAAAGCACTGTCTGGACAATGATTCATTCAGCGTGATTCATTACGTACCTGTGGACAGTGGTACTAGCTCACACCACCTCCCTTGAGTAGCCCTTGGACCACCCTGCATCACTACACTGAAAGAGTCAAGTGCTACAATGATGTACATGGTGCCCAGTAGACAGAAGGTTGTGGGATTATTACTTGAGGAGGACCATATCCTTCCTAATTCATAGCCCACTTTCTTACATTGACTAGGTTGCACCCAACCCAGCTACACAGAAATGTACTGAAAAAAACTAGGATTAAAACGAGGCTATGTGTTGAAATGAGATAAGACGTAACGTTTGAAAAATAAAGAAAATCACTTAAAATCGCCAGTTATAGTTCAGTAAACTAACTATGACTTGCGGGCCATCATGCACTGCTTATGACCTCACATATTAAATAAATCATAACATGTTAATTGACTTCATTGATGACATCACTGATGAGATCTCAAATAACATCATTAATGACATCGCTGATGATATCACTAATGACATCATCAAAGCTACCTCTCGTCAAATAGCTCTATAAACCGCTTAATCATGTAAAAAGAATTTCAGTGAATTTATGAGACTTTTTTTAACTTAAGGTACAGTCATATTACTATACATAACTATAATGTCACTTTTGTTTAGTTTGAAAATGCTTTATTACAAGCTGATATGTGCATAATGAGCATCAATGAAAGCAGAAGCTAATTGGAATGTTCAGAAAAATATATAACAAAGAAATTACCTACAAGTTGCTATAATATGGTACTATATTAATTTAAACCAGAAAAATAGCATTTCATAGAGATTTTTGGAAGAATAAGCGGGTGAAAAAAAGAGGGAGAAAGAAGGGAAAGAAGGAGAGGGAAAAGAGGGAAATTATAATTGAGTAAATGGAACTGAGCATAAACAATGGAATCATAAAATGTAAAGTAGGCTATTAACACTGTAGGATATTCATGGAGGTTCAAAAATGGTAGTAGCATCAGGAGAAGTAGCAGGTTGCCTAGATAGGAAGGATGTAAGCAGAATCCATAACAAATCTCAATTAATCATCAGCTATGTGAATGTAACATTGGCTCTGTCCAACAAATGTTCGTGACATAGCATGTTCAACCATAACACAAACAAGATATTGGTAGTATCCTTCTAATTAGACATAAAATTTGTAATGCAATAGCAATGACTAGGTCTCCAAGCTTTGTAACCATGACATCAGAAAGCCATATATGAGAGGAACCTCCCAAAAAGATATGTACTTTATCAAACTGCAGATTTATAGAGCTTTATCAGCTATCTTATCCCACACTTGTAACCAGAATTAATTTACATGTGGACATTCTCAAATCATATGTACAATGTTCCTATTTTTCCTATGACAAAACCAACATCAGTTGAGGGTTTAAACCTGTAAACAGACATAGGAGTTAAAAAACATCTATTGTAGAAAAAGAATAATGTTTGTGTTGTGCTAGCAGAGGGAGATGTGGAGTGCATTTTAGATCATATTTTATAGGAAAAACTAGTTGATGATCAGTTTCCCATTGTACCTCAACTGTAATCTTTGGTCTATCAGCAAACATCTTGTGTAAGTTCTTATATATGTAGGAAGCACGTGCTTCATTGGAGAAGCTAAAAGCAGCATACAAAACTTGACTACTGGGATTTAACAGTGAGGATGAAGAGGAGATTTGTAAAAGTATTGCCTTTAGATGTTCATATCGGGTAGCGTAATGTGAGGATTTTCAAAATGTATGTTGTCATTCATGAAAGTCAAGAGGGGCTTCATTAGAAAGAAGTTGACCTACTTCTATAATACCTTTATGTATCCAGTCTTTCTAAAAGAGTACTCTGTTGTTTATTTTAATATTTTCATTATACTAGATAGGGAATAACTCTACATTTTTAAAATCGGAAAAGGAGCATGTGAGTATGGGCTTAACTGGACAGACAGAGTGACTAAGTGTAGGTAAAAAGAACGACTTAGGGGGTTGTGAAATATAAACCATGTCTCAAACTGAAAAATGTGTGATTAGGGAGTTCTCTAATTTGTGCTAAATTGGAGGAATAGAGTGAAATTCATCTGATAGGGAAGTCCAACTTTGTTTAAGGATAAAGGCAGAATGATACTTCTTAAAATTGGGAAAATTAACCCCACCATTACCTTTAGATTGTTGAAGTTTGCATAATGATATACTCACTTTCCGCTTGTTCCATAAAATTGTATAAGCAAGCTATTAATAGATTGAAAATATTTGTGTCAAATTTTAACAGGAAGCAAAGCTAGATAAAAAAAAATAATTGCCAACAGCATCATTTTAATGCTATCCATCCTTTTCCACCTAGGCAAAAATAAAGGGGAGCAACGGTTGGACAAAGTCAATATTTTAGTTCTAGGATTAACAGAAATAGTGTCTCTAAAGGAATTAGAATATAAAATACTGAGGCATTTAATATTTCTATAATTCCATGTAAAGCCTGAATCTGTAAACATCCCTTGAAAACAATATTTATTTAGAGGCAAGACTTCTGATTTGTCTATATTTAATTTACAGCCCTAAACTTCCGAGTATTTTGTTAATGTATGAAAGAAATTGGGAATAGTAGTCTGAAGTTCAGAAACAAAACGCAAAGCATCACCCCCATAGGCAGTGAATTTGACTTCAATGTCTTTATGCTTGTAACCAGAGAAGTCGGAAGATCTGCAAACAAGTTCCAAAAAATGTTCTAGAGGCAAACTAAAAAGCAGAGGAAATAACAGACACTCTTGTCTTGTGCCCCTGAGTAGTTGGAAATATTGGGATTGCAAACTGTTGACAAAAATAGAAGTTGAGGTTTCAGAATATATTAGGCTAATATATTTGAGAATGTGAGGACTACAACCGTAATTGATACGCAAGCTCAAGAACTTCGCAAATATCTTACAGGCAGTATTTATGAGGGAAATGGGTTTATAATACTGCAAAGGGACAGATCCTTGCCCTTCTTGGAAATCAAACAAAGCATAGCTTTGAGAAATGTACAATGTGCCCCATTTTGTGAATGAAAATCTTGAATCAGTGACTTTGGAACTAGGATCTGTGAGAGCTGGGAATAAAATGAGACAGAGGAACATTCCGGGCCAATAGCTTTGTCTTTTGGCAGTTTGGTAATAGCTTTCTTAAGCACAGCAATTGATACACCTGTGTCTAGGGAGGAAAGATCAACTGTATGATCTGGATGTTTAGGAATAGAATTCGAGAGGCCATCCATAGTCTCTTCTGCTGGGGAGTGCTCTGGAGTATATAATTGATTGTAATAATCAGTGAAACACTCCAAAATCTTTGAACCAGTTCAGTGTCTATTTCCATCCTTATCAATAATAATACCTATATTACATTTTTGCCTCTTAACGTTTAGGTAATTGGCTAATAATTTGCCTGCCTTATTACGTCCACCATAATATTTAGCATTAACTTTTAATACAGTGCCACAATCACTTTCAAAATATTGCTTGTTATACTGTATTTGGCCTTAATCAAGCGGGCCATAATATTGTTCTGATTAGAGAAATAGTAATCATGTTCAAGAGTTTTAATTTCTTTTAATAATTCTGAAGATTCAAGCCCTTTCTTTTTTTAATGTGTGACATAATCTATAATAAATTCTCTAGCAGTTGTTTAAATGCATCACAGATAAAAGTCATCTTAGTATCGGAAGTGAGATTAAGATCAAAAGATTCTGTGGAAAATATTTCAAATTGCTCAGCAAAACTTTTATCATATTATTAAATCTCCATTTGTTGGATCATAGAATTTTTGGCAGTAAATCTAAGTTGACGATAACTGGGGGATGATCCAAAATAAGGAAAGAGCCAATTTCAGTGTGTAACATAGATTGGAAAGCATTCTGGGTAAAAAATGTATAATCTATTCTAGATTTGGATTGGTGTACAGGGTAATAAAAAAATAAAATCCGCAACATCAGGGTGAAAGGATCTCCACGCATCAAGCACCCCCTTTGATAAGACTGATTTTTTTTAAAGCTTTTTGCATTTTGGTGGGTATACATTTGTTTTGTGAACTTCTATCAATAAAGGGATTCATTTACTGGTTGCAATCCCCCCGATAATAAGGTTATCAGATGGGCAAAACAATAACTGAGTGGAGAAATTATCCTAGAATTGAACATCAACTCCCATGGGGCTATAAGCAGTACAAATGGAGAGCAGTGTATCATTTATCTTGAGATTCAAATGAAGCTATCTGCCTTCATTGCCCTTAGCTTCATTTGCAATCTGTAATTGTAAGGATTTGTGAAAAAGAATAACTACACCATTTTTATTATTAGTAGGAGGGGAACAAAACACATGGCCAAACCAGCCCATTTGTAAACAGGTAATGTTGGTTTCCCTAACACGAGTTTCTTGTAACACAGCAATCTGGTGTTTTAACCTGTGTAGATGGGTAAGAACTCTTTTTTTTATGGGGTTATGAAGTCCTTTAACAGTCTATTAAATAATATGCAAATTACTCATATGAAACATGTGGAAGAAAAAAGAATCACTAACAGCTTAGATAAACCTATATTATGCATGACAATAACCTCAAATAAATATAAAAGGCACAGGCATATGATGCACCAATAACAAAAGGCTGCAGAATAAATAGCAAAATGCAATCAATGTAGAATAGAAAAAAAGGAGGAGATAGAATAATGTGAAAGAGAAGAAACAGAAAAGGAATAGAAAAAAGGGAGAAACCATAACTCCCTGTGATTAGTAGAGAGAAGATGGCAAAAAGTTGCAGGACTTTAACCATAAGTGTTAGTAGAGAGACAAAAGGTACAATATGTGTACGAGGGGGTGGAGCGTAGATACAGAGGTCAGTCAAGGGCAGACTCCCGGACATAGTAGAAAATAGAATAAGCACGATAGAGGTAAAATGATTAGTATATATGGTAGAAAATAGAAAATAATCACAGGAAATGAAAAAGGGAAGAGAGATAAATTGTAAAGATAAAAACAAGAAAAGTTGTAGAGAAATGCCAACACTGATTGAGAGAAGAGATTAGTAGATGTGGGAACAAGGGACAAAGAGACACAGGAACAAAGAACACATCAATTCAAATGTCATAGACAAGCAATAGACCTGTAGGGAAAAAAAAAGAAAATGAAGAAACAATAAGTAACAATTTAAGGAACCCAGTCTATGAAAAGACATAGATTAAATGACATCAGTGAACAGATAAGTGAGAAAAAAAAAAGAAGTTCAACTTTTGTCAAGGTCCATCGCTTCTCCCTTGTGCATGTGAGTAAACTGTTTCAGATCCGCTGGATTTGTGAAGGCAGATGCTTTGTCCCTGAAAGTAACTTTGAAGAGACAGTGATGATAAGTTCATATCTAACAGTCATAGATCTTAAAGCTAGACGTAAACCCAAAAACTCCTTCAATCGATTGGTCGTCAACCTAGCTACATCTTGACTGCAGAAGATCTTATGACAAGACCATAACATTTGTTTGTGTTGTTTTGCAGCTGAGAGAACCTTCATAAGATCAGAATACTGCAGAAAAAAGACTATGATCCCTATTGGATGAGCAGAAGTGGAAGGTGACATGGATGAAGATCCAATAAGATGAGCCTCTTTAAATATTGAGTTCATAACAATCTTTCAGGCCAAGAATCTTGGGAATATTGAGCTTAATGAGCATGATGACATCAGACCCTTCTCTTCCTTCGGGAAAAAACATAAATTCTTAGATCATTGGACCTATTGTGATTTTCAAAGCCCTCTGTATGTTTTTTTTAATACATTTCAATTCTTTGGACAAAGAGGTTACTTTGGCCATTACATTCTGAGCAGCACTAACTCACTACTCGACCTCTACAAGCCTGGAATCAAGATGAGACCACTTTTCTTTAATTTTCTGTAGAGCAGAGCTTGTCTCCACAACAAATGGCTTCAGCTTCTTAACTTCATTCATTATATCTTCCAATGTTAGAGGTAACGGCGATTTCGTGGAAGAAGTTGGATCTTCTTTTGCCCTCTTATTTACGCTACCATTGGGTTCCTTATGGAAATTAAGAAGGGGGTGGGAGAAGCACAGGATTTCGAAGAGGAGGGAAATTGGTTATACATTATGGTAGAAGTGTAGGAAGGTGGAATCTGACTATATGGTTGCCCCCACTTTTTTTCTGGTGTTTTGCTGGTTTATGACTTAGTTGGACTGGGATCCTGCTATTCAGGGCCCCAGTCTATCTGCTTTCTCTGTAAAATGGTTTCCATGTGCCTTAGGCACATCACTGATTGGAATCTGGAGTGCCCTTATAAGTCCCTAGTATATGGTATACTATGTACCCAGGGCATAGGTACCTCAGAGGCCTACCAGGGGCTGCAGCATGTATTGTGCCACCCCTGGAAGGCCATCCAAACTGACACCACAGGTCTGCTACTGCAGCCTGGGTAAGGTGGTGCATGCACCCCTTACTGTGATACAGGTTACCTATATCACTATATACATACACACATATAAACCTATAAGTCACTCCTATGGAAGGCCTTATCAATCCTGAAGGCAGAGTGCGTGGTTCCTATGTGAGAGGGTGCCCCTGCATGAGCAGGGCCCCTCTGCAGCGTTCGGAGACCCTTCTCTGATGCTGTTTGTAGTGCAGCCTGACCATATACTCTTAAGCGCATTATAACCTCGCGTTAAATGCTAACTTTGGAATGGCTGCACCTAAACATGTCGTGTTTGGTGTCAAACATCTTGGAATACTACCCCCCGCCAATTCTGGTGGCGGGGGTAGCATTCCACCCTTTTAGAGGGAGAGACATGTTAACCCTGGCTTGGCCGGTAACTTCTTTCTAAAGCCCTGGCATCACAAAATGGATGCTGCTGCCACAGACACAAGTCTAGCCTCCTGCTGCTGGATGAAACTCCGGCAGGGGAGGCCTGGACAATAGGTTTCCTGTCCCAGGGAGGTGTGACCACCTCCCCAGACAGGATAGTGTGTATTGGGGCTGGGCGGGAGCACTTTCGGGTGCTTTGAAGTCCTGCACTGGGGGCACACTTGGTGTCCCTGTGCATACCCCAGTTCAAACCGGATCAGGGGCTTGCAGCCCCTGCTTTGGTGTGAACTGGACAAAGGAAAGGGGTGTAGCCACCCCTCTGCCCTGACCCACCCATAGGTGGGGCCACAGAGTAAGTCCAACCCCTAAACTTAGTATAAGTATAGGAACCCAGTCCTTAGGACTTTAGATTATCCCTGGACGAAACTCTGACACAGAATCCTGGACCTTCGACGCTCTACTCAAGACTAGAGGACTGAAGAATCTCCCTTGGGGTCAAGGAGTGACTCCCCTGCTTGGCAGGCACCAAAGAAGCAATTGTCTGGTCTGCATTGCCTAAGCTCCCGTCGGACGCCAAAGTCTTTGCATCACCAGAGGTGGATTTCCAGACTTCCCCGAGGCTGCCCTGAGTCCCCAGCAAAGCTGAGGCCCATAGCTATCGTGGGTAACGTGGAACCATGACCCCTGGACACAGTACGCATTTGCTAGTGCATCCTCTTCTGGATCTCCCACGAAGTCATGCTTTGGGCTCTGAGTAGCCCTAGCCTCCAGCACCAACTGCACTGAACATCACTGGCCTCCACTCCACGAGTGTCCTGTGAGCCAGATCCACGTGCACAATCTTGAGGCTCCTTCGCGGTCACTAGCCCGTTGGCTAGTAGCCCTTCACGAAGGCCAATCCTTTTCTTCTTGGGCTCCCTGGCTTGCCCTCACTTACCCTTGCTGGGTGAGTTCCTCAGACCTTGCTGGTCTGCATCATCATCAATCTTCATCTACATCGAGACTTGCCGTTGCCAAGGCTTGTTGGGTCCAATCCGGTCGCCGACACCTCAGCACTCGGCAAACATCGTGTACCAGCCCGAATCCTGCTCCTGGTCACCGACAACGCCTCCTGGACCTCGTGGCTGAAGAGTCAAGATGACCATCAACCTACCTGAAGCACTCGACATCGGTGGGCATCTGCTCATCGCCTTCCTGGTCACTGGCTAGTGACCCAGACTCTGTCCCCTCTGCTTTCAGGTTCTTCAGATCTCCGATCCACCTTTGGATCCACCCGGACACTTTCCACTTGGTCGCCAGCAGCACTTTGCAGCAGATCGCCATTCAAATGGACGACGAAACCCGACCCCGAAAGGCACCTATGCACCCGGCTTCCCTGGGTGAGGTAACAAGAGTACTCCGGTGCTCCCATGGGTAGAGACTCTAGAACGACCTAGTTCTCAAAGGGTTTGCTCCAAGTCCTCCTTTAAGTGTCCCTTTTCTTTAATTTCCAAACCGCGACTTTCTCCATAGAAGTTAACGGAGTCTCGCGGCTGTGTATTTACACTGTACGCGTCCCCCGTGGGTCCCCTGTGTCACTACCTTGGGTGGTTCCTTGTGGTCCAAGCACTTCTAGAGGCTCTAGGCCTAGTGTCTAGCTCAGTCGTGGTTCTTATACCACTTTATTGGTATATGGTTTGGTACGCCCCTAGGGCCCAAACGTGTATTTGTGCTATTACTGTGTTTAAATAACTTATAACTTATGTACTTCGAACTCTAGCCTCATAAAGAGACTAGAGGGTGTGTTTAGTAATAAATACATATATTTTGAATATATACCTGGTGTGGTGCTCTTTCATTTGATCACTCAAGAGATTATAGACTGGTAAAACAAGCTACTTTACATTCCTTCAAGACTTAGCCTGAAGGCTGCTCTCCATAGCTACCACTAGGATAGCTTTCAATAAGGTTGTCTTTAACCTATCTCCAATAAGGGGTTGTTTGGACTGGTGCAAGGTGCCCACTATAATTAGTGGACAGCATATGCCAGGCCAACTTTTCACATTGGTGTGCAGCGTGTGGGATTCCAGCTTGCTATTGTTTTACCAGATAATCTCAATTGAATTGATCAACTGAAAACCACTAAAGGTACCTAAGGTACATATAAATTAAGCTTACTATACAGTAAGTTCTACTGAACTTAGAGTTGTGTGTCAAGGGATAGCACACCCTTTCTAAAACTCAAGAGAGTTTAGTAGGCCACACTAGAGTAGGTAGTGCATACACCACACCTCACTAGTGATGTCTTCAAAGCCAGGACCCAGTGAGTCCTTGCCAGAAGCCCCTGGGCTTCTTCCCTCCAAGTATGATACACTCCCATTCTTGGAATTGAGAGCATTATGCAATTTGAGGAAACTGAAGACAGGCCAAAGCCCCACCACCCAACATCTGAGAGAGATGTTAGAGGCTTATGATCTCAGCAGGCCCTTAGGGACTGAAGGGGTAGGTGCAGAGGGTGGGGCAGAAGATGAGGATGGGGCCAGAGGTAGCAACACCCCCAGCCCCCCCTCTGGAACTGACCAGGAGGGTGACAATGACCCTGACCTGGAAAACCCAATTCCTCCTGTGGATGAGGAGGAGGCTCAGAATGACCTCCACTTTGTCCCCCCAGGAAGGATTGTGAGTGTGCCCAGAAGGTCTAGATCTCCTTCTCAGGAGTCTAACCACTCTGGCACCTCAATAGGGACCTCTGTCTCCTCTCATAGGAGGGAATCCTCTCATGAGAGGAGAAAGAGGCTGATTCAGTATGAGGAAGCTCAGCTTGAACTCAGAAAACAGCAATTGGCTATTGACAGGGAGTCCCTAGATCTCTACAAAGAGAGAAAAAGTTGGGACTAGAGTCCCATGGTGGCAGCAATATCCCTAAAGATAGGGAAAGGTCTTATGACCATAGAAACCTAAACAAGATTGTCCCTCCCTACCAGAGTGGGGATGACATCCACAAATGGATAACTGCACTGGAGAGGGCCTGTAAAGTTCAGAGGGTCCCCCAGAAGCAGTGGGCAGCAATCTTGTGGCTCTCCTTTGCAGACAAAGGTAGAGACAAGCTCCTCACTGTAAGAGAAGAGGATGCTGACAATTACACAGTCTTGAAGAGTGCTCTGATAGATGGGTTTGGCCTAACCACTGAACAGTATAGGTTGAAGTTCAGAGACACCCAAAAGCTCAGACTCAAGACTGGGTTGATTTTGTAGATTGTGCTACTAAGGCTCTGGAAGGTTGGATACATGGCAACAAAGTGCAGGACTTTTTAGGATTGTACAATTTGATTATGAGGGAGCAGATCCTTAATAATTGTCAAAACCAGCTTTTGCACCAGTATCTGGTGGACTCTGATCTGACCTCTCCCCAAGAATTGGGAAAGAAGGCAGACAAATGGGTCAGAACCAGAGTAAAAACTAAAAATCAGGGTGGTGACCAGAAGAAAGATTCTACTAAGTCCCAAGAGAAAGGTGGGGACAAATCTAAGGATAAGTCCCCTACAGGGCCCCAAAATTCCTCTTCTGGGGTGGGTCCCAAACTCCTTCTTCTCCTGAAAAGAAACCATATTGCCATGTCTGTAAAAAGCCTGGGCACTGGAAAACTGATCCCAGTTGCCCCAGGATTGGCAATAAAGAAAATGTTCCTCCCACAACTACTACCACCCCTCCTGGTACTACCAGTAGTAATCCTCCAGTTGGGAGTAGTGCACCCAAAAAGTTAGGTGCTTTTGCAAGATGAACAGAGGTGGGCCCTAGTTTAGACAGGGACCCCTCAACAGACTCCTCTGACTCTGATGGTGGTATAGGATTTGCCACCTTTACCATGGGTCCCACAGCATTGGGCAGGTACAGATTGGAGCCAATAATTAATGGTCAGAAAGCTGTGGCATTTAGGGACACAGGGGCTAGTGTCACCATGGTGGCAGGGAAACTAGTCCCCCCTCACCAGCTTTTACCTGAGTTTAAATACCAGGTGACCAACATTGATGGTGTCAGAACAGATCACCCCATGGCCATAGTCAATCTCAGCTGGGAGGGGGTCACAGGCCCAAAAAGAGTGGCAGTGTCCCCAACCTTACCTGTAGATTGCCTGATGGGCAATGATCTGGAAATTTCAGCCTGGGCTGAAGTTGAACACCAAACCCATCTCAGGATGTTGGGTGTCCCTGTAAAGGTTAGTGGGGCTGTGGTGGCCACAGCCCCAGCCCAAGAATTTGGAGAGATGGAGCCTGAAAGAATGGCCCCCTCTCCCCCAACAGAGAGCACAAGGGTTGAAGAAAAGTCTTCTTCCCCCCAGACAGTAGGTAAGAGTCAGCCTCCTCAGGGAACTGACCCTACCCCTAGTGAAGGAGCTGCCACAGAGGTAGTCAGGCCTGGCCTGGCCTGGCCACCCCCCTGATGGCAGAGGACCCTTCCAAGGTGGTACCCAGTCTGGAGCAGGTAACCTGCCCCTCTCTACCCTGCCTCAATCAGCCCAGGGCTGCAGAGGTCAGGGAGGTCAGTGGACCCCCCAGGGCCCCCTGTCCAGAGGAACCCCCCCATCAGCAGATTAGGGGCACCCAGGCTAGTAGCCCTCGCCAGGTGAAAACTCCTCTACACACTGAGGGATCCCCCATACCTTTATGTAGGGACCTCCCCCAGAAAGGCTCTGGTAGGCAAGGGCAAACCTGGGACCAGAAGGTTCCAAACCTGCCATGTCCCTCCAGTGTTCCATCCAAAGGGACCCAACCCCCAGCTGTAGGCAGCCAAAGGTTGACCCTTAGAGCAAAGTGCAACTCAGTCATGGAAAGACAGGCATACCTGGTGACCAGTGATCTGAGGAAGCTGAGACCAACATTCCTAGGGCCTCACTTCCCTACTCAGACACCTCACCAGCCTTGTACTTTACCTAAGCACACCACAGGTAGTGATTCCCCATGATGGAGACCCTCTCATACCCTTAGGGTGAGGGATTGCTTAGTGGACCATAAGACAGGGGGCAACCATACTAGTGCAGGTGCTTCCTTATATGGCCACTTAGTCAATAAAGGCTCAACTGGCCAAGGTTAGCCTTATCTCCTTTCGTTTGGGGGGGTTATGTAGGAAGGTGGAATCTGACTATATGGTTGCCCCCACTTTTTTCTGGTGTTTTGCTGGTTTATGACTTAGTTGGACTGGGATCCTGCTATTCAGGGCCCCAGTCTATCTGCTTTCTCTGTAAAATGGTTTCCATGTGCCTTAGGCACATCACTGATTGGAATCTGGAGTGCCCTTATAAGTCCCTAGTATATGGTATACTATGTACCCAGGGCATAGGTACCTCAGAGGCCTACCAGGGGCTGCAGCATGTATTGTGCCACCCCTGGAAGGCCATCCAAACTGACACCACAGGTCTACTACTGCAGCCTGGGTAAGGTGGTGCATGCACCCCTTACTGTGATATAGGTTACCTATATCACTATATACATACACACATATAAACCTATAAGTCACTCCTATGGCAGGCCTTATCAATCCTGAAGGCAGAGTGCGTGGTTCCTATGTGAGAGGGTGCCCCTGCATGAGCAGGGCCCCACTGCAGCATTCGGAGACCCTTATCTGATGCTGTTTGTAGTGCAGCCTGACCATATACTCTTAAGCGCATTATAACCTCGCGTTAAATGCTAACTTTGGAATGGCTGCACCGAAACATGTCGTGTTTGGTGTCAAACATCTTGGAATACTACCCCCCCCGCCAATTCTGGCGGCAGGGGTAGCATTCCACCCTTCTAGAGGGAGAGACATGTTAACCCTGGCTTGGCCGGTAACTTCTTTCTAAAGCCCTGGCATCACAAAATGGATGCTGCTGCCACAGACACAAGTCTGGCCTCCTGCTGCTGGACGGAACTCCGGCAGGGAGGCCTGGACAATAGGTTTCCTGTCCCAGGGAGGTGTGACCACCTCCCCAGACAGGATAGTGTGTATTGGGGCTGGGCGGGAGCACTTTCGGGTGCTTTGAAGTCCTGCACTGGGGGCACACTTGGTGTCCCTGTGCATACCCCAGTTCAAACCGGATCAGGGGCTTGCAGCCCCTGCTTTGGCGCGAACTGGACAAAGGGAAAGGGGTGTAGCCACCCCTCTGCCCTGACCCACCCATAGGTGGGGCCACAGAGTAAGTCCAACCCCTAAACTTAGTATAAGTTTAGGAACCCAGTCCTTAGGACTTTAGATTATCCCTGGACGAAACTCTGACACAGAATCCTGGACCTTCGACGCTCTACTCAAGACTAGAGGACAGAAGAATCTCCCTTGGGGTCAAGGAGTGACTCCCCTGCTTGGCAGGCACCAAAGAAGCAATTGTCCGGTCTGCATCGCCTAAGCTCCCGTCGGACGCCAAAGTCTTTGCATCACCAGAGGTAGATTTCCAGACTTCCCCGAGGCTGCCCTGAGTCCCCAGAAAAGCTAAGGCCCGTAGCTATCGTGGGTAACGTGGAACCATGACCCCTGGACACCGTACGCATTTGCTAGTGCATCCTCTTCTGGGTCTCCCACAAAGTCGTGCTTTGGGCTCCAAGTAGCCCTAGCCTCCAGCACCAACTGCACCGAAGATCACTGGCCTCCACTCCACGAGTGTCCTGTGAGCCAGATCCACGTGCACCGTCTTGAGGCTCCTTCGCGGTCGCTAGCCCGTTGGCTAGTAGCCCTTCACGAAGGCCAATCCTTTTCTTCTTGGGCTCCCTGGTTGCTCCAGGCTTGCCCTCATTTACCCTTGCTGAGTGAGTTCCTCAGACCTTGCTGGTCTGCATCATCGTCAATCTTCATCTATATCAAGACTTGCCGTTGCCAAGGCTTGTTGGGTCCAATCTGGTCGCCGATACCTCAGCACTCGACAAACATCATATACCAGCCCGAATCCTGCTCCTGGTTGCCGACAACGCCTCCTGGACCTCGTGGCTGAAGAGTCAAGACGACCATCAACCTACCTGAAGCACTCGACATCGGTGGGCATCTGCTCATCGCCTTCCTGGTCACTGGCTAGTGACCCAGACTCTGTCCCCTCTGCTTTCAGGTTCTTCAGATCTCCGATCCACCTTTGGATCCACCCGGACACTTTCCACTTGGTCGCCAGCAGCACTTTGCAGCAGATCGCCATTCAAATCGACGACGAAACCCGACCCCGACAGGCACCTATGCACCCGGCTTCCCTGGGTGAGGTAACAAGAGTACTCCGGTGCTCCCGTGGGTAGAGACTCTAGAACGACCTAGTTCTCAAAGGGTTTGCTCCAAGTCCTCCTTTAAGTGTCCCTTTTCTTTAATTTCCAAACCGCGACTTTCTCCATAGAAGTTAACGGCGTCTCGCGGCTGTGTATTTACACTGCACGCGTCCCCCGTGGGTCCCCTGTGTCACTACCTTGGGTGGTTCCTTGTGGTCCAAGCACTTCTAGAGGCTCTAGGCCTAGTGTCTAGGTCAGTCGTGGTTCTTATACCACTTTATTGGTATATGGTTTGGTACGCCCCTAGGGCCCAAACGTGTATTTGTGCTATTACTGTGTTTAAATAACTTATAACTTATGTACTTCGAACTCTAGCCTCATAAAGAGACTAGAGGGGTGTGTTTAGCAATAAATACATATATTTTGAATATATACCTGGTGTGGTGCTCTTTCATTTGATCACTCAAGAGATTATAGACTGGTAAAACAAGCTGCTTTACATTCCTTCAAGACTTAGCCTGAAGGCTGCTCTCCATAGCTACCACTAGGATAGCTTTCAATAAGGTTGTCTTTAACCTATCTCCAATAAGGGGTTGTTTGGACTGGTGCAAGGTGCCCACTATAATTAGTGGACAGCATATGCCAGGCCAACTTCTCACAAGAAGCATAAATCAATTAACTGTCCATATATAGTGTGACTAGTGGAGACTCCAACTGTATAGTAATAGAAGATAATGCACTGCTGAGAAGGCTCCAGAGTCAAATATTATTCAGCCATCAACATAAAATTGCCTATATAATATTGTTTGGGGCAGTGCTGAAAAGTAAAAACATTAATAGGCATAAGACGATATATCCAAAAACATTTCCAGCTGAAGTGATTCAGAATACAGCTTTGACTGAAGGGTCACTAAAATATAAAACAAATCCAAAAGGGAATGCAACAAGTGTTTTATAACGTCACAGTAATCAACTCTGGCCTCTGCAGGAAGCAAAATGCATTTAAAGCACTGTGTAGAAAAAAAAAGAAATGGAAGAAAATGGCGGCTGCGGGGGCATGACGCAAGAAGCGGCGGGCTTCAGTGAGCAAAAGTGCATGTAGACCTGTAAAAGGTCTAAAAACTCACTCTGACCAGCGCCTCTGCAGATGCCCCCGCTCTTTTGACATCGGCAAAATGGGACAGGTCTGTTCTTCCACTTCTGACGAGCTCTGAGGTGCCTGAAGTGGCACGATTAGGTAGCCATCTTGGTTTGCTCCCGTGCGTGCCTCTATAACTTCACTTTAACCTTTGGCTTTTTCATTGAATACATATATTCACTGGAGAACGAGCGCTTATTATTTTGTGTTTCCACTGTCTAAAGTGCTCACATGTCACTGAAGGTAAAAGCAACTTTTTCAGAAAGCTCAGTTCCCACACAAAAAGAGGACACACCTGCTCACTGTCTCATAGCTGAGCTGTATGAAAATCATAATCCAGCTATAAAAACTTTTGAGCTACATATAGCCGCTTTAGACAGTGCAAATAGAAACATAGGCTCTCGACTCTTTAGTGAGCCAGCGCAACTGTTCATAATATGACCATGCTCTTTAGCCATGAAATTTCGCTTTTCTCCAGTCTGTTCACTGCTCTCAGTTCACTGTCTTGCTGTTCAGTATGAAACCAGGATTATCTGAGCAATCTGCTCTTTATGTGTATGAATGCTCCTGTATGTGTAATCTATTGTTGTCAATATATTTATATAGGCAAATCAGGATGTAAAAAATGGTATCCTGCCTGCAGACACATAGGACCCAATTCACAAATATTTGGTGTGAGTAGATGTTACTCATCCTTGTAATACCCCTGACTTACTTACTATGAATTAAAGTAATAAACAAGGAGTACTACTAACGTGAATCACTGCAGTATTTTCGTGAATTGGGCTTAAGGTGTTCACCTGTTAGTTGCTATACTCTTACTATTTTGAAATATATTAATTTGAAAAAGGAACCACTTGCTTCAATGTAGCACTAAGGCTGTGCTTTTGTGATTGTTTGCAGACTTTAATAAAGAAGGCCCTTGGTGATACGGGAAGATGGAAAAGTAGAGACTGTATGAACTCTAATGTAATTTCTGATGTACTATTGGTCCAAGCTGTCTGCAATAAATCAAAGCTATTAGCTTGCCTGGAAAGATGATGCCGCAATTGAAGGAAACAATAACAAAGTTGTATATAACCATATATCATAATACTATTCTATGATGCGCATTAGTGTCTGGCAAAAAGAAAACAACTGATGTTTTAAAGCTGCTCACTTTAATTTTTTTCCTTACAGCTCCCTTTCTATCTCCTTTCTCCTCTCTTTTCTCATCCTTTTCCCTTTTCCTTTCATGCTTTACTTGCATGGATTATTCCCTTTTCATCTTTATTCTTACTGCTTCTAATGTATTTTATTTTGTCTCCTTTTTCTTTTCCTATCATTGGTGCGCATGCTCTCTCTCTCTCTCTCTCTCTCTATATATATAGATATATATAGATTATCTACAGGCGGTCGCCAGTAGATAGTTATAGTTAGGACCTATTTTCCATAGGAAATTCGCAACATTCTATTTCCAATAACTTTGGCGCCGGTTGATGAATCTTCGCGAAATTTTCAGAACTCGTGGGGCGCTCCGGTCTGCTCCTATCCTGAGAGTTTCGGGGTGATTCGGCAAGCGTGGGCTGAGAAAAAAGGGGGGTCCCAAAACGTGTTTTCTCCATGTTAATTCCCATAGGAAATTTTAGACACGGCTACAGCCCGAACTGCTGAACGGAATTACACCAAATTTGGCAAAAAGGTAGCGCTTGGTTCAGAAAGCGACCTTTTTTTTAAATGGTGTAAATCCGTTCAGTAGTTGCGGAGAAATTAAAAAAATAAGAGTCAAAAAATCAATTTCCCATAGGAAACTTTATGCAAGGCTACAGCCCGAACTGCTGAACGGAATTACAACAAATTTGGCAAAGAGGTAGTTCTTGGTTCAGAAAGAACCCTTTTTGTTAAATGGTGTAAATCCGTTCAGTAGTTCCTGAGAAAATCAAAAGTAAAAACACATATATATCTGGGCGGAGTCTAACTACACATGTCATCGTGAGATCTGATTGGCTGTCAGCACTTCATCCTGGAATTGCTGGCAGCCAGCTTGGGACCAATATAAATGATAGTACCCCATTGAAATGCATTGTAGTGAATCGAAGATTTTGAGGGTTACCAAAAGGAGAACTATAAAGGGTGATAACAGACTTTAGTTACATTAGAATTCATTTGTTGATGGTACCATACTAATTTCAGGAATTGTGGTGTGTTCTAAGGTGATTTTACCCTGTGAAAAACCTTCTGCTGGGATATCATGAATCATGTTTGAGAGAAAACTATTTTCACATGCTTGTCCCATACAGTTTTGGAAGGTGCTCCAGAAGCTAAAATAAGAGCATATTTTCTGAAAATTCACATTATCTTTCTCAGTCATGTGAGAATGAAGTCTGACATTCTCAGTAAAACATGTACATCCAACAAGGGCAGAGACTGTCAGTTGATTCCTTTGTGTTCTACTGCAGCTTCCCAGAGTGTTCTAAAGAACAACTAGAGTGCTAACAGCCTTACTTATGACAAAAGTATGGCACACCTGAAGCCATCTTGATTGGAATAAACTGGTAACACTTAAAACATTTAATCTAAAAAGGAACAAAATGATGGGGTTCATTTTGTGATAGAAATTATGGTTAGTGCTGTAGAAAGAAAAATGAGGACATGTTTCAAGTGTGATCTCAAATATCTTCCTGTTATATTTCAACAGGAGCAGCCTGTCAGTTGATGCCTTTGTGTTCTACTGCAGCTTCCCAGAGTGTTCTAAAGAACAACTAGAGCGCTAACAGTCTTACTTATGACAAAATTATGGCACACCTGAAGCCATCTTAATTGGAATAAACTGGTAACTCTTAAAACATTTAATTTAAAAAGGAACAAAATGAGGGGGTTCATTTTGTCATAGAAATTATGGTTAGTGCTGTAGAAAGAAAAATTAGGACATGTTTTAAGTGAGATCTCAAATATCTTCCTGTTATATTTCAACAGGAGCAGCCTGTCAGTTGATGCCTTTGTGTTCTACTGCAGCTTCCCAGAGTGTTCTAAAGAACAACTAGAGCGCTAACAGTCTTACTTATGACAAAAGTATGGCACACCTGAAGCCATCTTGATTGGAATAAACTGGTAACACTTAAAACATTTAATTTAAAAAGGAACAAAATGAGGGGGTTCATTTTGCCATAGAAATTATGGTTAGTGCTGTAGAAAGAAAAATTAGGACATGTTTTAAGTGAGATCTCAAATATCTTCCTGTTATATTTCAACAGGAGCAGCCTGTCAGTTGATGCCTTTGTGTTCTACTGCAGCTTCCCAGAGTGTTCTAAAGAACAACTAGAGTGCTAACAGCCTTACTTATGACAAAAGTATGGCACACCTGAAGCCATCTTGATTGGAATAAACTGGTAACACTTAAAACATTTAATTTAAAAAGGAACAAAATGAGGGGGTTCATTTTGCCATAGAAATTATGGTTAGTGCTGCAGAAAGAAAATTTAGGGCATGTTTTAAGTGAGATCTCAAATCCTCTTCTATTTCATTAGAAAATTCTGACATGCAGACTGAAACAATCACTTTCAATACCAGCAGTAGACTTCCAGTTAACTCCCTGGTGAGCAGTAGCTTTACTACAGTGATCTAATGAACAACTAGAGTGCTAACATTCTGAATTTATGGCAAATGTGTGACACATCTGAATGCCTTCTTGATGGAATCAAAGTAAAAAACTGAAAGCATTTCCTACTGAGGACACTGCAGTAAATGACGAAATTAGGAAACTTCATAACAAATAAGTCTCCCAAGATGGCCACCAGAGAAAAAAGAGCCCAAATGTAGAACAAATATCACCCAGATGTAGCCCACATATAGCCCAATGACAGAAGTGTGCAAAACACTTTTTATTTTTAGTTTTTCTCCAGTTTTATATAGTGCAAACTGGTCAGGTATTGGAGCGTTACATCTTACTTGGACCCCTTATTGCGTATTTTGCACGAAGTACATGAGATTGATCTTGCGAAACATTGACCTTTACGATTCTGTTAACCTGAAGTTGCTCTGAACCGGGCTTTGTAACACCCGTTTTTACCTACTGGTTTTAATTAATTCTCACTGTATTGTATTAGGAAAGAGGATTTACTGTTTTTATGTACACTTTTATGATCTATGTTTCTAAATCAGATCAAATAAAGTTTAATGAATTTTATGGCAGGACGGAGGCGAGGATTATGCATATCTTTCCTCACTTTATTTGCATAGCAGTTGAAAGAAAACGTAACACAACAATCATTAAACAAAAGACTACACAACCCATGAACCATTAGGGGGGTAGTCTCCAAGGCAACTATAGTCCAATCATATCACAGTCCATCGTATATAATATCGTGACATCCCTTCCGCTTCCTCTTTCTTCACTGCTCATCAGTTAAGTGCATTCCTTACATTCTTGGCTTAATCTGACGTTGTTGCTGTTTGTATAGCGGTTTCTTGTGCACGTTATTAGCATTATTGCCTTGGTATTGTTTCATATTCCCTGCGCAGCAGGCTCTTGCCCGAGCGCGTTCTCCCCCTCACAGTTTCTCCCGCTGTGTGCTCTGCATGCGGTGAGACCCTGTCATGTGCATCTGGTCCGAGCGAGGCAGCTCCGTCGAGCGCTCCCGCTGGTCTTTACGCGCGTTTGGGAATCCGGTCACTTTTTTAGTGTCCGCTTGATTCCCGACCAACCCTCGCCTAATTTTGACACCGCTACGTGGTGATTTCGCCACACGGCCACGTTATTGACCAGCACCACCTAGTGGTGGTAATTGGTATTGCGCCTCAGTCTATTCTTATAACAGCTTCGGGGAAAGCCCAGCTGTTGGAGCACCGGCGAGGGGGCTGCCTTAAGGTCTAACGCTCCATCCATCATCCCCTTTGGTATCGCTTTGTTCGCCCTAAGTTGGCAGGGTATGCCCAGACGTGGGTCCCTTGCTCACTTTGCCACTGGATTCAAGATAGCCTGGCTGATGAGGGTTATGAACCCAAAACCGGTCCCAGGATGCTTGTTTCCGGTTCAGGGAAGACATGGCTTGGCAGTTCGGGCTGGACTGTTCCAATGAGGCACAGGGTCAGACTGATTTGCATATGGCCATGTCTGAACTGGGGTGGTGGAGTGAGCTAAAGAATGATGATGGATTAAACCCAGATCAGTTGACTGGGGGTGAGTGTTTGATTTGCTCTAACGCTCCGTCCATCATCCCCTTTGGTATCGCTTTGTTCGCCCTAAGTTGGCAGGGTATGCCCAGACGTGGGTCCCTTGCTCACTTTGCCACTGGATTCAAGATAGCCTGGCTGATGAGGGTTATGAACCCGAAACCGGTCCCAGGATGCTTGTTTCCGGTCCAGGGAAGACATGACTTGGCAGTTCAGGCTGGACTGTTCCCATGAGGCACAGGGTCAGACTGATTTGCATATGGCCATGTCTGAACTGGGGTGGTGGAGTGAGCTAAAGAATGATGATGGATTAAACCCAGATCAGTTGACTGGGGGTGAGTGTTTGATTTGCTCTAACGCACCGTCCATCATCCCCTTTGGTATCGCTTTGTTCGCCCTAAGTTGGCAGGGTATGCCCAGACGTGGGTCCCTTGCTCACTTTGCCACTGGATTCAAGATAGCCTGGCTGATGAGGGTTATGAACCCGAAACCGGTCCCAGGATGCTTGTTTCCGGTCCAGGGAAGACATGGCTTGGCAGTTCGGGCTGGACTGTTCCCATGAGGCACAGGGTCAGACTGATTTGCATATGGCCATGTCTGAACTGGGGTGGTGGAGTGAGCTAAAGAATGATGATGGATTAAACCCAGATCAGTTGACTGGGGGTGAGTGTTTGATTTGCTCTAACGCTCCGTCCATCATCCCCTTTGGTATCGCTTTGTTCGCCCTAAGTTGGCAGGGTATGCCCAGACGTGGGTCCCTTGCTCACTTTGCCACTGGATTCAAGATAGCCTGGCTGATGAGGGTTATGAACCCGAAACCGGTACCAGGATGCTTGTTTCCGGTCCAGGGAAGACATGGCTTGGCAGTTCAGGCTGGACTGTTCCCATGAGGCACAGGGTCAGACTGATTTGCATATGGCCATGTCTGAACTGGGGTGGTGGAGTGAGCTAAAGAATGATGATGGATTAAACCCAGATCAGTTGACTGGGGGTGAGTGTTTGATTTGCTCTAACGCTCCGTCCATCATCCCCTTTGGTATCGCTTTGTTCGCCCTAAGTTTGCAGGGTATGCCCAGACGTGGGTCCCTTGCTCACTTTGCCACTGGATTCAAGATAGCCTGGCTGATGAGGGTTATGAACCCGAAACCGGTCCCAGAATGCTTGTTTCCGGTCCAGGGAAGACATGGCTTGGCAGTTCGGGCTGGACTGTTCCCATGAGGCACAGGGTCAGACTGATTTGCATATGGCCATGTCTGAACTGGGGTGGTGGAGTGAGCTAAAGAATGATGATGGATTAAACCCAGATCAGTTGACTGGGGGTGAGTGTTTGATTTGCTCTAACGCTCCGTCCATCATCCCCTTTGGCATCGCTTTGTTCGCCCTAAGTTGGCAGGGTATGCCCAGATGTGGGTCCCTTGCTCACTTTGCCACTGGATTCAAGATAGCCTGGCTGATGAGGGTTATGAACCCGAAACCGGTCCCAGTATACTTGTTTCCGGTCCAGGGAAGACATGGCTTGGCAGTTTGGGCTGGACTGTTCCCATGAGGCACAGGGTCAGACTGATTTGCATATGGCCATGTCTGAACTGGGGTGGTGGAGTGAGCTAAAGAATGATGATGGATTAAACCCAGATCAGTTGACTGGGGGTGAGTGTTTGATTTGCTCTAACGCTCCGTCCATCATCCCCTTTGGTATCGCTTTGTTCGCCCTAAGTTGGCAGGGTATGCCCAGACGTGGGTCCCATGCTCACTTTGCCACTGGATTCAAGATAGCCTGGCTGATGAGGGTTATGAACCCGAAACCGGTCCCCAGGATGCTTGTTTCCGGTCCAGGGAAGACATGACTTGGCAGTTCAGGCTGGACTGTTCCCATGAGGCACAGGGTCAGACTGATTTGCATATGGCCATGTCTGAACTGGGGTGGTGGAGTGAGCTAAAGAATGATGATGGATTAAACCCAGATCAGTTGACTGGGGGTGAGTGTTTGATTTGCTCTAACGCACCGTCCATCATCCCCTTTGGTATCGCTTTGTTCGCCCTAAGTTGGCAGGGTATGCCCAGACGTGGGTCCCTTGCTCACTTTGCCACTGGATTCAAGATAGCCTGGCTGATGAGGGTTATGAACCCGAAACCGGTCCCAGGATGCTTGTTTCCGGTCCAGGGAAGACATGGCTTGGCAGTTCGGGCTGGACTGTTCCCATGAGGCACAGGGTCAGACTGATTTGCATATGGCCATGTCTGAACTGGGGTGGTGGAGTGAGCTAAAGAATGATGATGGATTAAACCCAGATCAGTTGACTGGGGGTGAGTGTTTGATTTGCTCTAACGCTCCGTACATCATCCCCTTTGGTATCGCTTTGTTCGCCCTAAGTTGGCAGGGTATGCCCAGACGTGGGTCCCTTGCTCACTTTGCCACTGGATTCAAGATAGCCTGGCTGATGAGGGTTATGAACCCGAAACCGGTCCCAGGATGCTTGTTTCCGGTCCAGGGAAGACATGGCTTGGCAGTTCGGGCTGGACTGTTCCCATGAGGCACAGGGTCAGACTGATTTGTATATGGCCATGTCTGAACTGGGGTGGTGGAGTGAGCTAAAGAATGATGATGGATTAAACCCAGATCAGTTGACTGGGGGTGAGTGTTTGATTTGCTCTAACGCTCCGTCCATCATCCCCTTTGGTATCGCTTTGTTCGCCCTAAGTTGGCAGGGTATGCCCAGACGTGGGTCCCTTGCTCACTTTGCCACTGGATTCAAGATAGCCTGGCTGATGAGGGTTATGAACCCGAAACCGGTCCCAGGATGCTTGTTTCCGGTCCAGGGAAGACATGGCTTGGCAGTTCGGGCTGGACTGTTCCCATGAGGCACAGGGTCAGACTGATTTGCATATGGCCATGTCTGAACTGGGGTGGTGGAGTGAGCTAAAGAATGATGATGGATTAAACCCAGATCCGTTGACTGGGGGTGAGTGTTTGATTTGCTCTAACGCTCCGTCCATCATCCCCTTTGGTATCGCTTTGTTCGCCCTAAGTTGGCAGGGTATGCCCAGACGTGGGTCCCTTGCTCACTTTGCCACTGGATTCAAGATAGCCTGGCTGATGAGGGTTATGAACCCGAAACCGGTCCCAGGATGCTTGTTTCCGGTCCAGGGAAGACATGGCTTGGCAGTTCAGGCTGGACTGTTCCCATGAGGCACAGGGTCAGACTGATTTGCATATGGCCATGTCTGAACTGGGGTGGTGGAGTGAGCTAAAGAATGATGATGGATTAAACCCAGATCAGTTGACTGGGGGTGAGTGTTTGATTTGCTCTAACGCTCCGTCCATCATCCCCTTTGGTATCGCTTTGTTCGCCTTAAGTTTGCAGGGTATGCCCAGACGTGGGTCCCTTGCTCACTTTGCCACTGGATTCAAGATAGCCTGGCTGTTGAGGGTTATGAACCCGAAACCGGTCCCAGAATGCTTGTTTCCGGTCCAGGGAAGACATGGCTTGGCAGTTCGGGCTGGACTGTTCCCATGAGGCACAGGGTCAGACTGATTTGCATATGGCCATGTCTGAACTGGGGTGGTGGAGTGAGCTAAAGAATGATGATGGATTAAACCCAGATCAGTTGACTGGGGGTGAGTGTTTGATTTGCTCTAACGCTCCGTCCATCATCCCCTTTGGCATCGCTTTGTTCGCCCTAAGTTGGCAGGGTATGCCCAGACGTGGGTCCCTTGCTCACTTTGCCACTGGATTCAAGATAGCCTGGCTGATGAGGGTTATGAACCCGAAACCGGTCCCAGTATACTTGTTTCCGGTCCAGGGAAGACATGGCTTGGCAGTTTGGGCTGGACTGTTCCCATGAGGCACAGGGTCAGACTGATTTGCATATGGCCATGTCTGAACTGGGGTGGTGGAGTGAGCTAAAGAATGATGATGGATTAAACCCAGATCAGTTGACTGGGGGGTGAGTGTTTGATTTGCTCTAACGCTCCGTCCATCATCCCCTTTGAGTATCGCTTTGTTCGCCCTAAGTTGGCAGGGTATGCCCAGACGTGGGTCCCTTGCTCACTTTGCCACTGGATTCAAGATAGCATGGCTGATGAGGGTTATGAACCCGAAACCGGTCCCAGGATGCTTGTTTCCGGTCCAGAGAAGACATGGCTTGGTAGTTCGGGCTGGACTGTTCCCATGAGGCACAGGGTCAGACTGATTTGCATATGGCCATGTCTGAACTAGGGTGGTGGAGTGAGCTAAAGAATGATGATGGATTAAACCCAGATCAGTTGACTGGGGGTGAGTGTTTGATTTGCTCTAACGCTCCATCCATCATCCCCTTTGGTATCGCTTTGTTCGCCCTAAGTTGGCAGGGTATGCCCAGACGTGGGTCCCTTGCTCACTTTGCCACTGGATTCAAGATAGCCTGGCTGATGATGGTTATGAACCCGAAACCGGTCCCAGGATGCTTGTTTCCGGTCCAGGAAAGACATGGCTTGGCAGTTCGGGCTGGACTGTTCCCATGAGGCACAGGGTCAGACTGATTTGCATATGGCCATGTCTGAACTGGCGTGGTGGAGTGAGCTAAAGAATGATGATGGATTAAACCCAGATCAGTTGACTGGGGGTGAGTGTTTGATTTGCTCTAACGCTCCGTCCATCATCCCCTTTGGTATCGCTTTGTTCGCCCTAAGTTGGCAGGGTATGCCCAGACGTGGGTCCCTTGCTCACTTTGCCACTGGATTCAAGATAGCCTGGCTGATGAGGGTTATGAACCCGAAACTGGTCCCAGGATGCTTGTTTCCGGTCTAGGGAAGACATGGCTTGGCAGTTCGGGCTGGACTGTTCCCATGAGGCACAGGGTCAGACTGATTTGCATATGGCCATGTCTGAACTGGGGTGGTGGAGTGAGCTAAAGAATGATGATGGATTAAACCCAGATCAGTTGACTGGGGGTGAGTGTTTGATTTGCTCTAACGCTCCGTCCATCATCCCCTTTGATATCGCTTTGTTCGCCCTAAGTTGGCAGGGTATGCCCAGACGTGGGTCCCTTGCTCACTTTGCCACTGGATTCAAGATAGCCTGGCTGATGAGGGTTAGGAACCCGAAACCGGTCCCAGGATGCTTGTTTCCGGTCCAGGGAAGACATGGCTTGGCAGTTCGGGCTGGACTGTTCCCATGAGGCACAGGGTCAGACTGATTTGCATATGGGCATGTCTGAACTGGGGTGGTGGAGTGAGCTAAAGAATGATGATGGATCAAACCCAGATCAGTTGACTGGGGGTGAGTGTTTGATTTGCTCTAACGCTCCGTCCATCATCCCCTTTGGTATCGCTTTGTTCGCCCTAAGTTGGCAGGGTATGAACAGACGTGGGTCCCTTGCTCACTTTGCCACTGGATTCAAGATAGCCTGGCTGATGAGGGTTATGAACCCGAAACCGGTCCCAGGATGCTTGTTTCCAGTCCAGGGAAGACATGGCTTGGCAGTTCGGGCTGGACTGTTCCCATGAGGCACAGAGTCAGACTGATTTGCATATGGCCATGTCTGAACTGGGGTGGTGGAGTGAGCTAAAGAATGATGATGGATTAAACCCAGATCAGTTGACTGGGGGTGAGTGTTTGATTTGCTCTAACGCTCCGTCCATCATCCCCTTTGGTATCGCTTTGTTCGCTCTAAGTTGGCAGGGTATGCCCAGACGTGGGTCCCTTGCTCACTTTGCCACTGGATTCAAGATAGCCTGGCTGATGAGGGTTATGAACCCGAAACCGGTCCCAGGATGCTTGTTTCCGGTCCAGGGAAGACATGGCTTGGCAGTTCAGGCTGGACTGTTCCCATGAGGCACAGGGTCAGACTGATTTGCATATGGCCATGTCTGAACTGGGGTGGTGGAGTGAGCTAAAGAATGATGATGGATTAAACCCAGATCAGTTGACTGGGGGTGAGTGTTTGATTTGCTCTAACGCTCCGTCCATCATCCCCTTTGGTATCGCTTTGTTCGCCCTAAGTTGGCAGGGTATGCCCAGACGTGGGTCCCTTGCTCACTTTGCCACTGGATTCAAGATAGCCCTGCTGATGAGGGTTATGAACCCGAAACCGGTCCCAGGATGCTTGTTTCCGGTCCAGGGAAGACATGGCTTGGCAGTTCGGGCTGGACTGTTCCCATGAGGCACAGGGTCAGACTGATTTGCATATGGCCATGTCTGACCTGGGGTGGTGGAGTGAGCTAAAGAATGATGATGGATTAAACCCAGATCAGTTGACTGGGGGTGAGTGTTTGATTTGCTCTAACGCTCCGTTCATCATCCCCTTTGGTATCGCTTTGTTCGCCCTAAGTTGGCAGGGTATGCCCAGACGTGGGTCCCTTGCTCACTTTGCCACTGGATTCAAGATAGCCTGGCTGATGAGGGTTATGAACCCGAAACCGGTCCCAGGATGCTTGTTTCCGGTCCAGGGAAGACATGGCTTGGCAGTTCGGGCTGGACTGTTCCCATGAGGCACAGGGTCAGACTGATTTGCATATGGCCATGTCTGAACTGGGGTGGTGGAGTGAGCTAAAGAATGATGATGGATTAAACCCAGATCAGTTGACTGGGGGTGAGTGTTTGATTTGCTCTAACGCTCCATCCATCATCCCCTTTGGTATCGCTTTGTTCGCCCTAAGTTGGCAGGGTATGCCCAGACGTGGGTCCCTTGCTCACTTTGCCACTGGATTCAAGATAGCCTGGCTGATGAGGGTTATGAACCCGAAACCGGTCCCAGGATGCTTGTTTCCGGTCCAGGGAAGACATGGCTTGGCAGTTGAGGCTGGACTGTTCCCATGAGGCACAGGGTCAGACTGATTTGCATATGGCCATGTCTGAACTGGGGTGGTGGAGTGAGCTAAAGAATGATGATGGATTAAACCCAGATCAGTTGACTGGGGGTGAGTGTTTGATTTGCTCTAACGCTCCGTCCATCATCCCCTTTGGTATCGCTTTGTTCGCCCTAAGTTGGCAGGGTATGCCCAGACGTCGGTCCCTTGCTTACTTTGCCACTGGATTCAAGATAGCATGGCTGATGAGGGTTATGAACCCGAAACCGGTCCCAGGATGCTTGTTTCTGGTCCAGGGAAGACATGGCTTGGTAGTTCGGGCTGGACTGTTCCCATGAGGCACAGGGTCAGACTGATTGGCATATGGCCATGTCTGAACTGGGGTGGTGGAGTGAGCTAAAGAATGATGATGGATTAAACCCAGATCAGTTGACTGGGGGTGAGTGTTTGATTTGCTCTAACGCTCCGTCCATCATCCCCTTTGGTATCGCTTTGTTCGCCCTAAGTTGGCAGGGTATGCCCAGACGTGGGTCCCTTGCTCACTTTGCCACTGGATTCAAGATAGCCTGGCTGATGATGGTTATGAACCCGAAACCGGTCCCAGGATGCTTGTTTCCGGTCCAGGAAAGACATGGCTTGGCAGTTCGGGCTGGACTGTTCCCATGAGGCACAGGGTCAGACTGATTTGCATATGGCCATGTCTGAACTGGGGTGGTGGAGTGAGCTAAAGAATGATGATGGATTAAACCCAGATCAGTTGACTGGGGGTGAGTGTTTGATTTGCTCTAACGCTCCGTCCATCATCCCCTTTGGTATCGCTTTGTTCGCCCTTAGTTGGCAGGGTATGCCCAGACGTGGGTCCCTTGCTCACTTTGCCACTGGATTCAAGATAGCCTGGCTGTTGAGGGTTATGAACCCGAAACCGGTCCCAGAATGCTTGTTTCCGGTCCAGGGAAGACATGGCTTGGCAGTTCGGGCTGGACTGTTCCCATGAGGCACAGGGTCAGACTGATTTGCATATGGCCATGTCTGAACTGGGGTGGTGGAGTGAGCTAAAGAATGATGATGGATCAAACCCAGATCAGTTGACTGGGGGTGAGTGTTTGATTTGCTCTAACGCTCCGTCCATCATCCCCTTTGGTATCGCTTTGTTCGCCCTTAGTTGGCAGGGTATGCCCAGACGTGGGTCCCTTGCTCACTTTGCCACTGGATTCAAGATAGCCTGGCTGTTGAGGGTTATGAACCCGAAACCGGTCCCAGAATGCTTGTTTCCGGTCCAGGGAAGACATGGCTTGGCAGTTCAGGCTGGACTGTTCCCATGAGGCACAGGGTCAGACTGATTTGCATATGGCCATGTCTGAACTGGGGTGGTGGAGTGAGCTAAAGAATGATGATGGATTAAACCCAGATCAGTTGAGTGGGGGTGAGTGTTTGATTTGCTCTAACGCTCCGTCCATCATCCCCTTTGGTATCGCTTTGTTCGCCCTAAGTTGGCAGGGTATGCCCAGACGTGGGTCCCTTGCTCACTTTGCCACTGGATTCAAGATAGCATGGCTGATGAGGGTTATGAACCCGAAACCGGTCCCAGGATGCTTGTTTCCGGTCCAGGGAAGACATGGCTTGGCAGTTCGGGCTGGACTGTTCCCATGAGGCACAGGGTCAGACTGATTTGCATATGGCCATGTCTGAACTGGGGTGGTGGAGTGAGCTAAAGAATGATGATGGATTAAACCCAGATCAGTTGACTGGGGGTGAGTGTTTGATTTGCTCTAACGCTCCGTCCATCATCCCCTTTGGTATCGCTTTGTTCGCCCTAAGTTGGCAGGGTATGCCCAGACGTGGGTCCCTTGCTCACTTTGCCACTGGATTCAAGATAGCCTGGCTGATGATGGTTATGAACCCGAGACCGGTCCCAGGATGCTTGTTTCTGGTCCAGGGAAGACATGGCTTGGCAGTTCGGGCTGGACTGTTCCCATGAGGCACAGGGTCAGACTGATTTGCATATGGCCATGACTGAACTGGCGTGGTGGAGTGAGCTAAAGAATGATGATGGATTAAACCCAGATCAGTTGACTGGGGGTGAGTGTTTGATTTGCTCTAACGCTCCGTCCATCATCCCCTTTGAGTATCGCTTTGTTCGCCCTAAGTTGGCAGGGTATGCCCAGACGTGGGTCCCTTGCTCACTTTGCCACTGGATTCAAGATAGCCTGGCTGATGAGGGTTATGAACGCGAAACCGGTCCCAGGATGCTTGTTTCCGGTCCAGGGAAGACATGGCTTGGCAGTTCGGGCTGGACTGTTCCCATGAGGCACAGGGTCAGACTGATTTGCATATGGCCATGTCTGAACTGGGGTGGTGGAGTGAGCTAAAGAATGATGATGGATTAAACCCAGATCAGTTGACTGAGTGTGAGTGTTTGATTTGCTCTAACGCTCCGTCCATCATCCCCTTTGGTATCGCTTTGTTCGCCCTAAGTTGGCAGGGTATGCCCAGACGTGGGTCCCTTGCTCACTTTGCCACTGGATTCAAGATAGCCTGGCTGATGAGGGTTATGAACCCGAAACCGGTCCCAGGATGCTTGTTTCCGGTCCAGGGAAGACATGGCTTGGCAGTTCGGGCTGGACTGTTCCCATGAGGCACAGGGTCAGACTGATTTGCATATGGCCATGTCTGAACTGGGGTGGTGGAGTGAGTTAAGAATGATGATGGATCAAACCCAGATCAGTTGACTGGGGGTGAGTGTTTGATTTGCTCTAACGCTCCGTCCATCATCCCCTTTGGTATCGCTTTGTTCGCCCTAAGTTGGCAGGGTATGCCCAGACGTGGGTCCCTTGCTCACTTTGCCACTGGATTCAAGATAGCCTGGCTGATGATGGTTATGAACCCGAAACCGGTCCCAGGATGCTTGTTTCCGGTCCAGGGAAGACATGGCTTGGCAGTTCGGGCTGGACTGTTCCCATGAGGCACAGGGTCAGACTGATTTGCATATGGCCATGTCTGAACTGGGGTGGTGGAGTGAGCTAAAGAATGATGATGGATTAAACCCAGATCAGTTGACTGGGGGTGAGTGTTTGATTTGCTCTAACGCTCCGTCCATCATCCCCTTTGGCATTGCTTTGTTCGCCCTAAGTTGGCAGGGTATGCCCAGACGTGGGACCCTTGCTCACTTTGCCACTGGATTCAAGATAGCCTGGCTGATGAGGGTTATGAACCCGAAACCTTTCCCAGTATGCTTGTTTCCGGTCCAGGGAAGACATGGCTTGGCAGTTTGGGCTGGACTGTTCCCATGAGGCACAGGGTCAGACTGATTTGCATATGGCCATGTCTGAACTGGGGTGGTGGAGTGAGCTAAAGAATGATGATGGATTAAACCCAGATCAGTTGACTGGGGGTGAGTGTTTGATTTGCTCTAACGCTCCGTCCATCATCCCCTTTGGTATCGCTTTGTTCGCCCTAAGTTGGCAGGGTATGCCCAGACGTGGGTCCCTTGCTCACTTTGCCACTGGATTCAAGATAGCATGGCTGATGAGGGTTATGAACCCGAAACCGGTCCCAGGATGCTTGTTTCCGGTCCAGGGAAGACATGGCTTGGTAGTTCGGGCTGGACTGTCCCCTTGAGGCACAGGGTCAGACTGATTTGCATATGGCCATGTCTGAACTGGGGTGGTGGAGTGAGCTAAAGAATGATGATGGATTAAACCCAGATCAGTTGACTGGGGGTGAGTGTTTGATTTGCTCTAACGCTCCGTCCATCATCCCCTTTGGTATCGCTTTGTTCGCCCTAAGTTGGCAGGGTATGCCCAGACGTGGGTCCCTTGCTCACTTTGCCACTGGATTCAAGATAGCCTGGCTGATGATGGTTATGAACCCGAAACCGGTCCCAGGATGCTTGTTTCCGGTCCAGGAAAGACATGGCTTGGCAGTTCGGGCTGGACTGTTCCCATGAGGCACAGGGTCAGACTGATTTGCATATGGCCATGTCTGAACTGGCGTGGTGGAGTGAGCTAAAGAATGATGATGGATTAAACCCAGATCAGTTGACTGGGGGTGAGTGTTTGATTTGCTCTAACGCTCCGTCTATCATCCCCTTTGGTATCGCTTTGTTCGCCCTAAGTTGGCAGGGTATGCCCAGACGTGGGTCCCTTGCTCACTTTGCCACTGAATTCAAGATAGCCTGGCTGATGAGGGTTATGAACCCGAAACCGGTCCCAGGATGCTTGTTTCCGGTCTAGGGAAGACATGGCTTGGCAGTTCGGGCTGGACTGTTCCCATGAGGCACAGGGTCAGACTGATTTGCATATGGCCATGTCTGAACTGGGGTGGTGGAGTGAGCTAAAGAATGATGATGGATTAAACCCAGATCAGTTGACTGGGGGTGAGTGTTTGATTTGCTCTAACGCTCCGTCCATCATCCCCTTTGGTATCGCTTTGTTCGCCCTAAGTTGGCAGGGTATGCCCAGACGTGGGTCCCTTGCTCACTTTGCCACTGGATTCAAGATAGCCTGGCTGATGAGGGTTATGAACCCGAAACCGGTCCCAGGATGCTTGTTTCCGGTCCAGGGAAGACATGGCTTGGCAGTTCGGGCTGGACTGTTCCCATGAGGCACAGGGTCAGACTGATTTGCATATGGCCATGTCTGAACTGGGGTGGTGGAGTGAGCTAAAGAATGATGATGGATCAAACCCAGATCAGTTGACTGGGGGTGAGTGTTTGATTTGCTCTAACGCTCCGTCCATCATCCCCTTTGGTATCGCTTTGTTCGCCCTAAGTTGGCAGGGTATGACCAGACGTGGGTCCCTTGCTCACTTTGCCACTGGATTCAAGATAGCCTGGCTGATGAGGGTTATGAACCAGAAACCGGTCCCAGGATGCTTGTTTCCAGTCCAGGGAAGACATGGCTTGGCAGTTCGGGCTGGACTGTTCCCATGAGTCACAGAGTCAGACTGATTTGCATATGGCCATGTCTGAACTGGGGTGGTGGAGTGAGCTAAAGAATGATGATGGATTAAACCCAGATCAGTTGACTGGGGGTGAGTGTTTGATTTGCTCTAACGCTCCGTCCATCATCCCCTTTGGTATCGCTTTGTTCGCTCTAAGTTGGCAGGGTATGCCCAGACGTGGGTCCCTTGCTCACTTTGCCACTGGATTCAAGATAGCCTGGCTGATGAGGGTTATGAACCCGAAACCGGTCCCAGGATGCTTGTTTCAGGTCCAGGGAAGACATGGCTTGGCAGTTCAGGCTGGACTGTTCCCATGAGGCACAGGGTCAGACTGATTTGCATATGGCCATGTCTGAACTGGGGTGGTGGAGTGAGCTAAAGAATGATGATGGATTAAACCCAGATCAGTTGACTGGGGGTGAGTGTTTGATTTGCTCTAACGCTCCGTCCATCATCCCCTTTGGTATAGCTTTGTTCGCCCTAAGTTGGCAGGGTATGCCCAGACGTGGGTCCCTTGCTCACTTTGCCACTGGATTCAAGATAGCCCTGCTGATGAGGGTTATGAACCCGAAACCGGTCCCAGGATGCTTGTTTCCGGTCCAGGGAAGACATGGCTTGGCAGTTCGGGCTGGACTGTTCCCATGAGGCACAGGGTCAGACTGATTTGCATATGGCCATGTCTGAACTGGGGTGGTGGAGTGAGCTAAAGAATGATGATGGATTAAACCCAGATCAGTTGACTGGGGGTGAGTGTTTGATTTGCTCTAACGCTCCGTCCATCATCCCCTTTGGTATCGCTTTGTTCGCCCTAAGTTGGCAGGGTATGCCCAGACGTGGGTCCCTTGCTCACTTTGCCACTGGATTCAAGATAGCCTGGCTGATGAGGGTTATGAACTCGAAACCGGTCCCAGGATGCTTGTTTCCGGTCCAGGGAAGACATGGCTTGGCAGTTCGGGCTGGACTGTTCCCATGAGGCACAGGGTCAGACTGATTTGCATATGGCCATGTCTGAACTGGGGTGGTGGAGTGAGCTAAAGAATGATGATGGATTAAACCCAGATCAGTTGACTGGGGGTGAGTGTTTGATTTGCTCTAACGCTCCATCCATCATCCCCTTTGGTATCGCTTTGTTCGCCCTAAGTTGGCAGGGTATGCCCAGACGTGGGTCCCTTGCTCACTTTGCCACTGGATTCAAGATAGCCTGGCTGATGAGGGTTATGAACCCGAAACCGGTCCCAGGATGCTTGTTTCCGGTCCAGGGAAGACATGGCTTGGCAGTTGAGGCTGGACTGTTCCCATGAGGCACAGGGTCAGACTGATTTGCATATGGCCATGTCTGAACTGGGGTGGTGGAGTGAGCTAAAGAATGATGATGGATTAAACCCAGATCAGTTGACTGGGGGTGAGTGTTTGATTTGCTCTAACGCTCCGTCCATCATCCCCTTTGGTATCGCTTTGTTCGCCCTAAGTTGGCAGGGTATGCCCAGACGTGGGTCCCTTGCTTACTTTGCCACTGGATTCAAGATAGCATGGCTGATGAGGGTTATGAACCCGAAACCGGTCCCAGGATGCTTGTTTCCGGTCCAGGGAAGACATGGCTTGGTAGTTCGGGCTGGACTGTTCCCATGAGGCACAGGGTCAGACTGATTTGCATATGGCCATGTCTGAACTGGGGTGGTGGAGTGAGCTAAAGAATGATGATGGATTAAACCCAGATCAGTTGACTGGGGGTGAGTGTTTGATTTGCTCTAACGCTCCGTCCATCATCCCCTTTGGTATCGCTTTGTTCGCCCTAAGTTGGCAGGGTATGCCCAGACGTGGGTCCCTTGCTCACTTTGCCACTGGATTCAAGATAGCCTGGCTGATGATGGTTATGAACCCGAAACCGGTCCCAGGATGCTTGTTTCCGGTCTAGGAAAGACATGGCTTGGCAGTTCGGGCTGGACTGTTCCCATGAGGCACAGGGTCAGACTGATTTGCATATGGCCATGTCTGAACTGGCGTGGTGGAGTGAGCTAAAGAATGATGATGGATTAAACCCAGATCAGTTGACTGGGGGTGAGTGTTTGATTTGCTCTAACGCTCCGTCCATCATCCCCTTTGGTATCGCTTTGTTCGCCCTAAGTTGGCAGGGTATGCCCAGACGTGGGTCCCTTGCTCACTTTGCCACTGGATTCAAGATAGCCTGGCTGATGAGGGTTATGAACCCGAAACCGGTCCCAGGATGCTTGTTTCCGGTCCAGGGAAGACATGGCTTGGCAGTTCGGGCTGGACTGTTCCCATGAGGCACAGGGTCAGACTGATTTGCATATGGCCATGTCTGAACTGGGGTGGTGGAGTGAGCTAAAGAATGATGATGGATTAAACCCAGATCAGTTGACTGGGGGTGAGTGTTTGATTTGCTCTAACGCTCCGTCCATCATCCCCTTTGGTATCGCTTTGTTCGCCCTAAGTTGGCAGGGTATGCCCAGACGTGGGTCCCTTGCTCACTTTGCCACTGGATTCAAGATAGCCTGGCTGATGAGGGTTATGAACCCGAAACCGGTCCCAGGATGCTTGTTTCCGGTCCAGGGAAGACATGGCTTGGCAGTTCGGGCTGGACTGTTCCCATGAGGCACAGGGTCAGACTGATTTGCATATGGCCATGTCTGAACTGGGGTGGTGGAGTGAGCTAAAGAATGATGATGGATCAAACCCAGATCAGTTGACTGGGGGTGAGTGTTTGATTTGCTCTAACGCTCCGTCCATCATCCCCTTTGGTATCGCTTTGTTCGCCCTAAGTTGGCAGGGTATGCCCAGACGTGGGTCCCTTGCTCACTTTGCCACTGGATTCAAGATAGCCTGGCTGATGAGGGTTATTAACCCGAAACCGGTCCCAGGATGCTTGTTTCCGGTCCAGGGAAGACATGGCTTGGCAGTTCGGGCTGGACTGTTCCCATGAGGCACAGGGTCAGACTGATTTGCATATGGCCATGTCTGAACTGAGGTGGTGGAGTGAGCTAAAGAATGATGATGGATTAAACCCAGATCAGTTGACTGGGGGTGAGTGTTTGATTTGCTCTAACGCTCCGTCCATCATCCCCTTTGGTATCGCTTTGTTCACCCTTAGTTGGCAGGGTATGCCCAGACGTGGGTCCCTTGCTCACTTTGCCACTGGATTCAAGATAGCCTGGCTGTTGAGGGTTATGAACCCGAAACCGGTCCCAGAATGCTTGTTTCCGGTCCAGGGAAGACATGGCTTGGCAGTTCAGGCTGGACTGTTCCCATGAGGCACAGGGTCAGACTGATTTGCATATGGCCATGTCTGAACTGGGGTGGTGGAGTGAGCTAAAGAATGATGATGGATTAAACCCAGATCAGTTGACTGGGGGTGAGTGTTTGATTTGCTCTAACGCTCCGTTCATCATCCCCTTTGGTATCGCTTTGTTCGCCCTAAGTTGGCAGGGTATGCCCAGACGTGGGTCCCTTGCTCACTTTGCCACTGGATTCAAGATAGCATGGCTGATGAGGGTTATGAACCCGAAACCGGTCCCAGGATGCTTGTTTCCGGTCCAGGGAAGACATGGCTTGGCAGTTCGGGCTGGACTGTTCCCATGAGGCACAGGGTCAGACTGATTTGCATATGGCCATGTCTGAACTGGCGTGGTGGAGTGAGCTAAAGAATGATGATGGATTAAACCCAGATCAGTTGACTGGGGATGAGTGTTTGATGTGCTCTAACGCTCCGTCCATCATCCCCTTTGGTATCGCTTTGTTCGCCCTAAGTTGGCAGGGTATGCCCAGACGTGGGTCCCTTGCTCACTTTGCCACTGGATTCAAGATAGCCTGGCTGATGAGGGTTATGAACCCGAAACCGGTCCCAGGATGCTTGTTTCCGGTCCAGGGAAGACATGGCTTGGCAGTTCGGGCTGGACTGTTCCCATGAGGCACAGGGTCAGACTGATTTGCATATGGCCATGTCTGAACTGGGGTGGTGGAGTGAGCTAAAGAATGATGATGGATTAAACCCAGATCAGTTGACTGAGTGTGAGTGTTTGATTTGCTCTAACGCTCCGTCCATCATCCCCTTTGGTATCGCTTTGTTCGCCCTAAGTTGGCAGGGTATGCCCAGACGTGGGTCCCTTGCTCACTTTGCCACTGGATTCAAGATAGCCTGGCTGATGAGGGTTATGAACCCGAAACCGGTCCCAGGATGCTTGTTTCCGGTCCAGGGAAGACATGGCTTGGCAGTTCGGGCTGGACTGTTCCCATGAGGCACAGGGTCAGACTGATTTGCATATGGCCATCTCTGAACTGGGGTGGTGGAGTGAGTTAAGAATGATGATGGATCAAACCCAGATCAGTTGACTGGGGGTGAGTGTTTGATTTGCTCTAACGCTCCGTCCATCATCCCCTTTGGTATCGCTTTGTTCGCCCTAAGTTGGCAGGGTATGCCCAGACGTGGGTCCCTTGCTCACTTTGCCACTGGATTCAAGATAGCCTGGCTGATGAGGGTTATGAACCCGAAACCGGTCCCAGGATGCTTGTTTCCGGTCCAGGGAAGACATGGCTTGGCAGTTCGGGCTGGACTGTTCCCATGAGGCACAGGGTCAGACTGATTTGCATATGGCCATGTCTGAACTGGGGTGGTGGAGTGAGCTAAAGAATGATGATGGATTAAACACAGATCAGTTGACTGGGGGTGAGTGTTTGATTTGCTCTAACGCTCCGTCCATCATCCCCTTTGGTATCGCTTTGTTCGCCCTAAGTTGGCAGGGTATGCCCAGACGTGGGTCCCTTGCTCACTTTGCCACTGGATTCAAGATAGCCCTGCTGATGAGGGTTATGAACCCGAAACCGGTCCCAGGATGCTTGTTTCCGGTCCAGGGAAGACATGGCTTGGCAGTTCGGGCTGGACTGTTCCCATGAGGCACAGGGTCAGTCTGATTTGCATATGGCCATGTCTGAACTGGGTTGGTGGAGTGAGCTAAAGAATGATGATGGATTAAACCCAGATCAGTTGACTGGGGGTGAGTGTTTGATTTGCTCTAACGCTCCGTCCATCATCCCCTTTGGTATCGCTTTGTTCGCCCTAAGTTGGCAGGGTATGCCCAGACGTGGGTCCCTTGCTCACTTTGCCACTGGATTCAAGATAGCCTGGCTGATGAGGGTTATGAACCTGAAACCGGTCCCAGGATGCTTGTTTCCAGTCCAGGGAAGACATGGCTTGGCAGTTCGGGCTGGACTGTTCCCATGAGGCACAGGGTCAGACTGATTTGCATATGGCCATGTCTGAACTGGGGTGGTGGAGTGAGCTAAAGAATGATGATGGATTAAACCCAGATCAGTTGACTGGGGGTGAGTGTTTGATTTGCTCTAACGCTCCGTCCATCATCCCCTTTGGTATCGCTTTGTTCGCCCTAAGTTGGCAGGGTATGCCCAGACGTGGGTCCCTTGCTCACTTTGCCACTGGATTCAAGATAGCCTGGCTGATGAGGGTTATGAACCCGAAACCGGTCCCAGGATGCTTGTTTCCGGTCCAGGGAAGACATGGCTTGGCAGTTCGGGCTGGACTGTTCCCATGAGGCACAGGGTCAGACTGATTTGCATATGGCCATGTCTGAACTGGGGTGGTGGAGTGAGCTAAAGAATGATGATGGATTAAACCCAGATCAGTTGACTGGGGGTGAGTGTTTGATTTGCTCTAACGCTCCGTCCATCATCCCCTTTGGTATCGCTTGTTCGCCCTAAGTTGGCAGGGTATGCCCAGACGTGGGTCCCTTGCTCACTTTGTCACTGGATTCAAGATAGCCTGGCTGATGAGGGTTATGAACCCGAAACCGGTCCCAGGATGCTTGTTTCCGGTCCAGGGAAGACATGGCTTGGCAGTTCGGGCTGGACTGTTCCCATGAGGCACAGGGTCAGACTGATTTGCATATGGCCATGTCTGAACTGGGGTGGTGGAGTGAGCTAAAGAATGATGATGGATTAAACCCAGATCAGTTGACTGGGGGTGAGTGTTTGATTTGCTCTAACGCTCTGTCCATCATCCCCTTTGGTATCGCTTTGTTCGCCCTAAGTTGGCAGGGTATGCCCAGACGTGGGTCCCTTGCTCACTTTGCCACTGGATTCAAGATAGCCTGGCTGATGAGGGTTATGAACCCGAAACCGGTCCCAGGATGCTTGTTTCCGGTCCAGGGAAGACATGGCTTGGCAGTTCGGGCTGGACTGTTCCCTTGAGGCACAGGGTCAGACTGATTTGCATATGGCCATGTCTGAACTGGGGTGGTGGAGTGAGCTAAAGAATGATGATGGATTAAACCCAGATCAGTTGACTGGGGGTGAGTGTTTGATTTGCTCTAACGCTCCGTCCATCATCCCCTTTGGTATCGTTAAGGATTTTAAGGGCATTTGTTCTGTGCTCACACCCTCTGCTATCATGTCTTCTCCAGAAGACCATTTTTACTCCTCCTACCAGGAAGTGGAGGAGGAATGGCCCCCCAACTTCTCCCTCCAGCAGTCGACCAAGCCCTCTCTCTGGCTATTTCTAGGGCGCTGGCTCCTCTTAGGGATCAGGTTGATAAGCTGGCGAAAAGCATCCCTGGGGTGTTCAGTGACCCAGATCTGGTGGTGGCGGGTCCCAGTAGCTCCTAGATGGGGAATAATAGGGCCATTAAGCATAACGCGGGGCACTTGGAAGGATTTGATAAACTTACGGAGACCTTCCTCAAGAGTGCGCGAACGCTAAAACATGCACCCTGCCGGGAGGAGGAGAAGCCCGGAGAAAATTGCGACACTGTCACCACTATTGTAGACCCCGACGGCAGGTTTCCCTTAGAGGGAGAGGGTGTATCGGAGGACGATTTCTCCTCCGATGAGGATAAGGACTCGGGGCGTCCCTGGCGTCGAGAGTCCCACTCCTCTCAGTTCCCGGTTGGGGACGGGGTCCACTCGGACATGTTCGAGCCTACCCAAATTTACCATCCTAGGTCAGCGGAGTGGACACCTGACGCCAAAGTGGTAGAGTATGTGGTGGGGAAAATCCATCAACCCCTTGAAAGGGAGGTCAGGAATAGGATGAGGGGAGAATGCCCCAGGCCCTCACTGAAGGGGAAGGTGGCACACACGCCTGAAATTGATGAGAAACTATGTACCTTTTTCTCCAAGTATATGAGGGATCCCAAGAAAGGAATTGATAGGTCTTGGACGTGGTAGGGCCCTTGACCCAAATTATTCAATTGACGGAGCGTTCCAAAGAGTCAGGATCCCCTTTGTCCACGGATATTGTGGCTGGTTGGGTGCACTACCCTAAACCCTAAAACACTACCCCCTCCACTACCCAAACACCACTGCACTACCCTAAACCCTAAAACACTACCCCCAGCACGACACCCTACACTACCCAAACATAATTGCACTACCCTAAACCCTAAAACACTACCACCAGCATGACTCCCTACACTACCCAAACACCACTGCACTACCCTAAACCCTAAATCTACCCACAGCACAACCCCCTACACTACACAAACACCACTGCACTACCCTAAACCCTAAAACACTACCACCAGCACGACCCCTTCATTACACAAACACCACTGCACTGCCTTAAACCCTAAAACACTAACCCCAGCACGACCCCCTACACTACACAAACACCACTGCACTACCCTAAACCCTAAATCTACCCCCAGCATGACCCCCTACACTACACAAACACCACTGCACTACCCTAAACCCTAAAACACTACCCCCAGCACGACCCCCTTCACTACCTAAACACAACTGCACTACCCTAAACCCTAAAACACTACCCCCAGCACGACCCCCTTCACTACCCAAACACAACTGCACTACCCTAAACTCAAAAACAGTACCCCAGCACGACCCCCTACACTACCCAAACACCACTGCATGACCCTAAACCCTAAAACACGACCCCCTACACTACACAAGCACTACCCTAAACCCTAAAACACTAGAACCCAGCACGACCCCCTACAGTACACAAAAACCACTGCACTACCCTAAACCCTAAAACACTACCACCTACACTACACAAACACCACTGCACTACCTAAAACACTACCCCCAGCACGACCCCCTACACTATACAAACACCACTGCAATACCATAAACCCAAAACACTACCCCAGCACTACCCTCTACACTACCCAAACACCATTGCACTACCCTCAACCCTAAAACACTACCCCCAGCATGACCCCCTACACTACACAAACACCACTGCACTACCCTAAACCCTAAAACACTACCCCCAGCATGACCCCCTACACTACCCAAACACCACTGCACTACCCTAAAACCTAAAACACTACCCCCAGCAAGACTCCCTACACTACACAAACACCACTGGACTACCCTAAACCCTAAAACACTACCCCCAGCACGACTCCCTATACTACCCAAACACCACTGCACTACACTAACCCCTAAATCTACACCCAGCATGACCTCCCACACTACACAAACACCACTGCACTACCCTAAAACACTACCCCCAGCACGACCCCCTACACTACCCAAACACCACTGCACTACCCTAAACCCTAAAACACTAACCCCAGCATGACCCCCTACACTACCAAAACACCACTGCACTACCTTATACCCTAAAACACGACCCCCTACACTACACAAACACAGCTGCAGTACCCTAAACCCTAAAACACTACCCACAGCATGACCCCCTACACTACACAAACACCACTGCACTACCCTAAACCCTAAAACACTACCCCCTACACTACACAAACCCCACTGCACTACCCTAAACCCTAAAACACTACCCCCAGCATGACCCCCTACACTACACAAACACCACTGCACTACCTTAAACCCCCTACACTATACAAACACCACTGCATTACTCTAAACCCTAAAACACTACCCCCAGCATGACCCCCTCACAACACAAACACCACTGCACTACCCTAAACCCTAAATTGACCCCCAGCACGACCCCCTACACTACCCAAACACCACTGCCATACTCTAAACCCTAAAACACTACCCCAGCATGAACCCCTACACTACCCAAACACCACTGCACTACCCTAAACCCTAAAACACTACCCCCAGCACTACCCCTATAACACTACCCCAGCACTACCCCCTACACTACCCAAACACCACTGCACTAACATAAACCCTAAAACACTACCCCCAGCACAACCCCTACACTACACAAACACCACTGCACTACCCTAAACCCTAAAACACTACCCCCAGCACGACTCCCTACACTACCCAAACACCACTGCACTACCCTAAACCCTAAATCTTCCCCAGCATGACCCCCTACACTACCCAAACACCACTGCACTACCCTAAACCATAAAACACTACCCCCAGCATGACCCCCTACACTACACAAACACCACTGCACTACCCTAAACCCTAAAACACTACCACCAGCATGACCCCCTACACTACTGCACTACCCTAAACCCTAAAACACTACCCCCAGCACGACCCCCTACACAACCCAAACACCACTGCACTACCCTAAACCCTAAAACACTACCCCCAGCACGACCCCCTACACTACTGCACTACCCTAAACCCTAAAACACTACCCCCAGCACGACCCTCTACACAACCCAAACACCACTGCACTACCCTAAACCCTAGAAAAGAAACCCCCACCCCATGCCCAATCACCCTTACCTCTCACTCCTCGTGGTTCCTCTCTCCTCGTGGTTCCTGCTTCACGTCGTCTCTGAGGGGCGGTGCACGTCGTTGTGTGGAAACGGAACAGCCTCTGTTTCCTTACAACAACATGGATCGTCTACATGCTTTTAGAACGCATGGTCATTTACCATACATACCTTTACAACAAAATTCGTTGTAAAGGCATGCGTGGTAAATGACCATGCGTCTAAAAAATGACTTCGTGATGTACAACGCATGCGTGGTAATGCATGCGTTGTAATGGTATCGCAAAGTAAAAAAGTCATTGTAACGGCTGTTTACCGATCGAAGCTGGCCCCTGTTCTTCAGTCAGACGTTTATTTGATTAATTAGGAGGAAGGAATGTGGGTTTTTTACCGAAAAGTGCATTCCCGCTGTTGTATTGTGAAAGTGTCCACATGGCCTGGTTTCACTTCCGGTGAGAGAGTGGAAGAGTCTGTTTGGATCTAAAGGAGTTCTGTTGTTGGACGGGGCTGGCGTGACATGTCATCAGAAAACATAGCTAATGGAAAGCGTCCTCCCTGAAGTGTGGAGCAGTGCCATGAGAGGTCAACGAGTGTGCGTCCCACCGCAGTATGACCGTACCGCGTGACTCATGTGCCACCTCCAGGGTACGGGAGGCAGAAGCGGCATCGCAGGTCCTCTTGAAGACCGTTGTAGCACTAATTCTACATTTTGGTACTAGGGCATTTTAACTTTGTTGTTCCTGCCAGATACAAAGAGAAGATCCTGTGTTATTCAGTGCCCTCGTTACCTTTTTTGTGGGTTGTGGTGCTTGTCACTTCGCTGCCCCGCCGGTGCACACGACTGGGCACCCCACCTCGTGTACCATCTGCAGGGCCTCTGCCCTCGGATCACTGGTTTCGGTTTCTGGAGTGGCAACATAAACAGTTGCTCCCAAAGGACTAGCCTGAACACTTAGGTGAATATCCCCTGCACCAGCATTCCACGGAAACTCTTTCCTAGCTCTCCCACGTCAACGAGGACGTCATAATAGCACGGCTCTGCTCCCGACACCGTATGACGTCATCGGAGCCATAAGAGGACCTCGTCGGCATGCTGACGTCAGTTCCACCCATTTTTTCCGTGCCACTGAGGCAAACAGGGGACCGAGACATTTTCACATGTATACATAGTATAATAAATATATATATATTCACTGAAAAAACCATAGGTTTCAGGCATGTTATAGTTAGAAATTAGCATTTAAAAAACCTTAGAAATTCACTGAAAAAACCATAGGTTTCAGGCACGTTATAGTTAGAAATTAGCATTTAAAAAACCTTAGAAATTCACTGAAAAAACCATAGGTTTCAGGGGCGTTATAGTTAGTTGGACATTTCACTCGTAGAAGAATCTGGGGGTTATTGTAGATGAGAGACTCCCCTTTGGGGATCAGGTAAATGCAGTAACATCATCAACTGCTTATGTGCTCAGAATGGTTAAGAAAGTAATGCCCTTCCTACCTCTGGGTAGTCGCCAAACAGTGGTCACAGCTCTGGTGTTGCCGAGGCTGGATTACTGCAACAGCCTGTATTTGAATATTCAACTAAAAAGTCTGAATAAACTTCAGCTGCTGCAAAATGCAGCAGCGAGACTTTGACTGGCACATCTAAATTTTCATCCATTTCAAAGGAAATAAGGAAGCTGCACTGGCTCCCAATAAGGAGTCGAGTGCGTTTCAAATCACTATGCATGGTCTTTAAGGCTCTGCATGGTAAAGGCCCAGACTATCTGAACAAGATGTTCCAGTGGTACATCCCGAAAAGAGCACTTCGCTCGTTAGGGGCTAAGCTGGTTTCTGTACCTCCCAGGAAGAAAGCTCTGTGGGGGGCAGAAGCTTTGCTGTGTGCGCTGCGAAAGCCTGGAATGACCTTCCGTTTTGCCTAAGAAACGCTGATGATCTGTTGGATTTTAGGAAGGGTTTGAAGACCTGGCTTTTTGCTGAATGAGCTCAGTTTTTCCTTGCTCGCTGCCTCAGGATAGATATGCTAGCGCCAGGACACCCTTGGGTAATCGTCGCGCTTTATAAAAGTTACTAACATAACATAACATAACTCGTACAAAACCATAGAAATTCGCCCGTTATAGTTAGTTCAGCTAACTATAACTCGCGCGCCCGCAATGCACTGCTGATGACGTCACATATTACATCACTCATGACATGGTCAGTGACATCACTCATGACATCACTGATGACATCTCAAATGACATCACTGATGACATCATCCAGTGAATGTGTGTTTTTCTGAAAATTAAATATGTTTTATATATGTATATCTCAAGGTCGATGGAAGAATAAATGGGTATATAAGTGTCTAAATGGATGATTTGTTTTTGTAAAATTGATTGTATAACTGACTAAGTGTATCTTAGTGAATACATGGGTTAGTGAGTAATGTTTAAATATGAAAATATCTGTTTCAGTCTCTCACTTTGTGTATAAGTGGCTGCATGGGTTGGTGAGTAGCTACATGAGTGTCTATATGGGTTATTAGTTGGTTTTTGAGTATCAGTATGAGTGTCTGAGTGTCTGTATGGTTCGGTGGGGGTATTACTTAGTGCATAGATGCATGAATGAGTGACTCACTGTTTGTATGTGTTGAAGACAGCATGTGTGCAGGACTGTATAGGTGGATGAGTATGTGTATGGGTGTGTTAGTGAGTAAATGACTGTCTCAATAGTGTCTTTATGAGTAACTACATATGTTTTAAACTAGTATATGTGAGTATTGGTGTATATAAGTGAGTATATGTGAGAGTGAGAGATTGGAAGAGTTCCTGTACAACTAAGTAGGTGTTTCTATAAGTGATTGTTTAAGAGAGTAAGTATGTGTAAGTTTCTGTAGAAGTAAGTGAGGTAGTGTGTGTATAACTGTATATGCAAGTAAATGGATGTTTGATACTTTGTTTGCATGTGTGACTATGTGTGTGAGTATCTCTATGGATGAGTGGCGGTGTGTAACAGGATGTATAGGTGTATGAGTACATATGATGAGTGAGTACATGTATGAGTGACTGTATAGGGACTGTTGGTGAATGAGTGGATGTGTGTGTAGATCTTGGAATTACTGAATAGGTGTGTTGTAACTGGTATTGGTATGTCCATTGTTTTGAAAATGTTAGTTTGTATTTTTGAGTGTGTGTATCAAAGGTTATATTAGGGTGAGAGGAGGTCTGCCACTCTATCACAAGGATGACGTCATCAGTGATGTCATCAGTGATGTCATTTGAGATGTCATCAGTGATGTCATGAGTGATGTCACTGACCATGTCATGAGTGATGTAATATGTGACGTCATCAGCAGTGCATTGCAGGCGCGCGAGTTATAGTTAGCTGAACTAACTATAACGGGCGAATTTCTATGGTTTTGTACGAGTGAAATGTCCAACTAACTATAACGCCCCTGAAACCTATGGTTTTTTCAGTGAATTTCTAAGGTTTTTAAATGCTAATTTCTAACTATAAAGTGCCTGAAACCTATGGTTTTTCAGTGATATATATATATATATATAGATATATGTAAATATATATATATAAATATATTTTTCTACTGTTTCTCGCTGTCATATTCTTTCACCTGCTTTGTTAGCTTTTTTTCTGTCCCTCTCTCTTCTGTCTTCACCCTTCTTTTAAAACCATTATCCTCATTTTCTCCTAATTGGGTTCTTTCACCCAAAGAGAAACTCAGTAACCCAGTACAGTTGTACACAAGAGTGGACAGAAAGGTTCGAAGATGAAACTGACATTGATCGACACGTCAGATTTTAGGGATCAGGGACAGTATTACGCAAAGTGCCCCGGGGGTGCAACGGGCGCTTACACCCTCTTTGCGCGCCCCTGGGGCACTTTGGTATTACAGAAGGGGCCCCAGATGCTTGTGCAGCCCCTTCTGTAATACCGATAGTGCTGGCGCACATAAAGCGCCAGCGCTATTATCAGGGGACGTGCCCTCATTTGCATGGCGGCATGCCTCATGCAAATTAGGGAATCCCTTTGCCTCTTCACCCACGCCATATTACAGACGCTAGCGCAGAGGTAAAGAAGCTCTCTGGAGGCGCACTGACAGGTGCACAGAGAGTGCAGAGCATTCCTCTGGAGGGGGGGGGAGGAAATCCAGACAGCCCCTTGCAGGCGGGTACAGTCACTGACTGCACCCACCTGCAAGGGGATCTCTAATCCCCCTTCAAAGTGCAGGCAGGTTGCCTTCTGCACTGTGAAAACATGGTGCAGTTTTAAAGCAGATGCTCTGTTTTTCACATGAATGCACTGCCCCCAAGGAAGGGCAATTTAGTGGCCAACCTGAGGGCAGCAAATTCATCATAATACTGCACATTTTCCTTCATTGCGCTAGGGGCACCTTTTTAAAGGTGCGCCCAATGCAATGAAGTGAAATGCGCCGCTTGTATCACGCAGCCCCAGGTTGGCAACAAACTCTGGTAAATTCAATGCTCAACTCTCTCATTGAATGTTCAGTCTCTGCCTAACAAACTGCACTACCCAGTCATAATATAAAGCCATACTTCACCTGCACCTCCACAGCTCACACAATCATTACTGTCCCCCTTGCCACCCCAGACATAATACTTCTCGATCTTTTGCAACCTTCAGTGATCCCTTTCACCACTGAACACCAATATCCTCCACTGGCCCCCTCACACTTTAAAAATCCTTTTCTCCCTTCACTAGCCGTATTTGAAAAAATGTGCTTTTCCATCCCACACACCTCACTACCACTGTCTTCAATGAACCCACCCTCCCATCATACTCAATAATCACCATCGTCTTTCTGAGTCTGTCTTACACTCCACACATCTCATTACTATATTTACCCTACCTTTCAATTAAACTAAATGGCACCATCACCAAGCACCTCATGAATGTCCTCTTCCAACCCATGCACCTCCCCCTCTCCTCCATTCAATCACCCTACAGATGCCCTTCTACAAGCCTCACACCACAAAAAGCAGCTTGAGCATCGCTACCTAATACAGTCCGTCCTCTTCCCCACATACCTTACTGTTCTTCTCTTTACCGCGCACCTTTCTAAAACTCATCTGCATGCTTTTCAACTCATGTATCTCCTTTCAATAGCACACTCCTCACTGGCCAACCTTTACCAACAGTCCCCTTTGTACACCTCATGCAATCATTTAGTCACTAGAAAAAGATTCAGTTCTCTTTCTACCCTACACATCACACAAGCCTCCCCACCTTATACCCCTTATCAAATTTCCTCATTCCCCCCATAGCCTCAAATAACCCATTCATTTCTAGGCTCTACATCACACTGATCTCTTCCTAGACAGTATTAAGGTCCCCAATAAACATCCTGATTCCCTTTGTAACTCCACACTCCACTAATCTCTTCAACATTCATCTAATACCTTTCATTAAAAACAACTTATCAACATCCAATGCATTGTTCCTTTGCTCACCATGCCACCTCAGTTTGGACCCATGTCTCGGCATACTCTTGCCACTTAGGGTGGTACAGTAAGCACAGGACCCACAATGGGTTGGAATGCTACCTTGATCAATTGTCAGACTCAGACTTAATGCAACCAATATTAGACTTGATACAGTAATTTCTCCCATCACCTTTTGTGTGTTTGATGTACCGACCTACGTGCCAAGGGTATGCCTAGACACGGGTCTCAAGTTGACTGTGCCACTGGAACCAAGCTACACCGACTAATAAGCCCCAATCAGGGCGGAACCCCTCTTGGGTTGCTTGTGTTCCAGTTCAGGGAGGACCTGGCCTGGCAGTTCAAACAGGAATATTCCTATTGGAGCAGGTTCAAGACTGATTTGCATATGGTTGGATCCAAATTGGCATGATGGGCAAAAGAATGATGGTTTGGAATGCTACCCAGAACGATTGCCAGTGGTTAGATTTAATGCAAGCATTCCACGCATCACCTTTTTTGAGACTGAAAAACCCTGATTTGGTGCCACTTCATCCTAATTTGACAGGAGTTAAATTCTACACAGAGGATATGCTGTTAATGCTGCAAGCACAATGGAATAGCAAACAGCTTTCATTAGATATGATAGCAGAATTCTACAAATGGGGGTGGGGATGGACATCATTCAGGGGTCACCATGGGTCGCAGCTGTGACCCTGGCTTGCTCTTCGAGACCCCTGGCACTCATTTTGCGACCCCTGGCCTCTGACATAAAAAGGCAGTGGAAATGAACAGAAGGAAAACTGGGCTGGCACGAACCTTGTTTACTTTTTGTTATTCAAGCAGAAAAGAGACGCTTGAATTCATTTGAGTTTGTTTCCCACTTCAGAATATTTTAATTTTGCAAATAGAAAACATTTTGAAGTGTGTGTAATGCACACTCAAATGAATTAAAAGGTTGCTTTTCTGCATGCTTATTACAAAAGCCCAATTTATTTTCAGGGGTGCCAACAGCAGTAGAGTTCCTTTCACTTTCTCTGCGGCTTCTTAGCTTTGCATGTGCCTTTCCAGGACCCCTCCCTCCAAGAAAAGAGAGAGAAAAGAAATCCTAGGCATCACCTGCATGATGTAGCTACAACAGATTGTCTTGTGGTCAGCCATTTGGCTGACTGTCTCTTTTCTGCTGCTGCCCATGGGGATGACACTATGGTCCTGATTTCGATGTCAATGTCTCAGTGAGGGAACAGCCCGACCATAGGTCGGCGGTTCTGCACACCTGATTACGATGTGACTGTACATGGTGCAGTTGCAAACTCTCATTTCTCTATGGGACCTCGTGTGGTGGGTGGAAACTGGCCACAGCACAAGCTCCCATTGAGAAATTGGTGTGTGTGGAAATCCCTGCACCGTGTGGCAGGCACTTCATGGTGCCTGCCACACGGAGCATGGATTTTTAGGGGGCACCATAGGTGCCCCCCAGGGCCACATAACGAGGGCCAGGGGGGAAGGGGGCCCTGCTTGGGGCCCCCAAAGTCACTTCCTAACAGCTATTCCATGTTGGAAAGGCCGACATGGAAAGGCAGTTGGAAACCGACATCACAATCTCGATGGCGGAAACGCCGTCCTTAAGGGATTATGAGGCCATTCTGACTGGCCGACAGGCTCCTTGAACCCACTGGAACTGCGTCGGATCCCCCGGCCGGTTTAAACTCCGACCACCGTCATTGTCATACAGCCGTCGGACTTTAAACCTACCATGTCGGTCGGAAAGCCTCCGACCAGGGTTGGAGGCTTTCCGACCGACATCGTAATCAGACCCTTGGTGTGTGATGAATGCTTGAAATAAGGGTTGAGCCATTTATTTGAGTCTGTGTGAAAGAACTGAAGACTGTGTCTGGGCACTGGGTGATGGGTTTGACCCATGGCTGAGCGTGGGAATTTTCAGCTGTTTCCTGATATTATGGTACTGTGCATAGGCATGTGGGGATGTGTCCATGCTGACTGCATCTGGGAAGATGACTGCTACAAACCTGACATATCAAGGCAGCACTCCTGGCATATAATGGTTGCAATAATTGCATATCATGGCACTACACAAATTAATATATATGTGCAATGCAAAAGAAATTTTAACTGCTTTAGAAAGGTGCATTATTTTATTAATCTTGCATTTAATGTTTACTTTTTCGTTTATTATTGGTATTTTAAATTCAGTAGTTTCACTACCTCAATGGCAGTATTTAAAAGGTCACGTGACAACACTTCCTCTAAAATCATCAGAGTCAAAAGGCCATGTGATGTCACTTCCTATGATGTCACTTCCTGTGATGTCATCAGCAGCTGACTGTTGGGATGATGTTACTTCCGATACCCCCAGCATTTTGGCGCATTGACGTCCATGGAGGGGAAGGGCTATACAAATAAAATGAACCCAACCAACACTGAGATACTATTACATGCTAGGGAGGAAGGTTGATCCGGTCCATTACAAAGTAACTATAACAAAAATCGAAAGAGATATTTGAGTAAATAGATTTCTCAAATTTACCACGATCTTTATGAGCTAAATGATATCGTTTTATTAATGAAAAAAAATGAAGGTCAATTAGAGAGATGGAACATACTTTCAATTACAATTATAGGAAGAGTATTACTGTTAAAAACGAATATACTACTTTTATATATGTTTCTCTCTTCAGCTCTGCCATGTACTCTAAATGTTTTTCGAAAAACAGACGACCCAATTAGCTTTTTTTTTTATGGAATAAAACACAACTTAAGATGAGCACTACAAAGTTAAGACTAGTCTTGGGGAAACGTGAATAAGTTATGCAAGTCTTCTGCAATTATTTCATGGCATGCAACGTTGTAAATCTGATCAGATTCAAAGAAATAAAACACTATCATAACTATTGCTTTTAAGTAACTATTGATAACAAACCCACAGGTTTGATTTTTCTAAAAAGGGAACCCGATGATACAAAGCAAGTATGATATCACAAAGGCGCACATATTCAATATATAATTAAAAGATAAATTACCGGAATTAAAATGACATAGATAAAATAAGTCATTGTTTTTTAAATGGGGATTTAGTCCGATAGGATCGACTAGCTAACAAAATATAAACACAGATGGGAAGGTTTAGGTTTTCTTATATGCAAAATACTGCACAAATTGAAGAGACAGAGAAGTCCCGCAGCATTGCAGAACGTCTGTTTTCAGCAAAGTAAAATATGGAGGCATTGGGCAATGGGCAAGCTATCTTTCTAGCACTGAGAACATGCAGGATTAAATAATATTTAAGGCACTGAACAAGTGGAAAACCATGAATCACCCCAGAATGAATATTGGGATATTCATATTTGGAACGAAGCATCCAGCTACAACCATAAAGCAGCAAGAGGGGCAATTTAAAAAAAGGCAGCAATATGCACAGTGGCTCCTATACTACACCCTGGAATTTGTATACAAACAAAATGTAAACATTTTAAATCTATGCCCTAGATGCAAGAACATTGGTACATGGCGTCACATGTTTTTGACTTGTCTGTCTCTGCAACAATTTTGGCATTTAATATTCAACGGCGTTAAAAATATTACTATCTATAATCCCAGAAAGAACATTAGCATTATTAAGGTGTTCCATTTATTTAGGGAGTGCAGTCAAAACTTAAAGCTAGCTTTTATCGCTTTTATTGCTATGTCCCTATGTTGCTAACACGCTCTATACTACAGTCCATTGTAACTATAGAGACACCCCTCAGTTTGATATGTGTATTAACATAATTAAGAGAATTAGGGGCATATTTATCAATGTGCTGCGTAGGCCTTACGCCATGCAAGAGGGATGCAAGAGTGACGCAACACTAAAGTAAGATTTATCAAGCCACACAAGGACACCTTGTGTAACCCTGCATGGCTTGATACATTTGGAGAAACACAACACAGCGCAAATCGCTGCGTTGCGTTACTCTGCCCCAAGGAGGAATTCCACAGGTGGAGAGTGGGTGTTTCCACGCATCCACCCATGGATTTTGGTGCCTTCCCTGATTTACCAACACTGGAAAACCTGGGAATGCGTCAAAATGTTACGCCTCCCCAAGGGAATCGTAACGAGAAGAAATATCTTTATTTCTCCTCATTGTTTCCTCTTCCTAAGTGTGCTGCAGAAAGAGGAACATGCCTCTGAGGATTGTTTTTGGGCAGGAAGGTGCCCCTACCTGCACAAAAACAGTCCTGCCTACAACACAGGCACCCTTGCATCACGGCACAAGGGTGCCTGTGTTGACACTAGGCCGCAATAAGGGCACCAGTGCAAGGAAAGGACAGGCATGCACCATATAATGTTAAATACGGCACATTCCTGCCCTTTCATGCAGCACAGCAAGGTGGGTTGCTGCACTGTGTGTGAGTTTGATAAATATGCCCCTAAGTATAAAAGAAAGAATGCATTTCAAAAGAAGGAATTTGCTACATAAATATGATAACATTTGGGGACTAGTTTTTATTTTATTTTACAGAGTTTTATATAGCGCAAACTTGACCCAAAGGTATCGGGTATCAGAGCAGTTTACATAGCACCAGTTGCGTTACTTGAGGACACATTCATTTTTTTGTTAGGCACAGGGAGATTAAGGGGCCGATTCCGATTCCGGCCGGAAATCTCCCCGACCGAGCCAGACCCAGAGAGATTTCCGACCGAATCGGACCCTAGCAGTCCGACCGAACGAGTACGATGCGCACGCATGCTATCGGACTCGAATCGGTCAGACTCCCATTGAAGTCAATGGGAGCCTGTCGTACAACGCGTACGCGGGCTCCCATTGACTCAATGGGTGCGAGGTGGACAAGGGCGCCCCCTACAGCGTGTACGCGTCCATGCGCATCGCGGCGTACATGCACAGGTGGGTCCCCCCTGTGTGCGACTCGCGCGCCTACGCATACAAGGGGGTCGGACGCAGACCCCCAAAGTCCGGCTCCGACAGCTTTATCGAGCCGGACGGCGCGAGTCGATCGGGCTGCTCGCGGCGCGCATCGTACTTACCCGGCAGGGAAACGTCTCCATAGCGCGGTGCGAGTCGTGTCCATGCGAGTCGGTCGGAGCGTGTTGAAGCCGCGTTCGAGTCGGTCAGCGATTTCGCGGGTGCTTGCATCGTACTCGCTCGGCCGGACCCGCGTACGATTCGGTCGGGAAACAGGGCTCCGAATCGGATCCGGTGAATCCGAATCCGATTCGGAGCACTACCGGCCGAGATCGGAATCGGCCCCTAAGTGATTTGCCCAGAATCACAGGATGTTCAGCGTCATTGCCGAGACTCAAAACCAGTTCCCCAGATTCGAGGTCGACCGCCCTAGCCGTTAGGCCAACTCCTCTCATCAAACCTTTAAAAAAGGAATGATTGTAACCATGAATTGTTTGTATAATATAAAAAGTTATTGAAAGCAAATATTAAAAGCAAAAAAAAGTTGTTGCTTGCATGAAAGTAGTGTGTTAGTTTTGGTAAAATAGGTTTCAAGGAGGAGGTTTGAAATAGGGTGCAATTCGTAAGTCATCACCCCTTTGTTCGCTTTTGTTAATTATCCTTAATCATGACCTAAAAACTGTAATGTCTCATGCCCAGTACCCTGGGACTGCAGACATACATGATGTTTTGTGTCTTTAACAAATATTGTTCTCCAGGGCCCAACTTGTGCTTTTTAGTACAAGAAATCTTGCCAAACAAACCTACAGTTTTGTTGCCAACAACCAGAGGCTATTAAGCTGTGATCTGATTTATGTAAACTTTCAGGTGAACATTTGATCCTTACTCTTTATTGTTCTTCATTGCTGCAGATATGCATATTTATGCTTATTTGTTCTAATGGTTCACAGGCTGGTAACGTTTTTCCTTTATAGTCTGACCTATTTGCCCACTTAGATCTAGATCCTGAGAGCAAAGGGCCCGTCGAAGAGAACAGAACCTGAGCTCCCAACATAACACATTTTTGGTGAGCCAGAGAAGTCCAAGATAACATACTGATCCCCTTTCCTTCGCTTTCCTCCGCCAGTCTGTCACAAAATCGGAAACTGTACAATATTAATACCAGGTTTGAGGAGAGTAGAAATCCGAAACCAGTAGCGGCTCCTTGGGTGAGTGCTGCGGGCGGTGGGGCGGGGCGGGGGTTAGTAAACTCCGGCATACGGCCGAACAGAGGTAAGTACATAAATAAATAAAAAAAATTACATTGCACACGCTGCAACGCCAAATGGCGTTTTATTTATTTATTTATGTACTTACCTCTGTTCGGCCGTATGCCGGAGTTTACTACCCCCACCATGCCCCTCCCCCACCCCGCCCACCGCCCCGCAGCACTCCCTCCAAGAGCCGCTACTGTCCGAAAGCCTCAGCAGCACTCATCTCCTCTTTTGTGGTATCTATAGGACAGGTTATATAATTGTCATTGTGACACGCACTGTGTGTGATAGGTGGTTGCAGATACGTCTGCGTGTGAGTTACTTCCTCTTATTTCACTCCACTGGTCTGTCAATGCATGTCAAGTGGTGGCTGCAGTACTCAGGGTTTGCACCAATTTGTTTTGACTACTTGGTGATTCTGTTACAATGTTGTTGTTTTTAATGTAAATTGATTCTTATCTTGGCTTTGAGTATTAACTGTCTTTGTGGGATGACAATCACTTCTGTTGCAGTGGTGGTGAATTACTTTACCATGCGTGCATGTCAATGAAAGGGGATGAAAGTGATTAGTCCTGGATTTGGGTCAGTTTGCGCCACTGAGGTGGTGTTGGAGGGGCAGTGTGCTGATGTCATTTATTATTTTCAAAACACAGTGTATGTGTGTGTATGTGTGCATGTCTATGGGCTCATGTGTATGTCGGTGTGCACTCGAGACTTGCAATTTTTGCTTTGTAATTGATTGTTTGTTATAGGGCTTTTCTGAATCGAATTGGTCATGTTTGTCTTTCAGTGCCCATTGTTGGTATGGTGATGATGAGCATGCTGTTTGGGTATGTATTCAGAGGTGTATGTTTCTTGAAGGGTCATAGATTTTTAATTCCTGTGAACCAAATTTGTTTTTGAATCTTCGCTTATGGTGTGCACAGCCTAACAGCCTGAATGCGATGCAGCGCGCGCAACGAAATTCGTTTTATTTCTTTATTTGTTTACTTACCTCTGTTCGACCGTATGCCGTAGTTTACTACCCCCCACCCTGCTCCTCCCCCGCCCCGCCTCACCACCCCGCGGCACTCCCTCCACGAGCCGCTACTGCTTCAAAGTATATTTCAGGAATACATTTCCACCTCCATATTATGGAGGACATTTTATCCAAGTCTTCCAGTTTTTGCTCAATTCCAGTGTGTCTGATTTTGGTCTTGACTTTTCATTTTGCAGTGATAATTCCTACAATTGCTGATGCTGTTATCTTCACTTTTTGGACATGCTCGATTGGGAAAATTATTCCCACATAAGAGAAGAACTTGCCATATTAAGAAAGTTTCCTTTGAATAAATGTTGAGACAGAAATATCCCTGCATGTCTCTGAAGTGCATGCACCCGTGTGCTGAGTTTTCCATTTAGTTAATTTTAGGATGTTTTGGCTTTCTGGCCTGGGCGCCCATGAGAGCCTCACACATGGAAATGGACTAAGCCCCAGAGCTGGGATATGCTGTCTAGCGGGGCAGACCATGTGCACCTCTCCTGCAGAGGACTAGCAGTGATTACACTTGAAGAATAGCCTTTTTATTTGTTGCTTACAAACAGGGAGTCTCCTACTGGACTCTCCTATTTAAAATGGCCTGTCAGTACTGCAACAGTGTGCTTTGCTCCATTCTTGTATGACATGGATGTTGTATATATGGGTGTTCAGACAAAATATTGAAGAAAAAAATTGAGAAGCAAAAATATTGAGTTTTTATTATCATGATTCACAAATATCGTGATGCAGGAATATCGTTGACAAGAATATCGATTTTTAAGGTAAGTTATATTGATGTAAAAATATTTATGTTGTTATCATTTACAAAAATATCTATGTTCTTAATATCGAGTTAAAAATATCTATGTTATTAATATCGTTTTCAAAAATATCGTTGTTAATAATATTGTTATTTAATTATTTTTATGTATTTTAGTATATGTTTTAATTGTATATGTTTTAAATTGTTTGTATAATTATTGCTAATGCTTTTAATATAGTTTGTACATTTTTAGTTGTTTTTCAATTTAATTAAATTATTTATTGTAATGTTTAGTGATGGAGCGGGTTATGGGTTTTGTAGGGCTATAGGGTGTATAATTAATTAATAATTAATTTTGAATCATTATTAATTATTTAATTGATAATTACTTATGTTAATTGTGTAATTAATTTATTCTTTAAGTTATGCTTAAGGTGCAGGTTGTGGGTTTTGTAGGGGTACATGGTGGGAAGTAGATTAATTTAAATTAATAATTTATTTGACATTTTTAATTGTTAATTGATAATTATGTAATTTAATTATTTTTTAAGTTATGCTTTAGGTGCGGGTTGTGGGGTTTATAGTGGTACAGGTTGGGAAGTAAATTAATTATAATTAGTTAATAATTATTTTAAATTATAATTATTTATTTAATTGATAATTAATTATGTAAATTATGTAATTACAATATTTTTAAAATTATATGTCAGGTGCAGATTGTTGGGTTTGTAGGGGTACAGGGTGGGAAGTACATTCATTATAAATAATTAATTTAAATTATTAATAATTATTCAATTGATAATTAGTTATGTAACTTTTGTAATTAAGATATTTTTTTAATTATTTCTTAGGTGTGGGTTGTGTTTTTAGGGTTACAGGGTGGGAAGTTAATTAAGAAATAATGTATTTATAATTAATTATTACTTTATTATTAATTATTTAACTGATAATTTTGTTAATTATGGACTTATCATATTTGTTAAGCTATATTTTAGGTGTGTGTTGTTTAGTTTGTACAGTTTCAAATAGCTTTATTCGACAAATTAAGTCATAAAAGCATATAGGAACCATCCATCATAAAAATACATGACCTAAAAATATTATTTTTAAAATATATACAGTGTTGTAATAAAAGCGATATATTAAAACCAACTTTAAAACGTATAACATGTACATTTTATAATACATTAAAAGGACCTTCCCTTCAAGAGTATTTATGATTACAAAACTTGCGGGGCAACTCTTGGTATAGCTCACTTATGCATGTCGTAGATAATTTGATCTTAATGCCCACGACCACCCTAGATATTTCGCCATTGCTATGACAATAGGTGCTGTTGTGTCCGAGCGCAGTATTCTTTCAGCCTCCTGCTCCCTTCTTGTACCTATGAGCTTACAGATTGGCTGTAACCAGACACGACGTGGTCTTTCGTATCCAATGCAAACAAATAGTAAATGTGTCAGAGACTCAACACTATCTTTGCAAAAAGGACAAGTTTTATCACTAGATACTTTCCATCCCGCAGTAAAAGCTCTCAAGGGCAGGGAACCTACCCTAAACTGGAAATACAATTTCCGGTCCAATGGCTTTGTGATGAGGTCCCAATAAGACTCCATCCTCGGGGTGGCTTTGAATTCCAAAAAAGGGCCGGTCAGAGTGGAGGAATCACTAGATCTAAAAACATTGAGATAAACCCATTCCCAATACAACTCCTTCATACTTTGTTTTGAAGGAAAGGCAGAATTTTCCGGATCATTCCACAACTGGATCATGCCAATATTAAATAAAATATCTCTTACCGTCGGTAGCCACTTTATAGAGTGAAAGGTGTCGTCCCTAATTATATCTAGAAACCCTGCTGCATAACCTGCAAGTTCGGGTACACTCCATAGTCTACGCCAATACAATAAAGGACGCAATTTCGCTAGAGCTGCAATTGGTTTTCTCCCCAAATCATGCAATAACAGGCACATTGGGGTGCTTTGGGGTAGTCTGGTAATATTCCTCAGGAATCTATTTTCAGAGGATGTAAGCACCACCAGATTTTCACAGCCCCACAGCTCCGAACCATAAAGGGCTGAGCTAATAACTTTTGTGTTATAAATCTCCAGGGCAGGACTTATGGGTTTTGTATATGAGGTATTATATTCGAGTTGAACCGCCCCGCGAGTTGTCTGTGCTTAAGGGATGCCAATTCAATCTGATGATTCCATTTCAGATTATTTTGGATGTTGACCCCCAGATAAGTGAACTCTTTTACATGTTCTAGCGGTCTATTATTCATAACAATTCCGCCCTTCAGTACCTTTTGTGTATTAAATGCCATCAATCTTGTTTTTTCGACACATTAACCTCCAACCCACGCAATGAGCAGAACTCCTCAAATATTTTGAGGGCCTTTCGCAGTCCGCTAGGGGTCTTGGAGATAATTAAAGTGTCGTCCGCAAACAACAGTATGGGGATTTTTACTCCAGCTAAACTTGGGGCATCCGTATGGGTAGAGCTCATACTACTCACTATTTCATTAATATATAATGAGAATAGTGTCGGGCCATCACACATCCTTGTCTCACCCCTCTTTCCACAGGGAACGACTCAGTAACTTCGTCTTGATTCCCCCATCTTATCTTGGCACTATTCTCGTCATGCAGCCTAATAATAAGTGACAAAAGCTCATGTGGCCTCCCTAACTCATGTAGCACCTTCCAGAGTTTTGTTCGGGGAACTAGATCGAATGCCGATTTGAGATCAACAAATGCGGTATATAATCTACCCTTGCCCAAAGTAACAGTTTTCCAGTAAAGCAAAACAAACCTAAACACCTGATCAATGGTGCTGGTTAGTGCCCTAAATCCTGCTTGAAGGGGAGATAAAACATTGAGCTCATCGATCCAGGTCTGTACTTTATTCAATACCAATCTCCCCGTAACCTTTTGCATACAGTCAATCAAACTGATTGGCCTGTAGTTCCCGGGGCATGACCTATCCCCTTTCTTATAGACTGGTATAATTATTGCTCCTCTCCAGGATTCTGGTATTGGCGCCCCATGAGCGATAGCATTTGTCAGCAAGAGGATGTAACGGTTCCACTTGTCTCTATCATAATGGAAAAAATCCCCCGGTATGCCATCTGGCCCTGGTGCTTTTCCAGCTGAAATTGCCCTAAGTGCAGTGTCGACCTCTTCCTCACAAAAGACTGGGCCTTGATATGGTGTAATGGTGAAACCGCCTTCATCATAGACTATTTCTGAGGCATACTGGGGTCAAAAGTGGGTCACCCAATCCTTTTGGGAAACATGATTCAGGGGCTGCTGAGCCTCCCCTCCCCCATTTGTAAACATTCCAAAATACCTTAGAATTTTTTGAGGCGCAGGCCACCTTTAGCTCGAGCCATCTTTTGTCATCCCAACTTCTCTTCGCTGAAGCCTGAGTTCCTTTATAAACACTTCTTGCCTTACGTACTACTATAGGGTCTCCTACCTTAATGGCTTCCCCTAACGCAAGCCGAGCCTCTCGACACTCTTTGTTGAACCAGTGCTCACCTTTCTGTCTAAAGACCTTTTTTTGTCTCCCCTACTTACAGAAATAGGTGCGCAAATCAGCAAAAAAGAGGTTGTGAGTACTTGTTATTTCATCTAGTCCATTAGAACTTTCCACCTTCCTTTCAAGTTCGGTGGTAGCACTATCCACTCCCTTCTTTATACAATCTAGTAATTCTGGTGTTTCGATAATTTGAGCCCATAAAGACGTCGCATATCGTTCGAACAACTAACTTCATTTACCACACTTCTATCACTAGATCCTATTTGTGTCTTAGGCCCCCACGATATGTAGATATGCACAGCGGATTATGGTCACTTTCCTCCCTATCTATAACTACCATATCATTTAAAAGATGCCATAGATCCAAACTCAACAATGCATAATCAATTCTACTGGAGCTAAATCCATTATTAAAAGTCTTGGCCCCAAACCTATCGGAGTGCGTGCGCCCATTGACCGCCCTCAACCCCTTTTCCATACAAATAGTATTGATTTGAATGACCACATCTGTCCACTTTCTTATGGGATCCAGTTCCAGCTTCGGGATGCCCCAGTAAATATCTGCATCGTCTAGGTGGTTACCTCCCTCCTGGACTAGAGGCTCGAATGTCATGTTGAAGTCCCCAGCAATGATAGCTTTAGTAGATTCCTGGTAAGAGTCTAGGTGAGCATCTAGAACATCCAGGACTCCCGATTTCTTGCCTCTTGTGCCCCGCACATAGATGTTATAGATGTCTATTATTTGACCTGCACTCAAAATCAGCCTAACTACCTGGATGTCTTTACTTTGGATTTGAATTTCCTTTATAATTAACTGAAGATTTTGTCGCACCCAAAGGGTCAAACCCCCAGATGGCCTCCCTTTTCTCCCCTGCAGGCTGGTATGTGATAGTTTAAGTACCCTTCACAATAGAGTGGATTCTCTGCCCAGGTCTCTTGAAAAAGGCAGATATCATATTCTCTAATGAATGCATGCCATTCTGGAGAGACCATCTTTTTACTCAACCCTGCAATGTTCCATGACAGAATAGAATTCTTATATGGTGAAGTATTCCAAGTCAAAGCCCCATCCGTAGAGGGATGGGACAAATGACCCTCCATCGAACTACTGTCTGCCTGGGCTAGGCTGGCTAAGCTTAACATGGAAGTCTGTGTCATTTCCACTGTTGAGACCTTAGGGTGCACAGAACTACCATTCTCATGCACTTCATTTACTAACAATGTAGGAGCTTTATTAAGCGGAGTAGATTGGGCCAATTCTGTCACCTGGTCTTGCGGGCACGCAGGGTTCTTCCTTATGATAGAGTTCAGGATTATGCGATCTTGTTTTCTTAATGCTGAACCCTTAATGAGTCAATCATTATTATCCAAAGCAGAGCTCCCTTGCAAACTGGTGGGCCTTTCGTTTGCCAAACAGTTGCTGTGATCATTCGGGAAGAAGCGTCTAAATTGGATAGCTGAGTGGCCTGGCGATGTGGTGCGAAACTCAAGTGTAAAAGATTTTCTACTAGATCTACACTTTTCATTAAAAGTTCAATACAATCGAAGGGATGGGTAGGTGAGGATAGCCTACGTGCTGAAACTATGTCTTCCATAATTACAGATCGCCAACCCCTAACATGCCTTATCCAGTGAATAGCCTTATTTATTACCGACTCCCTGTTCTCTATGCCTCTTCGTACGTCATATTTTGGTACGTTGGTCATTAAGATTCTATTAGGGTTAAAAGTAGGATATGTGTTGGGTATATTCTTTACCACAGCACCATGCTGAAGTGAACTAGGCTGATTGTCCTTCTACTGCTGTTCCACTAATCCAGGAGGGTTTCTAGTAGGTAATACAAGTACCCTCCTGTCGCCCAACCTCCTAGTACCAATGCAATTACTTGAGACGGTATTCGGTAAATTTTTAGACATCAGCTGAGGTCGTGAGTTTCGGCTGGCATTATCTAGCTGGGGAGAAGGCCTACTTAAGCTGGTATTACTGGCTAGTGTCAATGCTGGCCAAGTGCCTGTTTCCCTCGCTGGAATAACTCCTTGCTGGCGTGCTGTATGACAGTTATTGTTTACATTCCCTATCCTACTTTGAGTTAAGTCTAGCACCAGCGATTTAACCAGTAGAGTTAATTCCTCTATCGTACCTCTCATAGACCTCACTTCCGTTTTTAATGACATTACCAATTCCGTTAAATTCTGTTGACCAATGTCTAAGTCTGTGTCTACTTCCTGTCTTTGATTCGTTTCGGCCACAAGGACCCGGTCTGACATTAGCCTTTCACCCTCATCACAAACTGGGTTTTCTAACGTTATTAATGGCTGGAATCTGTTTGAACAGAGGACTTGGGGGTCTTCATAATAAGTATCGGACGGAAGTACCACTGGACTGGCACTAAGGTCTAATACCCTCTCCTCCTCTATTGCCTTACCAATGCAGTTTACTAGGGCCTTAGTACTGTTTTGTTTAAGAAACATATCCGGTATTGACAAGTTGGAAGGGGGGCACTGCTTAGATGTGTTTTTCTTCTTACTGGCCACTGATTTCTGCGAGGCAGGTTCTAAAATGACCTCGCATTCATTAATTAGACTATCGATGCGATCCATCACACAGTTACTACCCGATGATTTGATTGCCTTTTTCGCCCTTTTACCCCTATTGCCCCGGCCAGGTTTCGCTCCCCCTGCCTCCCCGCCCACTCCGCACTCTTCCAACTGTTTCTTTTTCCCCATTAGATTGCCTTGGCTACCCTGGTAACTGTATCCCAAAAATAGAAACCAAATCGTAACAATATTAGGCAGTATAGATTAAAAAGTACCAAAACTATTTGCTTTTATAGGTCCAGGGGTTCATCAGAGCAAAAGTACAGTACCTTAGGATGCCCCTTGAGTCAGTTCTACTCCCTAGAGCCAGTTGTCAGAGGGGTGGCCCTGTCCTGTCTCTTCCTGGTGCTGACGGGCGCAGGACGGGCCCGCCCTTGGCCCGGGATTTGCCCGGGCGCGTCCCGCGCCACGGGAGGCGAGCCGCGCTGATGAGGACACCACTGGCCCCTCCCTCTCAGCTGACCGATGGGCATCAGTGGCGGGAAAACACACGTTGCACTCTGGGACTTGGAGTCCCACCAGAGTGTGGAAGATGCAGCAGTGCACTCGCGGTGGCCTTGAAGGTAACTGGCCAAGTTCAGGAGGGCACAAAAGGGCTCAAGATGACACAGCCTCCGCTGGGGGGTCCAGGGTCAATGGATTTGCCCGCAGTTTTCCTCGAGCGTTTGTACAGTAATGGGGTAAGTTATTTAAGTAATCATCAATAAAAAAAAATTGTTTATTTAAAAAAACATTTTTATTATTTAATATGTAAATTGTGTTATACTTTGTTTATTTTTATTACATTTTAATTGTTGGCTGTTTTGTTTGTGGGAGTATAGACTGACTTTTTAATTACAGTAATAATATTTGTGTTAATTGATCATAATTATTCAAAATTGTAATATTTATTTTATTTGTTTAAAAAGAATGTAAAAATGAAGACATTTAGGGCCTCATTATGATGTCGGTCCGGCTGGCTTCTGCGGTCTTGTTGGAAGCGGGCGGTCTGACCGCTGGATTACAATGCATGCATTGTGTACTTCGATCGACCGCTGAAAGACTGCCTTCTCCTTCTACTGTATGTATCCCATTCACTGGACTGTGCACATTCCGCCTTACTCCAGCAATGGGGTACATGGTGCACAAGGCATATCCCCACATATGTCATGCATGTGTGTACAATTCACATGTTTAATATGAGTTTTGTACACATTTGCAGTGACATATTCAGGGATATGTGCTCCGCCGTAGCTGCGACCACCACAGTAAAAGTGGTTGCATCGTAATATGGCGGCGGGAACCTTTCCGGCCTCGATGGCCAGAAAGGCCTCGCAAGGACGGCGGTCAGACGGTGGTCGGACCCGCATCGTAATGACCCCCTTAATTTTTTTATTTAGAATTTTATATTTTAGGGTATTTAATAGAGTTGTTAAAATATGTTATTTGTTTGAAGTGAAGTACTCTATCTGTACTGTACCAGTGAATGCAGTGGGAATTGTACATTTTACCCCTTCTGAGTCTAACGCTTCCCTACTGTTGCAGCAGACTGGAGTGGGAATACTAAATTTTACCCCTCCAGAGTCCAACGCTTTAACCTACTGCTGTGCCAGACTGAAGTGAGAATAGTACATTTTATCCCTCCTGAGTCCAATGCTTTCCCTGTTGCTGAACCGACTGGAGTGGAAATAGTAAATTTTACTCCTCCTAAGTCCAATGCTTTCCCTAATTTTGCACTGACTGGAGTGGGAATAGTACATTTTACACCTTCAAAGTCCAATGCATTCTCTACTGTTGCAGAGACTGGAGTGGGAATAGTATATTTTACCCCTCCTTAGTCCAAACCTTTCCCTACAGACTGGAGTGGGAATAGTACATTTTACCCCTCCTGAGTCCAACGCTTTCCCTACTGTTGCACAGACTGGAGTAGGAATAGTAAATTTTACCCTTTCTGAGTCCAACGCCTTCCCTGCTGTTGCACGGACTGGAGTGGGATTAGTACATTTAATCCCTCCTGAGTTTAACATTTTCTCTACTGTTGCACAGACTGCAGTGTGAATAGTATATTTATTATTCTTAGAATTTAATAGTTTTGTTAATATTCTTTAAAATTATATTATTATTATGTTTTGGGTATTAAAACGATATATGCTTATATAGTAATTTTTGTAATATATAATATATTTTTAGTGAAATGTATTTATTTATATTGTTTGCTTTTGTATGTGTAATTAAATTGGGATTTTGAAAAATAAATTCCAGTTAATTTATTATGTTTTTAATTTATTGTGTATGTGTATATATTATTATATTATTAACTTTAAAAAATAGAAAATTATAATATAAATTAAAATCATTATTTGAAAAATAGTTTTACATTATAGATGTGTACTTTAACATGCATAAATACATATATAGGTGTGTGGATGTTTGTTTAAATAAGTATATATTGATATATATTTTATATAGTATTTACATATATTTAATTCACATTATATTACTGTTACATGTTAATATATTTAATATTTACTATTTTTAACTATATATATTAGAAAACTATACTTTTGCATATATTTTTCGATATTAGAGGAAGATGATATTTTTTTCAATATTTTTGTCATCTACATTATAAGTATAGGAAAACTATATTTTTGTGATCACTATTTTTGACATGATATTTCTGTATCACGATATTTAGGCTTTCGATATTTTGTCATTGAACTGTATACATGTTTACCCTAAGGAGGGATAGCAGTGTTAGCATGCAGGGTTTGAGCTATGTTTGACTTTTAAAGAGCATGAATCCTTTTTAGATCTCCTGTGTGCAGAGTGCAGCAGATAAGCATTGGCAGGAGTCTACCAGACAACAACTTGAATTGCAGGACTCCTCCAAAGCATTCCTATTGGGACAGGAATGTCCCCATTATGTTTTTTGAGCTTGCACCCCTGCGCTGTTACCCAACTGCAAATCTCTATGGGATGTTGCCATTTTTTGGCACATGCATGTGACATTCATCTGTGTGTGCTCAGACTCATGTTTAGTGAGTGACACTGAAGACGCATATGGAGGTTTGTGGTCTGGAGGAACAAACCAAGCATGTCTTCCTTGAGCACAAGACTACTGTCTTGTGTTGGCTGACAAGTTTGGCACTAGTGACAGAGTATGCTTGAATCACAGATCCAGACCTTTTTCCCTGTTCCTCTCCCATACTGTTTTGCCTTGGTCATATAACCCAGTTATTATGATACATTCAATGTCTATGAGTAGTACATGTGTATGATAATAGGTAAATGGTAGTAGGAGCCATTGGAGCATGCAGGCATAATCAGTAACAGTCAGCAAAATCCATTTTGAATTGCTACTGACTGAATGCTGCACAAGATGGAGGTTGGAGGTAGCAGAGTGCATTGTTAGCATTCCTAAAGGCTTTTTTGAAACATCAAACTCCTAAGTGTGGGAGAATGGAAACTCAGCTCCCTTTTGCCCTTGGACTGCTGTGCATAAGTAATGTAAGGGTCAAGTGTTAAAGGGATATATCTGGTGCTCATTTGTTGGTCTCACTGTAGGAAGGCCACAGGAGAGCAGAGGTAAATGGCCTCAATTGATATAATTGGAGCCCATTAACTCCTTTTTGCCCTGTGGCCCCCAAATCATTCCCACAGTAAAGTTGCTGCAGTTTAAGGCTCCATTCATTGCATTAAAATTACACTTTGCACACAGCAGAATAAGCAGAGAAACTTCTGAAATTGTTAATTAATAGCTGATGAGATTGATGGCCTGTTTATTAAGAGAAATATATAATTATCAAGCAAAAGTGTCTTAGATTCCGTAGTTATTCCTCTATACCTTTCAGTGCCAATCAAAAACTTTAATTGCCACACTTAATAGCATGGAGTGAGTGGTGAGCCTTCTTTTATGCAACACTCAATGAGAGCAGGTCACAAACCAGCATGTGCAAATTGCCAATGACGGGTTTACAAACTGCCCTTAATTTTTATGATGTGGCTGATGATATTCTGGAAAGACAATGAGGGAGCATCCAGTGGTCCACTGTTCAGTCTCCGAGACCACACAACACCATTTCCAGAGAGGAAGATGTTCCACACGAACAGCTTCCCCTTTGAAATTAGTTACATGCTCAGGATGGTACTCAATCGATTGTTTTTAACAAAAATGTAATTTTTAAAGGCATTTCCTGAAACATTAGCATATTACATAAATGTAGTTGGTATGTTGAGAGAATTTGCTGTATACAAAGATTGCACTTAGAATTAACTGGCAGCAAACCTGCAAGGAGCTTTACCACCTAAATATAAGTATTTCCTCCCACATTTTGTGTGCCCCACTGCCGCAGCCTACTTTTTTGCCTGTATATGTTTGAGTACATATGAACTCATGATATCATGTCATCATCTTCACCATCCCCATGCACAGCAGCATCAAGTTGCCAGAATGAAACCTGTTGTAACTCATCCTCTTGTTGCATACATGATGGCCCTCCTGGAGTACCCACATTTCTTGACCAGCTATTTCAAATTAGTACATCAGCTAAAATAATTACTTCTTAACAGTGACTCTGAAGCAGATCATCCCAGAAGCTTGTTTTCGGGTCCAGGGAGGACCTGGCCCAGCAGTTCGTGCAGGACTGTTCCCATGGGGAGCAGGTTCAAGACTGATTTGCATATGGATGGGTCCAAACTGAGGTGGCATGGTGAGCAAAGAAATTATGGATTTAACCCAGATAATGACTGGGGGTGAATGTTGGACAATGTTCAGCATTCCATCCATCATCTTTTTGTGCTGCTATAGTTGCCCTAAGTAGGAAGGGTATGCCCAGACATATGTCTCGTGCTCACTATGCCACTGGATTCAAGCTATCCTGGCAGATGAGGGGTGATACTCCGAAACTGGTCCCAGGATGCTTGTTTTCCGGTCCAGTGAGAACCTGGCCTGGCAGTTCGGACTCGACTGTTCCAATGGGGAGCAGAGTCGAGATTGATTTGCATATGGCTGGGTCCAAACTGAGGTGGCATGGTGAGCAAAGAAATGATGGATTTAACCCAGATAATGACTGTGGGTGAATGTTTCACAATGTTCAGCATTCCTTCCATCATATTTTTGTGTTGCTGTAGCCTACTCATTTGCCTGTATGTGTTTGAATACACATGAACTCATGCTGTCATGTCATCATCATCGCCATCCCCTTGCACAGCAGCATCAGGTTGTCAGAATGAAACCTGTTGAGACTCAGCCTCATGTTGCATACATGATGGCCCTCCTGGAGTACCCATGTGTCTTGACCAGCTATTTCAAATTAGCACATCAGCTAAAATAATTACATCTTAACAGTGACTCTGACGCACATCGTACTTTCAGAATAATAAAGATATATGAGAAAAATGCACAGTCATGTCAATATAACTGGGATTTAAAGATGTTCTGTGCAGTCATGGACAAATAGGAGTCTCACTCATACCATCCATCTAGTGATAGATAAGACACATCAAAAGATAGAGATCCCAAGTCATAGAATAATGACCAAATAGCAACACTGGTGGTAAATGCATGAGGAGATTGTGCCTTTCTACCAAAGACAATGTTGCTTTAGAGAGCTGGAGCATGTGGGAGCCAAATGAATCATCACACATCTCAAAGGGATGACAATATCTTACATATTAGACACCTTTGAAAGGATTCATGATAACCTGGAGTAAAGTACAAACCATACGGAGAAAATATATACGACCAACGAGGTTCATGCTCTCTACCTTCGGGATGTGTGGAGGCAAAGGTTATTGAAATAGTGTAGTAAACAATACATAAATCCACCATCGGGTCCTAAGTACTTGGTCCCCTTCAAAGGAATGCACTCCCTTTAGCGGTGTTCATGCACATTGGTGATAATAATTGGGACTTTTTTCATTAGTATACCGTTCTCAAGCTGTAAGGAGAGGAGGGTCCACAGTTTGTTGTCATCACCAGTGGTTGAGTCTATAGAAGGTTATGTGATGTGAGAACTTAAATGTGGTCCACAACCCAGACTTTCAAATGATTGGGAGAGTGGTATTTCGTACACTGTCCAGGTCATTTGTACTACCTGGAAACAGTTCTTGTAGTCCTCACATCCCGGCAAAGCAGAATACCGCCACACAGGACAACCAGCGTCTATGACCCCCCCTTGACAGCCCACAGCGACCCTCCTCAAGAGCGAGGCCAGGTCCACTTCATGACCGGAAACGTGAATGGTATTCTTGATAAAATTAAAAGAGGAGCGGTCTTAAAGGCAGCAAGACAATTCAACCTTCTTCTATTCCAAGCGACCCACCTGGTGGGTGATTGCTGCCCCTTTCTAGGCAGATCAACATTCTTCCAAATTTTCCATGCAAGCTTCATTCGGGGTTCTCGCGGAGTAGCCGTCCTGATCCATTCCAATATTTCCTTCCAAAAAACACGAGTTGGGCGGGACAAATCGGGGAGATACGTGGTAGTCTCTGGTCAGCTATATAGCCTACCTATCTTCTTTCTCAGTGTATAGGCCCCTCCCCAGCGAAGACAGAATGTCTGCTTACTTTGGGAGGACTCCTGTTCATCTTCTCTAGGGACCGGGGTGATCTCAATGGCATGGGAGACCTCCTCCTAGGTAATTCTACAACCTTAGACATACCCCGACCCAAGTGACATGCCTAGCAACTTTCCTAGACAACAGGCCCAGCACTCCCATGCTGCTGCACCGCTCTTCCTCCTCCCCATTTTTCTGAGTGTTTTCTCCTGCTTTCCCCATATTTTTAACTACTTTCACCTTCCTTTCCCCATTTTCTGAGTGCCTTCTCCTGCTTTTGCCTCATTTACACTGCTTTCTCCTTCCTCTCTCTCATTTTTCTGAGTGCTTTCTCCTACTTTTGCCTCATTATTTACTGCTTTCTCCTTCCTTCCCCCACATTTTTGATTGCATTTTCCTCCTTTTGCTCCATTTTCTGCAGATTTATCCTTCCTTTCCCCCATTTTTGTGAGGACTTTTTCCCTCTTTTGCCATGTTTTTTACTGCTTTCTCCATCCTTTCCCCCGTTTTTCTGAATGATTTGCTTTCTCTAGCTTTTGCCTCATTTTTTACTGCTTTCTCCTTCCCTTACTTCCATTTTTCAGAGTGTTTTCTCCTGCTTTCCCCTTGTTTTTTACTGCCTTCTCCCTTCTTTCCCCCATTTTTAGGTCTTGGCTAGGCAGCGCATGCGCTGTCTCGTCGAGAGATGCTGTATACAGTATTGTGGTGGAAGCTCCGCCCACTTTCTGCCCATGCTTTTGATTGGCTCAAAACTGAAATGCTGCATTCTGATTAGTTGCCGGCGTATTAGTCCCACCTCCTTACTGCCACGACGTCATGTTTATCCTTCCATGGCTATCAGCCCCTTTACTTCAGCAACTCTTTTGTTCCCCTGCCTCCCCCTGTTCCCCCCCGCAGTCTGTGACTTCTCTGGCCACCACCACCCACCCACCCACTTCCGTTCCTGCCTTCTTCGGCGCCCGCATTTTTGTTTACAATGCAATAGGACTCGCGTAAATACGAGTCCTATTGCATTAGTAAATGCTTTTTTTTCATATTATTGGTTGCCTTCAGTCGCACTTTCTTTTGCCTGACCTGTCCAGACGGCTATGTTGCGCATGCGTCGTCCAGCAGACGCTAAACAGACGCTCCTGCGCATGAAGAGGAAGGTGTTTACCAGGAGAGCTGGAAGAGAAGCACGCTGCTAATCGAGCCAGAAAGCACGCCCGATGGCAGAGGCGGGATTTCCGAGTGACTGAGCACTGTCACAAGAGGTAACAACGTTCCCCTAAGGTCCCTGCTGGGACCAGTTCACGGTTATTTTACTCTGCAGCGTCACCTTCCTCCCCGCCTCCACCCCGAGCCGCGAGATCCTGCTTAGAGTGAGCTGCATTTGTTTAGACAACGCTTCCCCTAGACTGCAGGATACGTCCTTGTGCAATGCAGCAGCGCTATTCTTTTTTGGATCTGTCTGTCACGTTATAGTCCAATACGCACACAATAGCGCTTGGCGATAATAAAACAGCTTCACTGGTTCTTGTTGTGTGCACACATTGAAATTAGCAGAGAAATGCTAAAGATGGCTGAGAAAGGTTATCTGTGTACGCTGCTTAGACTAAAAAGTACTGCCAGATAACCCGAGAATAATGCCTGTGTCGCCCCCCTCCCTCCCTGGTGTTTTTGCAACGCAGACTGTAAGATCCGGGAGGGAATCCCGAGTCTCAGACCTATGCACTAACACTGCACTCTGCAAATCAGTTTCTGTAATATACCCCATACCGTGGCCATGAGTTTAAACCAGGTGGAACACTACCACAGGCTGCCAGACCTTCGTGTGTAATGAGCCCTCGCAGTCCGATTACATGGGTGCGGGGGCAGGTGGCCCTCAGTGCAATGGCGTGGAGGATGCTATGAACCATGCTGAGGCAGAGAATGTACTGTCACTGCCCTGTCTGTCCTGCACAAGGGCAGGCAGCGGGAGACATGCAAGCCCCGCCCCGTGTCCCGCACAATAGTAACAACAGGCAATCATGGAAAAATTACCGAGTTACGCAAACTATGCGCTGTCCTTGCATGACCCTGCAGAAAGCATGCAGCAAGCAGGCGGAAAAGCAGGGGCAGGTTTATCATACACAATGGCATGGCCGCTTGCTCACTTCGCTGAGACAGGCGTTGCTTCTCATTCACATCGGCTCCAGGACTTCTGAAGTTCTGGTGCCAGGCACTAACCTACTGTTTAACCTGCAACCTTTCCCGATACATCCGAAATCAATGAGAGCAAAGATAGCAACCGGGCCACGTTCACGCTGGAACGATGGTGCATGGTATTATTTACATTTGAACATTTTTCTTCCCACCACCCCCATTCTCCATTTGCACCCCCACTTCTTATTTACGACTGGCACTGCTATATATACTTCGGGTGTTGTTATGCAGAGCGCACTTAGGCGCTGTGTGTGGCTAACAGTTGTGCTATTTAAATAGATGAAAATGTGAAATACAATAAAACCAGGCAGCCTGGGGGCGTTGGAACCCCGACCTGACCATTTTCAATTAAAAAAAACGTACTGGAAGGGTTTCTCTTAGATATGGGGGTTGATGGGCTAAAAATGCATTTCTATGTTAAATGCTAGCAGCTTCCTTGAACACTTAGCATTTTATCAGATTGAAAAAAGCAAATCAAATGACAAAGGGAAAGGTAGAACGAAGGAACTGGACAGTGGAACCCCATAGACCTCAGCACCTGACCCACTATCCCTAATAAATATGTATATAATCTGGAACTACCCAGAAATGTGTGTGCACACTGACAAGACACCCACTGTCACTGTGTGATTCCCATACAGGAATATAACAATTTTGACATAATAGCACAGGTGCACCACATAACAAATTAGACAAAAAATTGTATAAAATTAATGTCCCCAAAGTATTCTTCCAAGTTTCTTCCTTTATTTTCAATGAAGTCTTTAAAACACACTCAAGGTGATTTGAGATACAGCCGACGCGTTTCGTCCTTATCAAAAGGACTTCCTCAGGGTTGTTGATAGACCCACATCTCGATATAATATCATCAAGAACCTTACCATAGCAGAGAATAAGGCTTTAATGGAATTAAAATCTGACACCTCCATTGTCATACGGGAAGCGGATAAGGGGGGAAATGTGGTGGTCATGGATAGGACAAACTACATGCAGGAGATCAATCGCCAACTAGCAGATACAACATGCTATACTAGACTGCCTGACAACCCCATAAAAGCACTTAGCATCTACATCAATATGAGGCTGGTGGAATGGCGGGAGAGTGGGCTCTTAAGTGAGGCTGAATGTAGTTACCTATTGGTTAAGGAACCAACCTCACCCTGTATATACATACTTCCAAAGATCCACAAAGGGGGACCTTTCCCCCCGGGACGTCCCATCATCTCAGGGGTTAATTCTCCAACAGAAAGGCTCTCTGAATATGTGGATCAATTTTTACAACCTTTAGTACAAAACTTACCTGCTTACATTAAGGACAGCAAGGACATCCTTGTTAAGTTTGATGGGTTAACATGGTCAGAGAACCTTTATTTTGTAACTATGGATGTCGCTAGCCTATATACTTGCATAAAAATGGAATTTGGAGTTAAAGCTTTGGAGTTTTTTTTGGGTCAGAGATCAGCAGATCATTATATGCATAATCAAGCATTGATGGAGATGACCGACATTATTTTGTCAAAAAACTTCTTTTTACATGACTCTAAGTGGTACCATCAAATACAGGGCACAGCGATGGGTTCTAGGTTTGCTCCCGCTTATGCCGGGCTCTTTAGGGGCTGGTATGAGTGGGAGCATGCCTGGGGCCGACGCGCGGCCCTTTGGATGGAACACATCATTTTCTGGGGCAGGTACATCGATGATGTCATCATGCTCTGGGATGGACCTGCCCCAGATCTTTTGGACTACCATGCTTACTTAAATGAGAACCCGTATAATGTAAAGTTTACCATCGAGTACAGTAAGGAACAGATTAATTTCTTGGACATAAACTTTTATGTGGAAAACAATTGCGTGCAGAGTAAGATCTATCGCAAAAACACTGCATGCAATAGTACCCTACATTTCGAGAGCGCCCACCCCCATCATGTGATCGATAACATCCCGTATGGCGAAATGGTTCGTACACGGAGAAATTGCAGCACTGATGTGACTTTTAATAAATACATTGAGGAGACCAAACATCGCTTTCTTGCCAGGGGTTACAATAAAAATACTGTGGAGAAAGCACACAAAAGGATAAATAAAATATCTAGGCAAAGTACCCTTAAGCCTAATTATCAAAAAAAGAGCAAAATACCGTATGTGGCCTTCAACACACAGTATAATGATCGCAGTAGTAAAGTTTATAATGTGCTACGTAAACATTGGCACTTATTGCAGGAAATTCCCGCTCTTAAAGAATTTGTGACCTCTAAGCCCAGGGTCACATACAGAAGAGGACAGAACTTGAGGAATATTCTATGCCCAAGTTATATAACTATGCCAAAGATAGCTTCCTGGTTACCCCACAACACTAAAGGCTTTTTTACGTGTGGAGATTGCAATGTGTGTAAACTTGGGAAAAACAAAATGAAAACTTTCTGTTTTAACACTAATCGCACATATAACATCAATCATATGATCAATTGTAAGACTCTGTACGTTACGTATATTTTGGGCTGCCCTTGTAATAAAATCTACGTGGGCAGCACCATAAGGCCGCTTAAAACGCGGATTCAGGAACATGTGAGGGCCATACGTAACGGTGATCATAGGTATCCACTAACATACCACCTGCAAGAAAATCATGGAATTGATGAAGAATGCTGGTTTATAGGCATTGATCATGTCCCACCCCATCCGAGGGGAGGGAATAGGGAATTAATGTTGAGAAAAAATGAGGCAGGTTGGATATGTAAACTTCGATGTATTGAAATGGGTCATAACAATGATGATGAAATGCACTATTTTCTCTAGGGGGTATCCATCATTTGAATGCCCCAGATAAGAACTTGTAATTATGATGTATTGTTTTGCTTCTACTGTAATATTATATGTCATGACTTTCGTATATTGGTCACAAGTGATGAATTGGAAGAGTTACCTAAGTGGAATTTTAAAAAAAAGATACGGTATTGTAAATATCAGATTGTAATATATATGAATAATATCATGTATTTCCTTTAATCCCATCCCGATGGAGTATTACCTTCACACGTTGGATGTGCTTTTTCTCTAATTATCATTTTTTACTGTCTTTCCTTATTTCCACTCTTTTCACACTAGCACTCTGCTTTTGACTTATTTCTGTTAATGTTGCTTCAACTAGGGTTGAAATTCATTATTTATGCAATGTCGTTCGGGAGCCAATGCTCATACTCCTGTCCCTACTAATCGGATTGGAGATGGATTTTAGCAGGTGTTATTGACACCAGTAGACCTTTTTGGTTTCAATTTATCATAGCTTATTATCCCTATGCATATTTGTTGGCATTTGATTAAAATTCTGTGACTCCCCATTATGATTCTAGTTGGGCTTATCACTCGCTCCTAGTGACCTGTATTTTGTTCGATATTCCCTTCGCTTTCACAAATAAGGAATCGCCTTTGATATTTAGATTGTGAGTTAAGAAACATTAATATTAAATGACGACCGTCAAAGCTTTGTAACTTTGGTTGTATCTATGTATGTTTGGATGGTCACTCTAGACATACTAGTACAAGATGGCGGCTGTATCAGATCCTGTAATCTGAACAAAACCAGGTCTTCTTCCTGCCCTACACCTCGTTATGGTTTCTTATTGTTCATTCACTATTCGTCAACTAATAAACACAGAACCTTCTATGTTTTGCCTGTATCAAGTATATATGCTTTCCGTGATTTATGAATTGCGAAATAAGACGTTAAATTATAATTCATCATTTAGTACGTCTTCTGACTACATCGATGTTTGGATATTAAACAATACCCGATTGATAATATGGGTTGTTGTTTTTATGTCTAAGGTTTCCTTTTTTGATGTTTGTGATATTAACTTGTCAATACCTGTGTAAAGGAATACACAGGACAAACCATTATAAGATGGCGGCCGTATTGGATCACGGAATTTTGTTGGTCCTACAGCTTTCACAGCTGTTTTCCATGTATGCGAATGAGCGCGGGTATATTAAGTCGTTTCAAAACACGGCCACACATGCTTCCATTCCACGACTGGGTGAGGACTGTCCCGACTGATTCCGGTAAGATATCTCATGCCGATTTCTGACGTGGTTTGATCGACGTTTGGTTTTGAGTGCTGTGTACTAGACGAGTGTGGATTGTGTGAGTAGCGTTGTCTGCCCGGGGTATGGCTTATCATCGTAGATGAGTATGGGGTACATTACCTGTCCCCGTTTTGGACTAGTTATGGTTGATGCCGCCTTTTAACCAGGGGGATGACACACTTGTGTCTTCATAACATTTTGGATCGGTTATTATATTAAATTACGAGTTGACTCTGATTTGGTGAGTCCTTCTGATTTGGTGGCTTTCGGTCTTTTAATTAAGTAGATCGCCTCATTTTTGTGTACTCTTGTTACACTTACTTTCCACGATTATATTGATTCTTTAACCAGCATTGTCATTGATGCCGTTACGTAATAGCAGGGCAAGTTTATTTAAATTTTGTTTTCTAAAACATTTGATTACGCCTATGCTCTATGTGTGTTCGCTAAGAACTGCACATTAAAATTAACATCGTAAATTCCTTTTTGTAAATATAGGTCGGTCATCGTAAAAGATGTCATAATATTGCTATATCCCTGACCTGGGATAGAGAACAAACAAAAGTGGGAGTCTATATATACCTACTCATCCCATTTAGATTAAGGCACCAGTCACCTTTCTTGTTATATAGTAAGTATTGGGCATTATATTAATGTTTATATTATCAGCCGCCTTTCTATCATTGGGGAATTTTAACCCATTTATTTTCTTGAATATAGATACATTGAAGGACGGAAGTCTGTTTTTGTCCCATACTCGGCCTACTAGGTGACTTAAATCCTTTAAACAATAACAGGATTAAATATTTACTTGGTAGGTATTATATGCATGGTCTGACTATATAAGTGGGATTATGGCTCCCTTCACGGCACCCTTAAATAACTTACTCACAACCTTGGGCATTCTTAATGAACTTGAGTCACGTGATTTTTTACTTTTATCACTTGATTATCTTTTCTATCTTCTCTTTCTATTCTGCACGCATCTGCTAGGTATTAAAACTTGTACATAAAGAGGCTGAAATCATTAGTTAGTAAATTTTAATGAGAAGAAATAACAAGAATCAATTGGTATTTCGTAAAAAACGGTTGTAATTAGTCTGTGATGTCTAAAGTTTTGTCGTCCAATGTGTTTGTATATATATTTATGAGTGTATTGTGTTTGTTGAATCAACAGCCCTGAGGAAGTCCTTTTGATAAGGACGAAACGCGTCGGCTGTATCTCAAATCACCTTGAGTGTGTTTTAAAGACTTCATTGAAAATAAAGGAAGAAACTTGGAAGAATTCTTTGGGGACATTAATTTTATACAATTTTTTGTCTAATTTGTTATGTGGTTCACCTGTGCTATTATGACAAAGGGAAAGGTGTTCCCAAAATGATTCAAACGGGGAATTTCAGACGCAAGCGGTGCTGAGCAGAGGTTGGTGCCAAAGAGGAGGAAAGCAGCTGTTTCAGTGTCCCATGTTTACTGATTCTGTGGGAGTGAGATCACTCGGGAATAGGTCGGGGGCCCGAACAGATCCACAGTGACGTACTCAAGCATGTGGGGCTTTGGAGTTTTGAAATGATCTTATATGAGATCCATCAAACTCAATTTTTAGGAAATGTGTTCCAAGGCACAACGCCACATTTTCACATTATTCTAAATGCATGGCAGTCACTAGACTGTAGAGTATCGTGGTACATTTTTTATCTGAAATGTTTTTCTTTTTCGCAAAGCTCCAGAAAGGGCATGTTTGTTTTGCTCTTGGCCTATATTTTTTTCAGAGGGTACTTCCGAGGGCCCCTGATTTCCATTACATATTCTGCGTCCAACTGCTTTCAGCACTCTGCTTTTGTCTGTTTTGTGCATTTCCTATTTTATTCTCGTTTTCCTTCTAGTGTATTGCATTTTTTGATAACACAACCACGATTTATCTCTCTGAATCTGTGTCTCTCGCCCACTTTAATGTTTCTGATTCCACCCCAGACATTAATTCTCCAAAATGCTAAAGGTAGCAGAAGTGACCACACACTTTTGACTCGGATGACATAACCGTCTTCCACAAGCACCCATAGACAATAATATTTTTTTCAAATCTTGTATTTTCAGGGATATGACCACCGAAAGCCCTGATTTTATATTAAAAACAGAGCTTTGGACCATACCATTTACCGCTAAAAGATAATATTTCTCTCCATGTGTTCCTAAACCTGGCGTGTTACGCAGTTTGGTGCTTACTTCCCTTCATGTTAAAGAACAGTAGATGTTTCAGCACCCAGGCTAATGTGCTGCATAGTTAAATACATATAAGGTCCCAAAGGCGAGACCGATTGCATTGCAAATGCTTCTTTAGTGCTTTCTCCTGCTTTTGCCTCATTTTGTAATGCTTTCTCCTTCCTCTCCCCTGTTTTTTTGAGTGCTTTCTCCTGCTTATGCCTCATTTTTACTGCTTTCGCCGTCCTATCCCTCCTTTTTCTGAGGACTCTTTCCAGCTTTTTTCTCGTTTTTTTACTGCTTTCTCCTTCCTCTTCCCCATTTTTCTAAGTGTTTCTCCTGCTTTTACCTCATTTTTCACTGCTTTCTCCGTGAAGCAGCTAGCAATTCCAGCACCTTGAGACCCTCGCTGGTGATTTGCCATGCTTTATAAATCCTTATTGATTGAATGATTGATGCACTTGAGGAAAACTCTTTGTCACTGGGGTAAACAGGGCTATACATACTATTTAGGGGCTCATAAGTGTTCTGTCACCTCGACTACTTTATACTCCCCACCTCTAAATCCTCACAGATAGCAGATGTGAAAATATTGGCCAGGGGTCTCTCTGATCACTCTCCAGTTGAGCTCACTATGTGGCTTGGCCATGAAGGACTGGCTCAGGGTGGTTGGTTACTCAATGACCTGCGCGCAGGGGATCACCTTTGGGAAGAAATGCGATTCTACACAACACACAACAAAGGGTCTCTTTCCTGCGGGAAGCATTCAAAAGCATGCTGAGTGGAGTCATTCTCTGTTATCAAGCTAGGGCAAAATGACGAGCCCATAAGGAGGTCACAGAATGAGAAGCCCAGCTATTGTAGATGGGAAGGCTCTATGCAGATGCACCAGATGCGGCCCGCCTTAGAAACAGATGCCCAATCATTCATACGTCAGACAATCTTTGGAGAATCGAGACTGGCATGGCTTGCGATACAGAGCTGCATCCACCGATGGAGGAATGACTGTCAACATTATTTATGTCTCTGCTCCACACCATACAGCGGTGTGCAAACTAGTGGATGACACTGGCAATAACATTATGATGAACCCCTGATAGCGGGTGCAACTGCTGATTATTATACCAGGCTCTATTGCTCAACTCAGAGACCCCTTTATCCAGATAAAATATCCTTTGTGGTGGATTTGCTAACCCACCGACTCAGCTCCGAGGAGAGGCAATCACTCTGGAGGAACTGGGAGATGTCCTGACTCAACTTCAACCTCGCAAATCTTTGGGCCCAAATGGTTTCCCATTGGAGTTTTTTTAAGACATACTGGACACAAGTGGGTCCAACTATGGTAGAGCTGTTCCTCGAGGCACTTAAAATTGGTCAGCTACTGTCTGACCTACGCCTGGCTGACATTGTGGTGATTCTCAAACGGGACTGTCCCAAACAACTGTTCTTCCTACCGCCAAATCTCCCTCCCTAATGTGGAAGTAAAAATGTGGCGGAAAGCCCTGGCCAACTAACTGCTGATAGTGGTGGGATCCCAGGTTCATCCGGACTAATCTGGATTCATGCCTTTGGTGAGCTATGTGCCACAACACTCGAAGAGTCCAAAATGCCATGACCTTAGTGACAGGATACTGGAGGAGAAGGCCTTGCTTCTAGTCGACTTCTGAAAGAGTTTTGTTCCGTACTTTTTTGCTCTCCTCACTGAAATAAACTTTGGACCAAGATACATCAGCCTAGTTAAATTATTCTATACAAATATCATGGAGGCTTGCGTCAGAGTGGGGGGGTTTAATGACACCGCCTTTCCCATACAACGTGGCAGGGATGCACCCACTCCCCTCTACTCTTCGCGCTGGCTATTGAGCCTTTGGCAGAGTGGATTTGAGTAGGTGCACACATGCAAGGCCTAGAGTGGGGTCCAGCCATATCAGATGAAATTTCCCTATAAGCAGATAATGTGCTCATTTATCTGTCTGACCCACATTGGCCGAGTCTGCGCACTCTCCGAATTCTGATTTTCTCCGAAGATTTTCTCCGAAGATTTTCAGAGAATTCTCCAGACTGCGAATCAATGTGGCTAAATCCTCTTTATATCTGATATGGGGTCGACCCCAGCCACTAACCTGGGACACAGACCAGGAAATACAAACAGAAGGCTTCCCTTACCTGTGATATACATCACAGAGGATAGTGAGAAAGCCTGAAAGGAGAACTCATAACCTCTCCTCCATAAATCATATAAAGACCTTGATTTTTGGTCCATGCTTCCACTCTTTCTGATAGGGAAATCAGCAATTTATAAAATGGTTGTGTTGTATTCCGCTTTAGGTATCCGTATATAGGTTTTCCTGAATCATGTCCTTATATAGGCACAATTCGCATTGCCCTTATATAGGCATAGAATCCCAGTCCTTATTTAGGCATTAGCCGTGCACTCGAAATACAGGCATGGTCACCGACATCCGTCCACCCTAACGTCACAACGAGTTCTTAGAAACCAGACCCTTAAGCTTCGGGAGTTCCCCTAGCACAGGACTATTGATTTCTCCAAGAACTCATCTATTATGTATGAACCGCTATACCTTAAGGGTTCATTCCTGACGTCATCCTCTGTCCAACTTCACGTCAATGCTAACATTCCGAGGCACCTATCAGGTATAAATATACCTTCCCTTGCCCTAATAAGTTAGAGGAGACCTCGACTTCAGAGGAGCCCGTATCCCGGCCTGACGCACTGAGAAGACGCTGTCCTTTCCTGCAGGCAGAGAATCCAGCTTCCAGTGTTCTTACTCCCTTCGCGGGGTGTTAGAGTTCGAGTCTGGAAAGAGATTCCCGCCTCTCTCATTCTCAAGGTATGGAGCTGACAAGAACCTAGAGGGACTCTTGGCATCCTTGGCAAACTAGACTTAACATACTCTTAGTATACCGTAGAAAGGAATATTTCACCTACTTCTTACCTTGTCCTACACCTAGGTTAGGCACATTGGGGTAGAACTAGCTTAGAAACGCATCGTATGAGTACTCGCATTTTTAGTTCATGTTATTTATGTGTGTGAATATATACTAAAAGATAATGCTAGCGCAGTATTATTTATTTCTACTGCTTACGCTGTACATTATTTATCTTGAATACTGTCTTGTGATCATAACAGCACATATCTCTTACATGAGAAACAAGACTGTTCAATAAAACCTTTTTATTGAAACGCCCGTATTTTCTTTCTGTGTAACTCTGTAAAAACTAAGCATGCACGATTGACTGAGTGAAACTGTTATCTATTGTTTCCACGACTCTGGGACATGTTCCGATTCTAAAGGGAAACAAAGTTGTCATGTTTTGCGGTTGCCAGAAACTACTCCCTTCTTGTTATTCAAGGAGTTTCTAGTGGCCTCTGAGCTAGCTGGCACAAGTAATTAAGTTTAAGGGACATACCGACCTCAGTCCTATGTCAAGCCTATAGGGTATATTATTCCAATGTGCAGAGCCTATTAGGGAAATAGGAGCTGCACTACATGGCGCCCAACGGTTTGGTAAGGCGGTAATTTAATGCTAGATACTGAGTAACTCAGTCGTGCTTTTCTCAGAGACCCCTACTCACATACTCCATAAGACGTCTGGAGTGGGTAGGGTTAAATATCCGCCATAACTAAATAGGATAAAAAACCCTATATATTAGTTGTTTGGTTTGTTCAAAGTTGAAGGATACAGTGTTCTAAAATATTGTGCACCTTATCTTTTGTTTCCTTGAAACTTGTTCTATATTTTTAAAAAAACAAAATGTCCACACGCGGGTCCAATGACACCGAAACCGGTGGAGCTGCGTCTCAACCAGTCGTAACAGCTTTTAACTTAACAGGTTTAGATGGAACCGACGAGGGTGTTATAGACATCCATCCAAACTTAAGAAGAGCCATCACTCTAAAACTTATAAAACACGGCCTACCACCAAGAGGCGGTAGAGCAGTTTTCGTGATAGAGGCACACGAATCATTTCAGACAGAGGTATTCTATTCATGGATAATATTCCCTGAATCAAATTCAGTAACAAAACTGTTTCACTTCTACAAAGAAGATGAACCACCAGAGGAATATATTCCTTTCGAGGATATTGAAATTCCACTAACATACCAGGAGCATCAGCTCTGGTTTAAAGGCGCCCTAAAACATCACAGAAACATTACCGGGCTCGGTCCACTAGGTAGATTGGCCGATTCTAGCCGGCTACACTCCTCATCCTGAATTAGATATAATGACAGATGAGGAATTACTTACTCAACTTACAGAGTTAATAAAAATTTACAGACAATTGGTCCAATATGTCATGCGGACTTTCACAGTCCAACCACCATTGACCATTCCAAATCAAACCCCTCAACATGGGAATACACTAAAAGTTACACCACAGACTTTATACGCAGTCATGGGTAAAAAGCCCACAGAACGTAAGCAAATTCCATTCTGGATAGCTCAAAAATTACTCAAATAGAAGCAGTATTTCCTAATACTAGCCCTTATGAGAAACACAGAATTCTAACAATCTGTTTACCAATGGGGATCACACCACAACTGGAAGACTGCACCACTTGGGGCTCAGTCTTTGCTGCCATCTATACTAAAACACATGGTGTTCCATCAATTGCAGTAATACCAGATGTCCTGAAACAAATTCAAAATGAATACGGGGCAGAACCTGCTCTAAATTTAGGTATGAAACTACTGAAAAATTCGACCAAGTCTCAACAATAATATTATCTAATATTAAAGGGGAGGCAGCAGCAGTGGCGATCCACCAACGATTAAGAGAATTCAATGTTACAGAACATCAAACAGAACTACCCAGAATAATAGAACAATCTTATGCAGAATTAGGCAGAGATAGTTTGGGTGGAAGACCATTGAAGCCAAAACTATCTGAAAGTCCTGAGAAGGACTCTATTAAACAAACTCCTACATCTTCTAAAAGAAGTGGGAAACTAATAAACAAAATTCAAACAAGAAACGTTCTCAATCCCGAGGTAGGTCTCCTCAGAAGGAGTCCTCTGAAAGGAGGTATAACCTCAGGAATAGGGATAATTTGAAAAAACTTGACCGGTATCAAGATACTGATACACGTTCCTCTCATACCTTTCAGATCTCGTCACAGACATCGGAAAGAAGAGGACGGTCAGAACATAAAGAAGAACGCGTGAAATCAAAAGACGACAAACACGTTCAGAAAAATAAATCAAAACCTCAATTCTCCAAAAGAAAGTAGCAGGTCTGAAGATCAGACATGCCGAGGATACTGAGAACACAACTCAAGAACGGAGAATGGGCTCAGACAATGCTGGACAGTGCAGCTGAAGTCACAATAGCTCACCAGAACCTGAAGGAACTTCTGGAGATAGTGGACTTGAATGAGTACATCACAGTAGAAACTGTAGACACCAGGGTTAGTACTCCACAAACGTTATATGAAATAACACTCCGAATGGAGGGAGATATACCAAGACAGGTGAAAATACTCTTTTGGGAAAAACTTTCAAGGGGCTATGACATACTTCTAGCAGAAAAAGACTGGCCACCACAATTTGTCAGGGAGTGCCCACATGGCGAGGACATTATTATGCCTGCCTTCTCCAACCATATTCCAATTCACCTAAAATATACATATGCCAGGAAATGGGCAGTAGCTCAGGCCCCAGCATTATATAAAAATCATGTAGGATGGGATGAGGACTCACCTCACCATAAAATACATCTGAAACATGAACCTACTGCACAAAGGCAGTACCCAATAAAGCAAGAAGCTAAAAAACAGGTCAGGGAGATCTTAGATCAACTTGAATACCAAAGGGTGATTGAAACATGCACCTCCTCAATGAACAATCCTTTGTTTCCTGTCTCCAAACCAGACCATACATATCGTCTAGTTTTGGATTACAGACACTTAAACACTTGTTCTAAAACATTTGCAGTGCAAAATGCACATAGCACAGCATTAATGAATAACATTGTGCGTAAAAAATATAAAACCACATTAGACATCTCAAATGGTTTCTTTTGTCAAAACATAGCACCTGAAAGCAGGTACTTAACAGCTTTCTCAATAATGGGGACCCAGCATCAATTTTGTCGACTCCCACAAGCGTTCAAGAACAGCCCGGGGTTATTCTCAGCGAGGGTAACGGAGTTACTACAAATTTATGATAATGAGGCATTGTCATATGTCGATGACATCTATCTGACAGACAATGACCTAAACAGGCACTTGAACAGGGTGAATACCATTATATTGGGCTTCGCCTCTGAGGGCTACAAATTCAACTTCAAAAAATCCAGATTTGCCCATCTCAATGTCCTCTTTTTAGGATATGAGCTTTCAAGTGAAGGCAAGAGCATGGCAGCTAACTTTTTAGAAAAGTGTGCGCTGCTCCAACCTCCAAAAACGCTGAAAAACTTACAATCCATCCTGGGTTTCCTAAATTTTGGAAGAACATACATTCTAAATTACGCAGAAAGGGTTAAACCTCTCTACGCATTAATCAAACCTGATTTTTCAATCAAAAATTGGACACAAGAACACACAGAAATCTTGCGTTCACTCCAAGCTAACATGTTAGCAACAAATCACTTACAAACACGCGTAAGTCAACGCAATTTAGTGATCCGAATAATTTCGGGTCAATGCGGATTCACCTACTTAACATTTAATGAGGGTGAAAAAGTACCAATTGCATACAAATCTCATTTGTATACACAAGCAGAAATGCGCTTCACTTCAACTGAAAAATTCTGACAGCAGTTCAAACAGCTGTAGCAAAAGAAAGAGCCCTAGCCCAAGGGAAACGCATTATTGTCGTAACCCCGGTACCAGCCTTAGAAGCGGTCACAAAAGCGAGAATTCCAAATGCTAAAGCTTTACATCCTAGATGGATATAATGGGTTAATTCTCTTGCTGCAACAGATGTTGAATATGTTTTTGATCCTGATTTAAAAACACAAGCGTTCCTGCAATATGAACATGAATGTCCTCTGCCCACTGAAATTCTGCCTCTCGATCAGTACGAATTCATAATTTACACTGACGGATCTGCACAACCCGCAACGGGGAGTAAACAAGCTTACAGTGCAGCGTGCACAATCGTTAAAGGTCGCATGCACGATGGTATCTTCAGACCAATGGTCACAAAAACTCAATCTCTAGGAGATTGTACAGCTCAGCGAGCTAAATTACAAACATTCAAACTGGCACTTGAAAGTACAGATCGCGAATTCCCCACACTGATAGTGTGTGATTCCTTTTACTGTGTTCAGTCGTATAATGAATATATACAAAATTGGCTTGAAAATGGGTTCAAAGATGCAAAAGGTGGCACAATAAAGCATAAAACGCTTTGGGAACAAGTAGTTCAGTTAAAAAACGAACTACCAAAGGCTCACGTGATCCATACACTGAGTCATCAACGTGATGGCGTTCACGTTGCAGGGAATTCATTGGCTGACGAAGCCGCAAAGGGGGCTGTTTAGACGGCTTCCGTAGCTGCGATCACTCGTTCAAAAACGAGAATAGACAGTGAGATAATGTTGGCTGTCAATGCTACGAGCAAAGGCAGTGGTGCAGCGTTACCAAAAAGTTTCCACTCAAGTACTCTTATGTAATTGATGCGAACAACGTTCCTTTTGCTCGAATCCCTGGAGTGGGGGATAGGGTAATTCCAAACATGGAACGTAGAGCAGCTTTGATTTATGAAGCACATTTGGGGGAGGGTCTGTCACATCAAGGGTATCTCTAAAACAATTTTGACGTTAAAAGAGATGTACTGGTGGCCTGGAATGAATACACAGATTCACATCTTCATCAATGACTGCATAGACTGTAAGGTACAGCGAGATGCAGAACGCCACCAGACACCATGCTACGAAGTAGCCTGCCAGGGACAGACACCATTATTAGACAGCATTAGACTATCTATGCACAGGCGTCCTTCTGGACACATGCAATCCCACAAATACTAAGTCAAGGTTCCTATGGATATGGCCTCAGCGCTCGGCTGACGCTCGAACTGTTATAAAAGATTTGCGAGGCTTTATCGGCACATACGCAATAGGCACGCTACATTCTGACCAGGGCCCTGCGTTTAGCTCTCGGGCTTACAAAGAAGCCATGGCCAGTTTGGGCGTTGCGTTGCGGTACTCCTCTCCATTTCATCCTGAGGGAAATTCTGTTGTGGAAAGGAAAAACCGGGACATAAAGCAGTCTATAACAGCTAGAGTATTAGGTTCGGGTGATGGGTGGGTCAAACATCTTTATGGGGTCCAACGCTCATTAAATAATTTGCCAAGAAGTTCTCTAGGGGGGGTCACTCCATATGAGGTCCTATTTGGGACAAGAATGTGGGTACCTGATCTCGAAAGTACAGGCACAGTGGTGGAAAATAGACCCTTTGATATCAAAGATCGTTTGGCTGTTTTACAGGATCTAAATGAACTAAGATCGAAACAAAGCAACGTGTTCCTGCAGCCAACCACCACTGGGGAAAAACCGGCAGTCCCAGCAAGGCCTGTCTGGATTCCAAAAGTTGGGGTTCTAGTCAGAGAGAAGATTGCGGACAAGAAGGAATTTGGACCTTCTTACAGACAACCAGTACCTGTCCTAGCCGTTCAAGGAACAAGAACAGTACTAAGAAAGGAGAAAAGATTTGTGTCAATCGACCTCATCAAACCACAGTATATGGCCAATACTAAATAGTAGGCCTCGTGGACTCCAACCTAGTAGCAGACGCACTCCTCTCGCTACTATCCAAGAGGTTCAGACTGAAAGACTGATAACCATCGAGAATTCAGCAGTAACAGATGAAGGACTAAGTAACAATGCTATGGAACTCATCCCTCTTGAAACTCAAGTAACAGTTCGTCCAAATACACCTGTCTACACCAATGTAACAAGTGATCAACTGGTTCCAGCGATTTCTACAAATCCTGATGCAATTCCAACAATTGACAGAACTGCTTCTGGCTATTTCATTAACTTTGATACGTTTTCTGAGGATCTGAGTGAGCCTGAAACGATGCCAGCATCATTAACTTTCAAACAGCAAGCACAAGACTTTCTTCATTTTTTGAAAAAGACTTATCTGGTTTCACCATGGATTGAACTATGGATTATTTCTGGAATATTTTTCTTCCTGCTTTGGCTAGCTTTGGTTATGACTATGAGCGTGCTTATAAATGGCAGATACATCCATGTGAACAATGAAAGAAAAGAAGTGAACTTACTTTTGAAACCTCACAAATCTTCCCATCGTGAAGCAAGAGACTTGTCAGCAGTGAACATCACAGCAGTTCCTATACAGGATGGTATAGTGTGGGACAAAACTGATTTCGATATATTCGGCCCTACGGAACAATTGAACATTCCACATTTATTTAAAATTTCGCTAAGTGATCTTATTTCGTCGAGTACCTATTCTGATGATTGGGACTTTGAGACTGTAAATGATATAATGTTTGATCTAGAAATGGCTGCTGCATTTTCTAATAATGAATATTTAGAGGGTTCATCCGACTATGAACAGCTGTATTGCTATAACCACTATGGTCATCATTTTTTGCATAAATCTGCAACTCCTAGAAATGTGTTTATGTTTATCCAATGGGAACATTGTCCTACACCACCAATAGATAGTTCAAAAACATTTGCTAAAAAGTTTCCATATTTGTCAGGATACAATACATCTGATCCAGAAACATTTTACTATAAAAATGTAAACAAAACAGGACTGAAAATTATGTTAACAAATACAAAACAGATTTACTCTGCAGCGTTTATTGCCCAACTGTCTAGACATGGATTCGACTTATGGAAAGACACAATAGACACAAAATCTGTCTGGGGTACTAAAGAATGGCAAGTGCTGGGGACAAAAGCTTTATTTAGAGCATGTATCATCCCACATCAAATAATGTTTTTGAATGACACTGTCCAACAAACGTCTTGCCTTGGGTTAGCCAAGATCAAAGACATGAAAACACCTTCTGTACCGACACCTGCAAGTGATAACAATACACAGGCAGCGGTTACAGTTGACACAATACTACAACTCAACAGAACAAATCCTGATTGGATAAAATGGTTGATCTGGCCCACAGACACAAACAACTGTCAAGAAAGATTCCTGAATAAAACCCAGGGCTTTACTATTCATAGGCCAGACCCAAGATACGTCCAAAGACAACATCCGGGGGTAGTAACAACATACAGTGTAGGAAAATTATGCCTCGATTGGCTGCAAAAATCTACACTTAAGGATGTGAAACAACACTTATCTTTACTTAAAGAAGACGCAGACCTTAGGGAATTCTTGCTTGGACCAAGAAAACCGCGTCAAAAACGTTTCATATATGCCGGCATCTATGCTGCTTATAATGAAGCATGGAAGGTGTCACAGATAGAGGCCGCAGAACGAATACGTGAACTTGATCGTATTAACTTAGAGAAAACTCTCACTGTGGTTGATAACGGGTTAACAACTTTGTCATCCAGAATCTATTCATTGGACAACATTGTATCCTCTGCTATCGACATACTAGAACAAGATTTAGCCATGTTACAACAAGGCCAATCTCAGTTACGTTCTATTGTGTTATTAAGCTGGACGCTACAATCTTTGCGTGCGGGCTATGTGCCTTGGCGTTTTATCAACACGTCGGCTCTGTTTGCAGAATATAATCTAACTGATAAACAGATCGAACTGGCACAAAGGGGAGCAAAGTATACAGTGCTGAGCATTGAAAAACTGGAGAAATTACCATTCACTGTGGCAGAAAAACCAGCTACAGAATGGCTTATTCATGGCAAAATCACTCTACCTGTGACTACTTTTCAGTTTCAGTATTGCCTCAAACAAATGCAAGCAGGCAAATATGAAAGGTTGGGTAAGGAATACATTAAGACATCCTGGACTTTGCCGTACACATATAGATGTTGGAGTGGGGATCGTGAAGTATTTCTGAGCGGTACACACTGTAAAAGTGCACTAAGCGGTTCACTAATTTGTCAGGACATTTCTTTACACGGGGCTTGTAATGGTTCTGTGGCAAATTTGTCCTGCCATCAGCAGGGTACACCAGCTGCTGTGATTAATCCGACGTTTGGCCAACTTTCTAATGGGAGTTACCTCATGTTGAATGATCAGAGTTGCTGTGGCATGTTGCCAGGCATCCCATATCTAGTAACGGTCAACTCCAGGGTCACTTGCTGTATGCAAGTATTGTTTGCCCCAATAGATACAGTCAGGGAGTCGCCTTTGTGGCCTTCGTTGAATGTCTCTTTTATAAGATTTGATACTTTAAGCAGAATGAAAGTCATGCTTATACAACAAACAGTGCCTTTGACCTCGGCTAAGGAAACCTATGATCTTCAAGTAGCAAGGACTTCGGCTGAGATACAGGCTTTAATACGTACAAACTGCCCTATACATTTCGTAGAAATGATAGGACATATCTTTAACATGTCAGATACAAGCGGAATTGTACATGTATTTAAGACCATCTGTTCCGGACTATTAGCACCTTTCCAGGCGGTCCTCGGAATCATCCCAAACTTTGCACATTCAGTGTTTGGTGGTGTGCCATTAATTCTAGCACTTGCTGCAGGAATACTATTTCTATTCCTACTGTTGCGCTATGGCCAGCCTGTTCGCCGACATCACTCCGAGCGAAGTGGAGAAAGCTCTACTTGAACGAAAGTGCCGTGAGCGAATAGTACAACTTTTGGGCATACCTCGTCTACGGGAACTTAATACAACATGGTTCCTGTCATTCAGACCAATCTGGCAAGATTGCATCTTACCTGTTCTACGCTGCCTGTTTTGCGGTGAAGAATGCAAGCTAGACGCCTGTCTAACACTTCCATCAGTCATGTCAACGGATATCGATGCTCTGCTGGACCCGATAACGGCCCATGCTCTGTGTTGTCCCCAGAGGCTACCAATACTGATGACGGCATTCATTGAGATCTCACAGACGCTTCCGGCTGCTGCTGAGGTGCGAGACGGATCAACAGGCACACAGGTAACAACGGACGCGAACATTGCTGCGGCATCTTATGCTGAGGGCGATGCTTCACATCTCTGTGCAGTTAATCTCCTACAAGAGGTGTTCCAAATGTCACCAACTTTGGTGGACGATATTTTGTCTACGGAGATAGATGATCTCATGTTTACACCAGACCCGTACACTGACTTTGATTAGGCTCACAGTGTACCAGAGACGCAATGAATTTGGCCTTCATGTTTTCAAAAACTTGGAACTCCTCCCAAAATTGAATTTTTTTTCCTTTTTTTTAACCTTTTTTCTTGAAACTAAATGGCAAATCAATCTGCTTACAGTAGAACTATTTCTATAAAACGGACTTCAAAGTACTTCCAGGGACACATTGTCACCTTATCTGTCTACAAATTCAGTTAATTACCATGAAATGAAATGGCTTTGATTTTGATCAACTTATCATTAATTTCATCATATGTAAATATTACTGTTTATTCATTCAGGTAGCATTTTATTTCTGATATATGCTTAGAGTGAAAACATTGCTTTAAATGTACAGTACCTATTGCATTTCAACGGTTTGTATTTTTACAACTGCTTTTCAATGCTTTTAGAAATGTTTTTAGCAACATGTGGTACTCAATTTTATGTTTTAGCATCTAAATGTTTAGCATTTTAGTATTATCGTACATACGAAAGTGGAGTGGGTGTTGTATTCCGCTTTAGGTATCCGTATATAGGTTTTCCTAAATGATGTCCTTATATAGGCACAATTCGCATTGCCCTTATATAGGCATAGAATCCCAGTCCTTATTTAGGCATTAGCCGTGCACTCCAAATACAGGCATGGTTACCGACATCCGTCCACCCTAACGTCACAACGAGTTCTTAAAAACCAGACCCTTAAGCTTCGGGAGTTCCCTAGCACAGGACTATTGATTTCTCCAAGAACTCATCTATTATGTATGAACCGCTATACCTTAAGGGTTCATTCCTGACGTCTTCCTCTGTCCAACTTCACGTCAATGCTAACATTCCGAGGCACCTATCAGGTATAAATATACCTTCCCTTGCCCTAACAAGTTAGAGGAGACCTCGACTTCAGAGGAGCCCGTATCCCGGCCTGACGCACTGAGAAGACGCTGTCCTTTCCTGCATGCAGAGAATCCAGCTTCCAGTGTTCTTACTCCCTTCGCGGGGTGTTAGAGTTCGAGTCCGGAAAGAGATTCCCACCTCTCTCATTCTCAAGGTATGGAGCTGACAAGAACCTAGAGGGACTCTTGGCATCCTTGGCATACTAGACTTAACATACTCTTAGTATACCGTAGTAAGGAATACTTCACCTACTTCTTACCTTGTCCTACACCTAGGTTAGGTTAGGCACATTGGGGTAGAACTAGCTTAGAAACGCATCGTATGAGTACTCGCATTTTTAGTTCATGTTATTTATGTGTGTGAATATATACTAAAAGATAATGCTAGGGCAGTATTATTTATTTCTACTGCTTACGCTGTACATTATTTATCTTGCATACTGTCATGTGATCATAACAGCACATATCTCTTACATGAGAAACAAGACTGTTCAATAAAACCTTTTTATTGAAACGCCCGTCTTTTCTTTCTGTGTAACTCTGTAGAAACTAAGCCTGCACGATTGACTGAGTGAAACTGTTATCTATTGTTTCCACGACTCTGGGACATGTTCCGATTCTAAAAGGAAACAAAGTTGTCATGTTTTGCGGTTGCCAGAAACTACTCCCTTCTTGTTATTCAAGGAGTTTCTAGTGGCCTCTGAGCTAGCTGGCACATTAATTAAGTTTAAGGGACATACCGACCTCAGTCCTATGTCAAGCCTATAGGGTATATTATTCCAATGTGCAGAGCCTATTAGGGAAATAGGAGCTGCACTACATGACGCCCAACGGTTTGGTAAGGCGGTAATTTAACGCTAGATACTGAGTAACTCAGTCGTGCTTTTCTCAGAGACCCCTACTCACATACTCCATAAGACGTCTGGAGTGGGTAGGGTTAAATATCCGCCATAACTAAATAGGATAAAAAACCCTATATATTAGTTGTTTGGTTTGTTCAAAGTTGAAGGATACAGTGTTCTAAAATATTGTGCACCTTATCTTTTGTTTCCTTGAAACTTGTTCTATATTTTTCAAAATGTCCACACGCGGGTCCAATGACACCGAAACCGGTGGAGCTGCGGCTCAACCAGTCGTAACAGTTTTTAACTTAACAGGTTTAGATGGAACCGACGAGGGTGTTATAGACATCCATCCAAACTTAAGAAGAGCCATCACTCTAAAACTTATAAAACACGGCCTACCACCAAGAGGCGGTAGAGCAGTTTTCGTGATAGAGGCACATGAATCATTTCAGACAGGGGTATTCTATTCATGGATAATATTCCCTGAATCAAATTCAGTAACAAAACTGTTTCACTTCTACAAAGAAGATGAACCACCAGAGGAATATATTCCTTTCGATGATATTGAAATTCCACTAACATACCAGGAGCATCAGCTCTGGTTTAAAGGCGCCCTAAAACATCACAGAAACATTACCGGGCTCGGTCCACTAGGTAGACCAGGAGCAACATGGCCGATTCTAGCCGGCTACACTCCTCATCCTGAATTAGATATAATGACAGATGAGGAATTACTTACTCAACTTACAGAGTTAATCAAAATTTACAGACAATTGGTCCAATATGTCATGCAGACTTTCACAGTCCAACCACCATTGACCATTCCAAATCAAACCCCTCAACATGGGAATACACTAAAAGTTACACCACAGACTTTATACACAGTCATGGGTAAAATGCCCACAAAACGTGAGCAAATTCCATTCTGGATAGCTCAAAAAATTACTCAAATAGAAGCAGTATTTCCTAATACTAGCCCTTATGAGAAACACAGAATTCTAACAATCTGTCTACCAATGGGGATCACACCACAACTGGAAGACTGCACCACTTGGGGCTCAGTCTTTGCTGCCATCTATACTAAAACACAATTCAAAACGAATACGGGGCAGAACCTGCTCTAAATTTAGGTATGAAACTACTGAAAAATTTCGACCAAGTCTCAACAATACTATTATCTAATATTAAAGGGAGGCAGCAGCAGTGGCGATCCGCCAACGATTAAGAGAATTCAATGTTACAGAACATCAAACAGAACTACCCAGAATAATAGAACAATCTTATGCAGAATTAGGCAGAGATAGTTTGGGTGGAAGACCATTGAAGCCAAAACTATCTGAAAGTCCTGAGAAGGACTCTATTAAACAAACTCCTACATCTTCTAAAAGAAGTGGGAAACTAATAAACAAAATTCAAACAAGAAACGTTCTCAATCCCGAGGTAGGTCTCCTCAGAAGGAGCCCTCTGAAAGGAGGTATAACCTCAGGAATAGGGATAATTTGAAAAACTTGACAGGTATCAAGATACTGATACACGTTCCTCTCATACCTTTCAGATCTCGTCACAGACATCGGAAAGAAGAGGACGGTCAGAACATAAAGAAGAACGTGTGAAATCAAAAGACGACAAACACGTTCAGAAAAATAAATCAAAACCTCAATCTCCAAAAAGAAAGTAGCAGGTCTGAAGATCAGACATGCCGAGGATACTGAGAACACAACTCAAGAACGGAGAATGGGCTCAGACAATGCTGGACAGTGCAGCTGAAGTCACAATAGCTCACCAGAACCTGAAGGAACTTCTGGAGATAGTGGACTTGAAAGAGTACATCACTGTAGAAACTGTAGACACCAGGGTTAGTACTCCACAAAAGTTATATGAAATAACACTCCGAATGGAGGGAGATATACCAAGACAGGTGAAAATACTCTTTTGGGAAAAACTTTCAAGGGGCTATGACATACTTCTAGCAGAAAAGACTGGCCACCACAATTTGTCAGGGAGTGCCCACATGGCGAGGACATTATTATGCCTGCCTTCTCCAACCATATTCCAATTCACCTAAAATATACATATGCCAGGAAATGGGCAGTAGCCCAGGCCCCAGCATTATATAAAAATCATGTAGGATGGGATGAGGACTCACCTCACCATAAAATACATCTGAAACATGAACCTACTGCACAAAGGCAGTACCCAATAAAGCAAGAAGCTAAAAAACAGGTCAGGAGATCTTAGATCAACTTGAATACCAAGGGGTGATTGAAACATGCACCTCCTCAATGAACAATCCTTTGTTTCCTGTCTCCAAACCAGACGATACATATCGTCTAGTTTTGGATTTCAGACACTTAAACACTTGTTCTAAAACTTTTGCAGTGCAAAATGCACATAGCACAGCATTAATGAATAACATTGTGCGTAAAAAATATAAAACCACATTAGACATCTCAAATGGTTTCTTTTGTCAAAACATAGCACCTGAAAGCAGGTACTTAACAGCTTTCTCAATAATGGGGACCCAGCATCAATTTTGTCGACTCCCACAAGCGTTCAAGAACAGCCCGGGGTTATTCTCAGCGAGGGTAACGGAGTTACTACAAATTTATGATAATGAGGCATTGTCATATGTCGATGACATCTATCTGACAGACGATGACCTAAACAGGCACTTGAACAGGGTGAATACCATTATATTGGGCTTCGCCTCTGAGGGCTACAAATTCAACTTAAAAAAATCCAGAATTTCCCATCTCAATGTCCTCTTTTTAGGATATGAGCTTTCAAGTGAAGGCAAGAGCATGGCAGCTAACTGTTTAGAAAAGTGTGCGCTGCTCCAACCTCCAAAAACGCTGAAAAACTTACAATCCATCCTGGGTTTCCTAAATTTTGGAAGAACATACATTCTAAATTACGCAGAAAGGGTTAAACCTCTCTACGCATTAATCAAACATGATTTTTCAATCAAAAATTGGACACAAGAACACACAGAAATCTTGCGTTCACTCCAAGCTAACATGTTAGCAACAAATCACTTACAAACACGCGTAAGTCAACGCAATTTAGTGATCCGAATAATTTCGGGTCAATGCGGATTCACCTACTTAACATTTAATGAGGGTGAAAAAGTACCAATTGCATACAAATCTCATTTGTATACACAAGCAGAAATGCGCTTCACTTCAACTGAAAAAATTCTGACAGCAGTTCAAACAGCTGTAGCAAAAGAAAGAGCCCTAGCCCAAGGGAAACGCATTATTGTCGTAACCCCGGTACCAGCCTTAGAAGCGGTCACAAAAGCGAGAATTCCAAATGCTAAAGCTTTACATCCTAGATGGATATAATGGGTTAATTCTCTTGCTGCAACAGATGTTGAATATGTTTTTGATCCTGATTTAAAAACACAAGCGTTCCTGCAATATGAACATGAATGTCCTCTGCCCACTGAAATTCTGCCTCTCGATCAGTACGAATTCATAATTTACACTGACGGATCTGCACAACCCGCAACGGGGAGTAAACAAGCTTACAGTGCAGCGTGCACAATCGTTAAAGGTCGCATGCGCGATGGTATCTTCAGACCAATGGTCACAAAAACTCAATCTCTAGGAGATTGTACAGCTCAGCGAGCTAAATTACAAACATTCAAACAGGCACTTGAAAGTACAGATCGGAATTCCCCACACTGATAGTGTGTGATTCCTTTTACTGTGTTCAGTCGTATAATGAATATATACAAAATTGGCTTGAAAATGGGTTCAAAGATGCAAAAGGTGGCACAATAAAGCATAAAATGCTTTGGGAACAAGTAGTTCAGTTAAAAAACGAACTACCAAAGGCTCACGTGATCCATACACTGAGTCATCAACGTGATGGCGTTCACGTTGCAGGGAATTCATTGGCTGACGAAGCCGCAAAGGGGGCTGTTCAGACGTCTTCCGTAGCTGCGATCACTCGTTCAAAAACGAGAATAGACAGTGAGATAACGTTGGCTGTCAATGCTACGAGCAAAGGCAGTGGTGCAGCGTTACAAAAAAGTTTCCACTCAAGTACTCTTATGTAATTGATGCGAACAACGTTCCTTTTGCTCGAATCCCTGGAGTGGGGGATAGGGTAATTCCAAACATGGAACGTAGAGCAGCTTTGATTTATGAAGCACATTTGGGGAGGGTCTGTCACATCAAGGGATCTCTAAAACAATTTTGACGTTAAAAGAGATGTACTGGTGGCCTGGAATGAATACACAGATTCACATCTTCATCAATGACTGCATAGACTGTAAGGTACAGCGAGATGCAGAACGCCACCAGACACCATGCTACGAAGTAGCCTGCCAGGGACAGACACCATTATTAGACAGCATTAGACTATCTATGCACAGGCGTCCTTCTGGACACATGCAATCCCACAAATACTAAGTCAAGGTTCCTATGGATATGGCCTCAGCGCTCGGCTGACGCTCGAACTGTTATAAAAGATTTGCGAGTCTTTATCGGCACATACGCAATAGGCACGCTACATTCTGACCAGGGCCCTGCGTTTTGCTCTCGGGCTTACAAAGAAGCCATGGCCAGTTTGGGCGTTGCGTTGCGGTACTCCTCTCCTTTTCATCCTGAGGGAAATTCTGTTGTGGAAAGGAAAAACCGGGACATAAAGCAGTCTATAACAGCTAGAGTATTAGGTTCGGGTGATGGGTGGGTCAAACATCTTTATGGGGTCCAACGCTCATTAAATAATTTGCCAAGAAGTTCTCTAGGGGGGGGGTCACTCCATATGAGGTCCTATTTGGGACAAGAATGTGGGTACCTGATCTCGAAAGTACAGGCACAGTGGTGGAAAATAGACCCTTTGATATCAAAGATCGTTTGGCTGTTTTACAGGATCTAAATGAACTAAGATCGAAACAAAGCAACGTGTTCCTGCAGCCAACCACCACTGGGGAAAAACCGGCAGTCCCAGCAAGGCCTGTCTGGATTCCAAAAGTTGGGGTTCTAGTCAGAGAGAAGATTGCGGACAAGAAGGAATTTGGACCTTCTTACAGACAACCAGTACCTGTCCTAGCCGTTCAAGGAACAAGAACAGTACTTCTGCCGCCCCTTGCTGGAAGAAAGGAGAAAAGATTTGTGTCAATCGACCTCATCAAACCACAGTATATGGCCAATACTAAATAGTAGGCCTCGTGGACTCCAACCTAGTAGCAGACGCACTCCTCTCGCTACTATCCAAGAGGTTCAGACTGAAAGTCTGATAACCATCGAGAATTCAGCAGTAACAGATGAAGGACTAAGTAACAATGCTATGGAACTCATCCCTCTTGAAACTCAAGTAACAGTTCGTCCAAATACACCTGTCTACACCAATGTAACAAGTGATCAACTGGTTCCAGCGATTTCTACCAATCCTGATGCAATTCCAACAATTGACAGAACTGCTTCTGGCTATTTCATTAACTTTGATACGTTTTCTGAGGATCTGAGTAAGCCTGAAACGATGCCAGCATCATTAACTTTCAAACAGCAAGCACAAGACTTTTTTCATTTTTTGAAAAAGACTTATCTGGTTTCACCATGGATTGAACTATGGATTATTTCTGGAATATTTTTCTTCCTGCTTTGGCTAGCTTTGGTTATGACTATGAGCGTGCTTATAAATGGCAGATACATCCATGTGAACAATGAAAGAAAAGAAGTGAACTTACTTTTGAAACCTCACAAATCTTCCCATCGTGAAGCAAGAGACTTGTCAGCAGTGAACATCACAGCAGTTCCTATACAGGATGGTATAGTGTGGGACAAAACTGATTTCGATATATTCGGCCCTACGGAACAATTGAACATTCCACATTTATTTAAAATTTCGCTAAGTGATCTTATTTCGTCGAGAACCTATTCTGATGATTGGGACTTTGAGACTGTAAATGATATAATGTTTGATCTAGAAATGTCTGCTGCATTTTCTAATAATGAATATTTAGAGGGTTCATCAGACTATGAACAGCTGTATTGCTATAACAACTATGGTCATCATTTTTTGCATAAATCTGCAACTCCTAGAAATGTGTTTATGTTTAACCAATGGGAACATTGTCCTACACCACCAATAGATAGTTCAAAAACATTTGCTAAAAAGTTTCCATATTTGTCAGGATACAATACATCTGATCCAGAAACATTTTACTATAAAAATGTAAACAAAACGGGACTGAAAATGATGTTAACAAATACAAAACAGATTTACTCTGCAGCGTTTATTGCCCAACTGTCTAGACATGGATTCAACTTATGGAAAGACACAATAGACACAAAATCTGTCTGGGGTACTAAAGAATGGCAAGTGCAGGGGACAGAAACTTTATTTAGAGCATGTATCATCCCTCAGCAAATAATGTTTTTGAATGACACTGTCCAACAAACGTCTTGCCTTGGGTTAGCAAAGATCAAAGACATGAAAACACCTTCTGTACCGACACCTGCAAGTGATAACAATACACAGGCAGCGGTTACAGTTGACACAATACTACAACTCAACAGAACAAATCCTGATTGGAAAAAATGGTTGATCTGGCCCACAGACACAACCAACTGTCAAGAAAGATTCCTGAATAAAACCCAGGGCTTTACTATTCATAGGCCAGACCCAAGATACGTCCAAAGACAACATCCGGGGGTAGTAACAACATACAGTGTAGGAAAATTATGCCTCGATTGGCTGCAAAAATCCTTAAGGATGTGAAACAACACTTATCTTTACTTAAAGAAGACGCAGACCTTAGGGAATTCTTGCTTGGACCAAGAAAACCGCGTCAAAAACGTTTCATATATGCCGGCATCTATGCTGCTTATAATGAAGCATGGAAGGTGTCACAGATAGAGGCCGCAGAACGAATACGTGAACTTGATCGTATTAACTTAGAGAAAACTCTCACTGTGGTTGATAACGGGTTAACAACTTTGTCATCCAGAATCTATTCATTGGACAACATTGTATCCTCTGCTATCGACATACTAGAACAAGATTTAGCCATGTTACAACAAGGCCAATCTCAGTTACGTTCTATTGTGTTATTAAGCTGGATGCTACAATCTTTGCGTGCGGCTATGTGCCTTGGCGTTTTATCAACACGTCGGCTCTGTTTGCAGAATATAATCTAACTGATAAACAGATCGAACTGGCACAAAGGGGAGCAAAGTATACAGTGCTGAGCATTGAAAAACTGGAGAAATTACCATTCACTGTGGCAGAAAAACCAGCTACAGAATGGCTTATTCATGGCAAAATCACTCTACCTGTGACTACTTTTCAGTTTCAGTATTGCCTCAAACAAATGCAAGCAGGCAAATATGAAAGGTTGGGTAAGGAATACATTAAGACATCCTGGACTTTGCCGTACACATATAGATGTTGGAGTGGGGATCGTGAAGTATTTCTGAACGGTACACACTGTAAAAGTGCACTAAGCGGTTCACTAATTTGTCAGGACATTTCTTTACACGGGGCTTGTAATGGTTCTGTGGCAAATTTGTCCTGCCATCAGCAGGGTACACCAGCTTCTGTGATTAATCCGACGTTTGGCCAACTTTCTAATGGGAGTTACCTCATGTTGAATGATCAGAGTTGCTGTGGCATGTTGCCAGGCATCCCATATCTAGTAACGGTCAACTCCAGGGTCACTTGCTGTATGCAAGTATTGTTTGCCCCAATAGATACAGTCAGGGAGTCGCCTTTGTGGCCTTCGTTGAATGTCTCTTTTATAAGATTTGATAATTTAAGCAGAATGAAAGCCATGCTTATACAACAAACAGTGCCTTTGACCTCGGCCAAGGAAACCTATGATCTTCAAGTAGCAAGGACTTCGGCTGAGATACAGGCTTTAATACATACAAACTGCCCTATACATTTCGTAGAAATGATAGGACGTATCTTTAACATGTCAGATACAAGCGGAATTGTACATGTATTTAAGACCATCTGTTCCGGACTATAAGCACCTTTCCAGGCGGTCCTCGGAATCATCCCAAACTTTGCACATTCAGTGTTTGGTGGTGTGCCATTAATTCTAGCACTTGTTGTAGGAATACTATTTCTATTCCTACTGTTGCGCTATGGCCAGCCTGTTCGCCGACATCACTCCGAGCGAAGTGGAGAAAGCTCTACTTGAACGAAAGTGCCGTGAGCGAATAGTACAACTTTTGGGCATACCTCGTCTACGGGAACTTAATACAACATGGTTCCTGTCATTCAGACCAATCTGGCAAGATTGCATCTTACCTGTTCTACGCTGCCTGTTTTGCGGTGAAGAATGCATGCTAGACGCCTGTCTAACACTTCCCTCAGTCATGTCAACGGATATCGATGCTCTGCTGGACCCGATAACGGCCCATGCTCTGTGTTGTCCCCAGAGGCTACCAATACTGATGACGGCATTCATTGAGATCTCACAGACGCTTCCGGCTGCTGCTGAGGTGCGAGACGGATCAAAAGGCACACAGGTAACAACGGACGCGAACATTGCTGCGGCATCTTATGCTGAGGGCGATGCTTCACATCTCTGTGCAGTTAATCTCCTACAAGAGGTGTTCCAAATGTCACCAACTTTGGTGGACGATATTTTGTCTACGGAGATAGATGATCTCATGTTTACACCAGACCCGTACACTGACTTTGATTAGGCTCACAGTGTACCAGAGACGCAATGAATTTGGCCTTCATGTTTTCAAAAACTTGGAACTCCTCCCAAAATTGAACTTTTTTTCCTTTTTTTTTACCTTTTTTCTTGAAACTAAATGGCAAATCAATCTGCTTACAGTAGAACTATTTCTATAAAACGGACTTCGAAGTACTTCCAGGGACACATTGTCACCTTATCTGTCTACAAATTCAGTTAATTACCATGAAATGAAATGGCTTTGATTTTGATCAACTTATCATTAATTTCATCATATGTAAATATTACTGTTTATTCATTCAGGTTGCATTTTATTTCTAATATATGCTTAGAGTGAAAACATTGCTTTAAATGTACAGTACCTATTGCATTTCAACGGTTTTTATTTTTAAAACACCTTTTCAATGCTTTTAGAAATGTTTTTAGCAACATGTGGTACTCAATTTTATGTTTTAGCATCTAAATGTTTAGCATTTTAGTATTATCGTACATACGAAAGTGGAGTGGGTGTTGTATTCCGCTTTAGGTATCCGTATATAGGTTTTCCTGAATCATGTCCTTATATAGGCACAATTCGCATTGCCCTTATATAGGCATAGAATCCCAGTCCTTATTTAGGCATTAGCCGTGCACTCCAAATACAGGCATGGTTACCGACATCCGTCCACCCTAACGTCACAACGAGTTCTTAAAAACCAGACCCTTAAGCTTCGGGAGTTCCCCTAGCACAGGACTATTGATTTCTCCAAGAACTCATCTATTATGTATGAACCGCTATACCTTAAGGGTTCATTCCTGACGTCTTCCTCTGTCCAACTTCACGTCAATGCTAACATTCCGAGGCACCTATCAGGTATAAATATACCTTCTCTTGCCCTAACAAGTTAGAGGAGACCTCGACTTCAGAGGAGCCCGTATCCCGGCCTGACGCACTGAGAAGACGCTGTCCTTTCCTGCACGCAGAGAATCCAGCTTCCAGTGTTCTGACTCCCTTCGCGGGGTGTTAGAGTTCGAGTCCGGAAAGAGATTCCCACCTCTCTCATTCTCAAGGTATGGAGCTGACAAGAACCTAGAGGGACTCTTGGCATCCTTGGCATACTAGACTTAACATACTCTTAGTATACCGTAGTAAGGAATACTTCACCTACTTCTTACCTTGTCCTACACCTAGGTTAGGTTAGGCACATTGGGGTAGAACTAGCTTAGGAACGCATCGTATGAGTACTCGCATTTTTAGTTCATGTTATTTATGTGTGTGAATATATACTAAAAGATAATGCTAGCGCAGTATTATTTATTTCTACTGCTTACGCTGTACATTATTTATCTTGCATACTGTCGTGTGATCATAACAGCACATATCTCTTACACGAGAAACAAGACTGTTCAATAAAACCTTTTTATTGAAACGCCCGTCTTTTCTTTCTGTGTAACTCTGTAGAAACTAAGCCTGCACGATTGACTGAGTGAAACTGTTATCTATTGTTTCCACGACTCTGGGACATGTTCCGATTCTAAAAGGAAACAAAGTTGTCATGTTTTGCGGTTGCCAGAAACTGCTCCCTTCTTGTTATTCAAGGAGTTTCTAGTGGCCTCTGAGGTAGCTGGCACAAGTAATTAAGTTTAATATACTCGATAAGGACATACCGACCTCAGTCCTATGTCAAGCCTATAGGGTATATTATTCCAATGCGCAGAGCCTATTAGGGAAATAGGAGCTACACTACAGTTGGACTCCCTCGCTTGTTATACCAGCTACAAAACTACCCCTATCCTGTCCCCAAGACTTTCTTAAAGCGTTTGAAGACGGCGTTGAGGCACTTTCTTTGGAACCACCGACCTCTTAGAATCTCACTCACTAAATGTATGTCATCCTTTGATGGTGATTTGGGCACCAGATATTCTTTCAGACTACTGAGTGGCACATCTGATGATGCTGAATGAATGGTGATTTGGTGGCGGAGACACCCTGGCCTATGCTTCAAAGAGGTGGGCCATGCGGGGAATCCAGATTGCCCACTATCTGTATGAGGACCCCCCCCAATGCTTTCCCCAGTGACAAGACTGGTCTTCCAAGGCTAGAGAGATGCACTCAGCGAACTGGGTTGGCACAAGCGCCTCACCAAGGTCGACCATGTGGTGGAATGGGCACAGACTGCAACAGGTGACAGGTTTGGAGTGACTCAAAGAGTGGGACCTCATTGGTATTTCTCCCCTGGGGGACATCATGAAAGGAATTACCATTAAGTCTTCCTCTAATCTGCAGACTGAGTTCGAACTTCATAAAACTCAGTTCTTCTGGTATCTGCACGCACTCTTACTTTATACATCTAAACTGATGGTGCTTCAGGAATTCAGCCCCATAGAAGCACAGGCCCTCTTCAATACTCTTGTCTGCCACAAACTCTTCTTTATACATTAGTCACTGGTTATACACACCCCAGATTCCTTCCCTGACCTGAGAGCTATCTGGGAGAGAGACTTCAACAGATTGAAGATGTTGATTGCGAGAAGCCCTAAGCTCCCCCAGAGACAGAGCTGTTGCTGCACAATTTCATTTCATACAGTTAAAATACTTGCATAGAGTATACCTTACATGTTACAGACTATGGCATATGGGGGTCATTGCCTCACCACTGTGTCTGCCTTGCTCAGTGTAGATTTTCTACACATGGTCTGGGATTGCCCAGCCCTTAATTCCTTCTGGGGGGAGTTTTAGCATGTTTAGGCAGAGTCCTCGGTTGGCTTTTGGCCCATTACCCTAGACTTACATTGCTGCACATTTCAGATGACATTAAGAGCAATAGATATAAACAAACCCACCTGTGGATAGGACTTGTGGCTGCCAATAGAGATATAGCCAGACTGTCAAAGTTGGTGGCTACCCCATCGGTAGAGGAATGGAAGGCAGATCTAGATAGAAGTATGGCCCTCAAAAGTCCAATTTATGTAGCCAGGGGCTGCCCCAAGAAACACGGGAGGGTTTGGAGGGATTGGGCCTGTGCTGTGGGATCGCACTTGTGGCCTCAATAATTTGCTCTCTGTCCCTGGAGATGAACATACAGGTCAATGGAACAAACTGAGAAGGCTAAGAAGGCAGGGTAGTCAGGATGGGCATTAAAGGGGGCACCTGAGGAGTGGGGGAAGTGGCAGGGATTGACATTCAGACAGAGTGGATAGACATACCTCACTTTGTTCTGCTGCCTGTGTACCATTTGGATGGGAGGGCATAATGCTGTATTGTATTTTGCTTTTCTGGACAGTATACAGTTAATGTTATGGTTATCGTTAGATCTTACATCCTTGGCATGATTTCCCCTGACTTTTATGCCGTCTGACCACCTGCTTTTCTGACTCCATTTTTGCTAGCTTTAGGACTCTGAGCACTTTACCACTGCTAACCAGAGCTAAAGTGCATGTGCTCTCTTCTTAAAACAGGGCAGTATTGGCTTATCCACAATTGCCATATTTAGTTTACTTATAAGTCCCTAGTAAAGTGCACTACATGTGCCCAGGGCCTGTAAATTAAATGCTACTAGTGGGCCTGCAGCTCTGATTGAGTCAACCACTTCATTAGCCCTTTAAACGTGTCTCAGGCCTGCCACGACAGAGTCTGTGTGTGCAGTTTTAACTGCCATGTGCCACCTGTAAAGTTAACCCTCTTGCCAGGCCCAAACCTTCCTTTTTAATACATATAACTCACCCCTAAGATAGACCCTGGACAGCCCAAGGGCAGGGTGCAGTGTATTTCAAATGTTGGATATGTACCTTTGAGTTTTACATGTCCTGGTAGTGAAAAACTCTCACATTTGTTTTTCACTACTGCAAGGCCTAGCTCTCCCTTAGGCTAACATTGGGATTACCTTATTATACTTTATAAGTGTAATTTCCAGTTGGAAAAAGATAGACTTTTCAAGTTTGCTGTCTCTGGACTCACAATTTAAAATCACAACTTATGGTGAAGTTGGATTTTAAGTTGCAATTCTGAAAATACCACTTTTAGAAAGTTTCCATTTTCTGTTTTTACCTTTCTGTGCCTTCTGCCTATCTCTAAATACACATCTGTGTGAGTGACAGCTGGGCTTAGTGTATTCCCTCCAGACAGCCACACACAAAGGGAGCTTAGGTGTGACTGATGGGCCATCCACATCCTTATTGGCCATCCTGGGCAGGAGGGGAGGGAGGAGCTAACACTACACCTGAATAGGCAGTGCCTGTCTCAACACAAATGACTGCATACCCCCCCAGCGGTGAGTCTGGAACCACTGCAGAAAGGACAGGGATTATGTGCCCTTCAAAGGCCTCTCTTTTAAGTTACCCCTTCTTCAAAGTCACAACTGGGCATAAGTACTAGACCTCTGACAACATCAACTCAGTACACTTCTGGACCTGTGGATACTCTGCCAGGAAGCAGGAATGCTGTGCTGCTGAAAGGACTTTGCTGGACTCCTGCTTTGATGTACCTGCCCTCCTGCCTGCTGCCCTCCTTGCCTGGGAGTGAGAAGGATTGCACCTGCATCTCTACAACCCAGAACCAAAGTGACTCCAAGGAACTGCTGGCTTTCCTCCTGTTCTGAAGTCTCAGAGACATCAAAGACTTCAATCAACAGTCCAACAGCACCTGGTCTCTGTCACCTGAGCATCTTGCCCTGCCAAGAGGTGGCTATCCAGTCTTGGGGCTTTAGAAGTGGGTTTAGAGTGTTGCAACTGTATAAATCCATGCATCGCCATCATTGTGTGGCTCGGAACTGGCACATCTCCTTCGACGGTGATGAATCGCTACCTCAAGGACATCGCATCGCCAGCTGCATGGCTCAACGATGACGCACCCCCTACATCGGAAGTGCTTGGCGATGAAGCATCCCCGACTGTGCGGCTCGGAACCGAAGCATCACTACATCTGAGGGGATCGACGACCAAGCATCACCTCATCTGCTCCATGCATCGGGCCTCAGTTGACAGCTCAACAAAGTACTTTGCAGCAGGCCAAGGTTGGTCCCTATATCCAACCGGCTCTCCATCGTGGTCGACCTGAACGTTTAGATTTGTCCCAGTCAAGCGTGACCAGATAGCCTGGTTGGCGCTTTGTGCTTTTAAGCACTATATTTCAGTATATTCATAAAAAATTCACAACTCAGGTTTTGCTTATTAGATTTTTGTTGTTTTAGTCTTGTTTTGTTCAATAAAGTAAGCTCTATTTTTCTAACCAGGTGAAGTATATTTTTGTGTGGTGCATACCTCTGTCAACCAGAAACCCAATTTCTAACAGTTATTGTCAACTTGAACAAAATGCCAATAAAATATTTTACATAACATTTTTAAAAAGTCATAACTTAGAATAACTTAGATTGAAACCTTATATTTGCTTCAACAAGTCAAAGCTATTTAGGACCTGATTCACAGAATGCTTGGTTGCCATTTACAGAGCATGACAGCTACTTTGTGAGAAGTGTCCCAGCGCTCACTGTAAGTGACTAGGCCCCTGGCAGTTTTAAATTAAAAAGAAAAGTATACGAGGCTTTTTTTTAAGGAGTCTTCAGAGAAGAGCTTTTGGAACTCTAGTTGCAAATGTCGAATATCTACTCCCATAGATGTCTTCCTGTGCTTGAAATAGATATTCAAATAACTATCTGGAATAGTCAGCATCATAGGTATGAAAGGCTTCCACTCAGACATGATGGAGGCAAAGTGAGCTCCATGCCACACCTGTTCCTACAAGCACGCAGTTTAAGTTCTTTCGCTACGGAACATAATTATCTGGATGAATAATAAATGTTGCCCTCAATGGAATGTATGAAAGAAAGACCATAACAGAGAATTGGCCATAGCGTTTCTTGGGCAAGCAGTCTGCTAACAGTCTCAATCAGACCCTCACACTTTCAAGGTACTGCTCCAAACCAGCACTGGTCAAGAAAATGAGGGGTCCGGTCCAGTAAGTCAAATGACCTGCTTCTTTCAAGGGTTAAGAGATGTGACAAAAGTTCAAATGTGGACTCTTATATGGCCACAAAGGACATTTGATGAGGAAAAAGTAAGAAATGTGCTACCTGTGAAAATATGGTGCATGTTAAAATCATGTACAACAAAAAACATAATGTCAAAAAGCCTGCAGCAACTAATGGGAGTGAGAGTTGTGGGAAAGCTAGTGGCAATTTGGGAGACTTGGTAGACCTCTAGATGGCACAGTTCCTAAGGAAATATGTTGTCTGAATAAAATTGGTCTCCTGTTTCAGCTGTGTCTTTGCATGTAGGCACATAGCTGTGAATGGTTGTATGTCACAATATCAAGATCAAGAATATTAATTTGCTGATATATTGATTCCACAGAATCGGCTACCAACTAATTGTCAAGTCAGCATATTTAAGGAAATATAGATTTACTATTCTTAACTCCACATCTACAGACCTCAATGATATGTTGTGGAAACAACCTTAATCACACAGTCTTTACCACGCAATACACATACCACACAGTCTTAACCACGCATATGCCTTTACAACGCATTCCTTTATCATGCATGTACATTTACCACGAATGGCTTCACAATGAATGACTTTACCATGCATGTACCTTTACCACTTTACCTTTATCTTTTGTAAGTAAATGTAAGTATGGAAAAATATTTTTTTTCATTAAATTGATGTAATTTAATTTAAAGTATATATATAAGTATATGTATATTCACTGAAAAAACCATAGGTTTTAGGGACAGTTATAGTTAGTTGGACATTTCACTCGTACAAAACCATAGAAATTCCCCCGTTATAGTTAGTTTAGCTAACTATAACTCGCGCCCCCGCAATGCACTGCTGATGACGTCACATATTACATCGCCCTGTGGCGCGTTTTAAGTTGGGGGATTAAGTCCCCTTGAATCCTGAGGGTCCCTGGGGACCAACTAGCCCGCCAAGTACCTCCAGTAAGCGCCACAGAGCTGCGTTGCAGAGAGGTGTAAAAAGGGGCGTGGCCTGGACCACCTCTCTGCAACCCAGCCCTGTGGCGCTTACTGGAGGTACCTGGTGGGCTAGTTGGCCCCCAGGGACCCCCAGTATTGAATGGGAATTATTTCCCCAATTTAAAACGCGCCACAGTGCGCGTTTGCAGAGTGGTTAAGGGAGGGGCGGGGCCTGACGCTCGATCGTGTCTTTTTCTTTCTTTTGTTTTTTTGAAGGGGGCTGTGTGGCCCCCATTCTTTTACTTTTGGGGCCCTGTGGACCCCATCCCCCAGGGCCTGATGCCTTTTTCCTTTTTAAAAAAAATAAAAAATACTGTAGGGGAAGGGGGCCGTGTGGCCCCCCTCCCGTGGCCTATTCCGGCCCCGGGGACCCCATCCCCGGGGCATGGCCACTTTTTAAAAATAATTTTGGAGGAGGGGGCTGTGTGGCCCCCTCCTAAGACCTCTATTGGCCCCGGGGACCCCATCCCCCGGGGCCGGCCTTTTTTTAAATTTTATTTTTTATTATTTTTGTGGAGGGGGACCACGTGGCCCCCCTCCCGGGCCACTACTTGCCCCGGGGACCCCATCCCCCGGGGCTGGCCCTATCCTTTGGGGTCCGTGGGGGGACCCCAACTCCCCCACGGACCTTGCCGGCTCCCCGCGTCCTGCGGGAGCCGGTATTGCTTTTCCACATGGGGAGGTGCTAACATGCAGCTCCCCGTGTGGAAAAGCAATGTGCTTTGGATATTGGAAGAGAGAGCAGGTTTCCTGCTCTCTCTTCCAAAATCCAAAGCAGTTTGCTATGACAGGACGGGAGCCGCGAGGCTCCCGTCCTGTCATAGCAAACTACAGTGTCCCGGGGGTAGGCACCCCGGGACACTGCAGGAGCCGGCCCTGGGGGGTGGTGGTCCCCAGGGCAATCAAGGGCTCCCCCTCCCAACTTATTCAAAGCCCCGGGGAGGTGGTGGCTCTGGGGGTCCGTAACGGACCCCCATATTTAAATCTTTAGTGCCCCGGGGAGGTGGCAGTCCCCGGGGCGTGGGGGGGGGGGCTGGAGCCCCCCCACACAGGCAATTTTAATTTAAAAAAAGAAGCCCCGGGGGGTGGCGGTCCCCAGGGCTGCGGGCAGGCCGAGAGCCCTCCCGCACCATTTGTTTTTAAAGCCCCGGGGGGGTGGCGGTCCCCGGGACTTGGGGGGGCCTTAGAGGCCCCCCCACATATTATAAATAAACCCCGCATGCCCCCGGGACTTGGCCCACCCAGGGGCCAATTAGCAACGAAGCGTGGGAGACCGCAATTCGTTTTTTTTTTTTATCGGCAGGATCCGCGCACCCAGCGCATTTTTGCCGATTTTTTTTTTTTAAAAAGGATAGGAGCCGACTGGAGCGGGCCATAAAGTTTGAAAATTTCGCGAAGATTCGTCAACCGACGCAAGAGTTATTTCAAATAGAATGTTGAGGATTTCCTATGGAAAATAGGTCCTAAATAGAACTATCTACTGGCGACCAACACACCAACAGACAGACGGATACAGACATTCACACAGTTTAGTCACTAACACATGCATTCAGTAAGATACGTTTAATCATTCACTTATAGAGTCAGTCACGCACCTACTAAATCATCCATTCAGACACATACACCCACTCATTCTTCAATACGCCTTTCCCTATATATATTAAACATATTTAAACTTTACAGAAACACACAGTCACTGGATGATGTCATCAGTGATGTCATCAGTGATGTCACTGACCATGTCATGAGTGATGTAATATGTGACGTCATCAGCAGTGCATTGCGGAGGCGCGAGTTATAGTTAGCTGAACTAACTATAACGGGGGAATTTCACGGGTTTTGTCCGAGTGCAAAGTCCAACTAACTATAACTTTCCCTAAAACCTATGGTTTTTTCAGTGAATTTCTAAGGTTTTTTAAATGCTAATTTCTAACTATAACGTGCCTGATACCTATGGTTTTTTCAGTGAATTTCAAAGGTTTTTTAAATGCTAATTTCTAACTATAACGTGCCTGAAACCTATGGTTTTTTCAGTGAATTTCAAAGGTTTTTTAAATGCTAGTTTCTAACTATGCCTACAGAGGTAGGACATGTGAAGAAAGAACAAAAAACGCACAGAAAGAAGCAAAAGAAATGCAGAAAGAAGCAACAGAAGTCCACAAAGACGAAGAAAAGTGCAGGAAGACGCAAAAGATGTGCAGAAAGAACCAACAGAGGAGCAGAAAGAGGCCTTGTTGCAAAATCATCCTGTGCCCACAACTTTTTCAGACGGGTACTGGTGGTAACTGACTCTGACTAACCAGAGCCAGTGCTATGCTAAAAGACACTTAGAATACAGTGAAAACACCTACATACACTAGGCAACACTATGCATCGGGGTACCCCTGTGATTAGCATGACCTCCTCTGTAAGTCCCTAGTACATAATAGGGCAGGGGGATTAAAACTACCTCTTAAAACGTGCTACGGGTCGCGTTTGCACAGTGGTGAAGGGAGGGGGGCCTGAGGTGACATGTGTGCAAACGCGCCCGTGGCGCGTTTTAAGTTGCGGGATGAAGTCCCCTTGAATCCTGAGGGTCCCTGGGGCCCAACTAGCCCACCAGGTACCTACAGTAAGGACCACAGAGCTGAGTTGCAGAGAGGCGTTCCGAGGCCACGCACCTTTTTTCACCTCTCTGCAACGCAGCTCTGTGGCGCTTACTGGAGGTACCTGGTGGGCTAGTTGGACCCCAGGGAACCTCAGGATTCAAGGGGACTTAATCCCCCAACTTAAAACGCACCACAGGGCGTGTTTGCGCACATGTCACCTGAGGCCCCGCCCCCTCCCTTCACCACTGTGCAAACGCGCCCCGTGGCGCGTTTTAAGTTGGGGGATTAGGTCACCTTGAATCCTGAGAGTCCCTGGGGCCCAACTAGCCCACCAGGTACTTCCAGTAAGCACCACAGGCCTGTGTTGCAGAGAGGTGGTCCAAGGCCACGCCCCTTTTTACACCAGGGGGCGAGTTTGCAGAGTGCTGCAAAGAGGGGGCGTGGCCTCCGGCGCGATGCCGGTCTTTTTTTTTTTTTTAAGAAGGGGGCTGTGTGGCCCCCTTCTTTTTCTAATTTATTGGCCCTGGGGACCCCAAAATTTGGAAGGGGGCCAAGTGGCTCCCCTCCCGAGGCCTTAATTGGCCCCGGGGACCCCATCCCCCGGGGCATGGCCTTTTTTTTTTTGTTTTTAAATGTTTTGGAGGGGTGCTGGGTTGCCCCCCTCCTCAGGCCACTTATGGCCCCGGGGACCCCATCCCCCGGGGCCGGCCTTTGTTTTTTTTTTTTTTATTATTTAAATTTTGGGGAAGGGGGCCGCATGGACCTTCTCCCGGGCCACTTGTAGCCCCGGGGACCCCATCCCCCGGGGCTGGCCCTCTCCGATGGGGACCGTGGGGGGGTCCCCAATTCCCCCACGGTCCCGTCGGCTCCCCACGTCCTGCGGGAGCCGGCATTGCTTTTCCACACGGGGAACTGCTTAGATGCAGCTCCCCGTGTGGAAAAGTAATTTGCTTTGAATTTTGGAAGAGAGAGCAGGTTTCCTGCTCTCTCTTCCAAAATTAAAAGCAAGTTTGCTATGACAGGACGGGAGCCGCGAGGCTCCCGCCCTGTCATAGCAAACAGCAGTGTCCCGGGGTGGGCACCCCGGGATACTGCAGGAGCCGTCCCTGGGGGGTGGTGGTCCCCAGGGCCATCACAGGCTCCAGGAGGGGGGCCACGCGGCCTCCCTCCCAACATGTGCAAAGCCCCGGGGAGGTGGTGGTCCCCGGGGCTCGGGGGTCTGTAACGGACCCCCAAATTGACATTTTAAGTGCCCCGGGGAGGTGGCGGTCCCCGGGGCATGTGGGGGGGCTCGAGCCCCCCCACACAGGTAATTTAATTTAAAAAAAAGAAGCCCCGGGGGGTGGCGGTCCCCGTGGATGCGGGAGGGCTGAGTGCCCTCCCGCACGATTTAAAATTCAAAGCCCCAGGGGGTGGCGGTCCCCAGGGTTTGGGGGGGCCTTAGAGGTCCCCCAAACCATTTTTTTATTAACCCCCGCGACTTGGCCCACCTGGGGGCCAAATAACAATGAAGCGCGGGAGCTCAGGAACTACTGAACGGATTTACACCATTTAACAAAAAGGCACGACTCTGAACCAAGGGCTACCTTTTTGCCAAATTTGGTGTAATTCCGTTCAGCAGTTCGGGCTGTAGCTGCGACTAAAGGTTCCTATGGAAAATTGCATGGGGAAAACACATTTTGGGACCCCCTTTTTTCTCGGCCCCCACTTGATGAATCACCCCGAGACTTTCAGGATAGGAGCGGACTGGAGCGCCCCACGAGTTTTGAAAATTCCGTGAGGATTCGTCAACCGGCGCCAAAGTTATTGGGAATAGAATGTTGCGGATTTCCTATGGAAAATAGGTCCTAACTATAACTATCTACTGGCGACCGCCAGTAGATTATATATATATATATATATATATATATATATATATATATATATATATATATATATTATCTACTGGCGGTCACCAGTAGATAGTTATAGTTAGGACCTATTTTCCATAGGAAATCCGCAACATTCTATTTGAAATAACTCTTGCGTCGGTTGACGATACCTGTGTGGGGGGGCTCCAGCCCCCCCACACGCCCCGGGGACCGCCACCTCCCCGGGGCACTAAAGATTTAAATATGGGGGTCCGTTACGGACCCCCAGAGCCCCGGGGACCACCACCTCCCACTAGCCCACCAGGTACCTCCAGTAAGCGCCACGGAGGTGCGTTGCAGAGTGTTGTAAAAAGGGGCGTGGCCTCTGAACACCTCTCTGCAAAACAGCTCTCTGGCACATACTGGAGGTACCTGGTGGGCTAGTTGGCCCCTAGGGACCCTCGGGATTGATGAGGAATTAATTCTCCAACTTAAAACGCGCCACAGGGCGTGTTTGCAGACATGTCACCTCAGGCCCCACCCCCTTCCTTCACCATTGTGCAAATATTCCTCTAAAATCAGCCGAACTACGAATTCTGATTTACTCACCTGTTATCAGGAGAGACCTCAGTGCTGCATCTTTGAGCCCAGTACTGATCCTGAAAAGTAATTCTAACCGTACTTACCAGTAACTTGAATTTCCTTCCATAGGCTAACATTGACTGGTTTCACTTGGAAATTCTTCTAAGTGTGGAGTTTTGGAACTTTATAATATTCCTCTAAAATCAGCTGAACTACGAATTCCAATTTACTCACCTGTTATCAGGAGAGACCTCAGTGCTGCATCTTTCAGCCCAGTACAGATCCTCAAAAGTAATTCTAACCGTACTTACCAGTAACTTGAATTTCCTTCCATAGGCTAACATTGACTGGTTTCACTTGGAAATTCTTCTAAGTGTGGAGTTTTGGAACTTTATAATATTTCTCTAAAATCAGCCGAACTACGAATTCCGATTTACTCACCTGTTATCAGGAGAGACCTCAGTGCTGCATCTTTGAGCCCAGTACAGATCCTGAAAAGTAATTCTAACCGTACTTACCAGTAACTTAAATTTCCTTCCATAGGAATTCATTGTCTGGTTTTCAGCAGAAAAGTTTCAAAGTGTCGATTTTCACAAACTACAAATATTCCTTAAAAATCGCCTGTATGACTTAAACGCATTCTTTCAACTGTTTACAGGAGATGCACCAGTGCTGGATCCAGGATCCACCACTGAGTAAGAAAAAGTAACGATAAAACTACTTACCTGCTAAGTGAATTTCATCCCATAGGATAACATTGGTGATTCTATTTGAAAAAGTTTCTGTCAACTTTTAAAATACAATAATATTCCTTAAAAATCACTACTGTAACCAAAACGCTTTTACTCAACTGTTTACAGGAGATGTCCCAGGACTGAATCTAGGATCCAGTCCTGTGGTTAGAAAAGTAACCCATAAAGTAACTAATTGCATTTAACTAGAAATTCACATTGAGCTCAATGTTGCATTGTGTTTGAAATGTGTTGCCCATTGCAACAACTGTAACTACTGTACTTAAAAGTCTATTGCCTATTTGCAAAGTATTTAAACTAAAGTAATTCATTCTGAGAAAGTATATTTTGTAATGTAATGTATAATGTAATTATAATGTAATTTAAAAAATAAAATATCTAAAAATAAATAGTTTAAAAAAATGTAGTAAATCAGTATAAAAAAAAAATATAACAATTAATACATTTAAAAATTGTCATTTACAAAACCTTTGAAATTTATTGAAAAAAACATAGGTTTGAGGCACGTTACAGTTAGGAATTAGCATTTAAAAAACCTTTGAAATTCACTGAAAAAACCATAGGTTTCAGGCACGTTATAGTTAGAAATTAGCATTTAAAAAACCATTGAAATTCACTGAAAAAACCATAGGTTTCAGGCACGTTATAGTTAGAAATTAGCATTTAAAAAACCTTTGAAATTCACTGAAAAAACCATAGGTTTTAGGGACAGTTATAGTTAGTTGGACATTGCACTCGTACAAATCCCGTGAAATTCCCCCGTTATAGTTAATTCAGCTAACTATAACTCGCGCCCCCGCAATGCATTGCTGATGACGTCACATATTACATCACTCATGACATGGTCAGTGACATCACTGATGACATCACTGATGACATCTCAAATGACATCACTGATGACATCACTGATGACATCATCCATGTGATAATTTGATGCATCTTCTCACACCTTAATATAACTTTTGATACACCCAATGTAAATTACAGACTGCCATTGTCAAAACCATACACACTTCAACACCAATTACTATATACACACTCACTGATTCTTAGGTCTACACACACACATCTACTCACTCACCCGTACAGTCACTCATACTTACAGTCACTCAGTACAGGACTATTATATGCACTCATACACCTATATAAACACTCACACACCGCCACTCATCCATAGAGGTACTCACACACCTAGTCAGTCATGCAAAAAATTAAGCACACACCCATTTACTCACCTATACAGTTATACACACACCAGCTCACTTACTCATACAAATACTAGCACATTCTTACGCTCTTATACAATCTCTGATTCAAGCACACACTCATCCATACAGTCACTATCACAATCACACACTCTCGCTTATAGCTATTTATATACTCCAACACACATATATACTGCCTTTCACATATGTAGTTATTCACACATGTACCACTGGGACATACATTCACTCACTAACACACTCTTACACACACTTATCCACCCATACAGTCTATCACAGATGCACTCTTGAAACCATCCACCCAGTGAATCACCCACTCACACATCTATGCACAGAGTCGCACACACCCCACCCACACAAACACTCAGGCACACATACAGATACTCAGACAAGCAATCATTAACTCATATAGAAACTCATGTAGCTATTCACAAACCCATGCAGCCACTTACACAGCAACAGACAGACGGATACAGACATTCACCCAGTTTAGTCACTAACCCATGCATTCAGTAAGATACGTCTAATCACTCACTTATAGAGTTTGTCACGCACCTACTAAATCATCCATACAGACACTTATACACCCACTCATTCTTCAATACGCCTTTCCCTATATATATTAAAAATATTTAAACTTTACAGAAACACACAGTCACTGGATGATGTCATCAGTGATGTCATCAGTGATGTCACTGACCATGTCATGAGTGATGTAATATGTGACGTCATCAGCAGTGCATTGCGGGGCGTGAGTTATAGTTACCTGAACTAACTATAACGGGGGAATTTCACGGGTTTTGTACGAGTGCAATGTCCAACTAACTATAACTGTCCCTAAAACCTATGGTTTTTCAGTGAATATATATATATATATATATATATATATATATATATATATATATATATATATATATATATATATTCCAACCAACCCGCTTCATGCCAAAACAAGAAGAAGGGCACGCACTCGAGGTAGGTTAAATCTGAAGCACATCTTTATTGCCATGGGTCTCCGCAGCTTCGCACAAACGAGAGACGTGTTTCGGCAGGGAACCTGCCTTTATCAATCTAAGGGACACCAGGTTTAGAATGCCATTATATACTAAAAGAAGCTAGACACAGACAAAATACTACACTTCATAAGGCGCAGTGACATCGCCCCATTCTAACTACATACAACTCATCACTCAATAGTATGTATATAAAACATTGTAAAATGCACACAACAAAGATGATCACCGTTTGCCGAAATAGAGCACTTAGATTCAATGCAATTCATAAATGTCATATGATCTTACACTGAAGCTTTCATATTTAGCATTGAAAATCATTGTTCAATCTCTCTACGGCCCGATTTTTTGAAGCAACCTGGGACGAGAATATTGTAAACCAACTGTGCCATTGAAAGTCTGTGTACATCAGTCCTCAATTAAAAAAACATAGCAAAATTACAAACAGCTCATACATGCTATTTATATTGTAGTTGAAGGCTCAATACATTTTCCTATAGCTCATATATGTCCAAAATCAACCATCATCACGGAAATCCCTCGATGGAAACAGAAGGCTTGACGCCCTTTAATAGCTGCTAGTCAAAACTGCCAAGACCAGCATGCATCAGGCGAGCTATATTGGGTTCGGGAGCCACCAAAACAGTACGATTATTAGCTGTATTCAGCAAAGTTCGAGGAGACCCATCCGTTCAAAAAACATGAATGCTGTCCACCCACCTCACCGTTCGGAGTGGCTACTCCTACAGTGCCTAGTCACCAGAATACCCCAAGACTACTGAGTGGGGTTGTCGGTCCATATTGAAGGATGCGTATTCCGTGCTGAAAATCCAAAGATTTCCCCGCGCCGATATCACCTCCTCCTCCACGAATCACGCAGCCATATTCCTCTTCCCTGGGTACACTCTGGGGGCCTCCGCAATGGCTTCCAGCCTTACTCCTCCTTCACGGTGAAAAACGGAGGCCCAGAATGACTGGTGTTGCGTGCATCAGCGTCACCATACTGCTGCAGTAATACTGCAACCAACCCGCTTCATGCCAAAACAAGAAGAAGGGCACGCACTCGAGGTAGGTAAAATCTGAAGCACATCTTTATTGCCATGGGTCTCCGCAGCTTCGCACAAACGAGAGACGCGTTTCGGCAGGGAACCTACCTTTATCAATCTAAGGTACACCATGTTTAGAATGCCATTATATACTAAAAGAAGCTAGACACAGACAAAATACTACACTTCATAAGGCGCAGTGACATCGCCCCATTCTAATTACATACAATTCATGACTCAATAGTATGTATATAAAACATTGTAAAATGCACACATATATATATATATATATACAATCCTCACACTCTGCTCCTTCCAATCTCCTGGCCCATGGTAGTTGGTGCGTAATGCCGGCAGAGCGCACCGGACGTGTTTGATTTGTATCCCAAAGCGAGTAAAACGCACTCTCAGGGGAAATTTACTGGTAGTTTAGATTTTATTCGATTTACCGTTTCGACTGCGAAGCATTCTTGGTCACACATCGAAAATACTGCAGACCCCATGGTTACATAGAAAATGCAGGACATAGAAGATTGACAACTCTAAATATTGAGGTGTTTCTACCATGCTAAAGTGGCAGACATTTAGTAATATACAGGAAGTACTTGTTTCAACCTTCAAATACCACCTTTCTCTTCCTAGTATCAGTGCATTCGCTAAGTGGCAATACTTTTGGTGTTTCTACGATGCTAAACAGTTTGTAGTATACCACAAGTCCATGCTACAACTTTCAAAATATCATATTCCTCTTCCTATATATATCCGGGGAATCCTAAAAAGCCTAACTTCAGCAGAAAACCGGAAAGCACGTATAGAACTAGAGAATATGGAAAAGGAGATTGGGATTTTAGAGGAGGCTCTATACTCCATGTGTATGGGGGAAGAAAAAACGAGGACGGAAGAGAAATTAAATGAGGCACAACTAGAATTTAAAATAAAAATAGAGCAAAAGTGTAAAGCTAGATGGCAAGCGGCGAATATAAAGGAATTTGAATATGGTGAAAAAGCAGGTGCTTTGCTTGCCTGGAAAGCGAGAGTGGAAAGGTCAAGGAATGAAATAAAAGAACTTAATAGTGAAACAGGAGGAAAGTTGGATAGTTGGGACTCCATGCAGGAGCACATAGTTACATTATTCTCACAGCTTTATACGGAAAATGGTATCTCTGATACCACAAAGATCAGATGCTGGCTTAACTCGCTTGATCTTCCGTTCCTGAGCGAAGAAGGGAAAGAAATACTGGAAGCACCAATCACAAAGGAATAGATAAAAGGAGCAATAAAAAATCTAAAAATGGGAAGGCGGCAGGGCTTGATGCTCTCCCGAGCGGAAGTATATAAAAACATAGTTGAAGAAATATTACCCATCTGGGAGAAGTTGTTTAATTCGATATATAAAGGGGGTGCAGGCCCCAGAATCATGGCGTGAAGCCTCTATAGTCTTAATACTGAAACCTGCTAAGGACCCGGCTAAGGCTGAATCATATCGGCCAATATCCCTGCTAAATGCTGACTATAAAATCTTTGTCAGCATTTTGGCAGGGAGGCTATCCAGAGTAATACATCAACTAATACATGAGGACCAGAAGGGGTTTATCCCCGGAAGGCAAATGTGTGAGTTGACTCAACAACTAATAGGATGCATTGACATAGCCATAGAAAGATCTGCTCCCTTGGCGGTGGTCACATTGGACGCCGCTAAGGCGTTCGACCGAGTTCGTTGGGAATATTTATGGGTAGTCTTAGAACATATGGGATTTGGGCTAGACTTTATAATTACATTAAAAACATTATACAACTGTTCTACAGCTAGGATTCTTTTAAATGGAGTCCTTACTAAGAGTTTTATGATCACGAGAGGGACACGACAGGGCTGTCCAATTTCACCCCTGTTATTTAATCTATATATCGAGCCATTTGCTCAGGTGCTTCGCCAGGATAACCAGTTGAAGGCTTTTCGTACAGGTCTGTTTGAAAAAAAAATCTCCTTATACGCAGACGATTTAAGCATCTATACAGCAGACCCAGCTGCAACAATTCCAAGGATAGAGCAATTGGCGGATGAATTTGGGGCCCTGTCTGGATATCTAGTAAATAGAGAAAAAACCGGGGTTATGAGTTGGAACATCCCAGACTGGAGGGGGAGTGTACAAAAAGAGATTAGGTATTTAGGGATAAACATTCTCAATACAGTGCAGGATATTCCACAGCATAATCTCGAAAGAATCACAAAGGAAATAGAGAGAACACTAACTAGGCGGAAGAATCTTCCGTTAACGGTATATGGAAGGGTCAATTTGATCAAAATGGTGATTCTGCCAAAGCTTACATTTCTTTTTAATTGTATACCTCTAACGTTCCCGAGTAGACTAATTGATAAAATACAGGGTAAATTGGGCAGTTTTGTTTGGGCAGATAGGGGAGCACGTATGTCCTGGAAGAAGTTGAGGCGAAAATTGGCAGAAGGAGGGCTTGCATTACCAGACATAAAATTATACTGTATGGCATTCCAGTTTAAAAACTGTAGGGTTTTACTATGCACACCAGGGCACAGGGTGTGGGGGGGGTTTGTGTGAAGAGATGATTAAAGAGTGGGGCGGGAAGGGATTTTTGTTTAAGTTTGGTGCAAAGAAGTTCTTTAAAAAAGTAAAACTAAAGATGTTGAAGGCAGCTTTGATTTTGTGGGTAAAGATCAGGAACATATTAGGAATTGGATATTATTCAGGAGAGGCTCCAATATGGGACACACCTGGTACGCCTGAATGTTTGCATCCCACTGAGGAGGGTAGGAATAGAGGTCTGGGGGGACCTGATAGTGATGGATGAAGTGGTCCCATGGGAAGTATTATGGAGCAAGACAGGGGGATCCCTGTCTCGGTTTAAATTTCTTCAGTTAAAGTGTTGGGGGGAGGAGAATAGGCATGAGACTAAGAGTCTTTGGGAGTTCGTAAAAAAATTAAAGAACGAAACTATAGCGAAGAAGGAAATAAGTGGATGGTACCATGCACTATTGACTTCCGAGGAGGAAAAAATCAAAGCCCCCTACGAAATATGGGACGAAGTTATGCAGATTCCTGAGCCACAAAAATTATGGCAGCTTTCTTTCAAGTTGCTTTACAAAACGGTTAAACCATCGAATTTGAAGAGGAATCACTTCTTTACGGCAAATAGACTTTACTGGACTCCACAAAAATTAGCAAAGTTTGTAATTGTTACCCCCCCCAAATGTCGCTGGTGCGGAGCATTGAGCGCTAATGATAAGCACATGTTTTTTGAATGTCTTCAGTTAGAGGAGTATTGGTCTGAGGTGGAAAAGATAATCAACGAAATTTTTGACACAAATATCAAAGTTAGCCTCTTATTGATAATGCTGGGGATAGAAGATAAGCCATGTAGTGCTATTACTGGGGATAAACAGGCTTTGCTATTTTATCTAATTCTTCTCGCTAGGCGGGAAATCTGTAAAAAATTGATTGAACCCGCCCCACCACAAGGGTTGGACTGGTTACAAGCAGTAAGAAGAACGGCTAAAATGGATACTGCCCTGGAGTCCAATATATATTCTAAGATTTGGGTGGCCTTCCAGGACTGGAATGGTTTTATAAGTGTGTAACCCCATCTGTCCAATGATTACACCTGCGTGGGCTGTGCTGCCAGGATACTGGAATGGGCACGAGCGCAGGAACTATTGAAATATCGCAAAAGCCTGGGAAGGAATAGATCGGTTGACTGGCTGTTATTTGCATATAATGGTGGTATGAGGACAAAAAAAAAATATATATATATATTCCTCTTCCTGGTACACTTCACCATACTAATGTTATATTAGAGGTCACTGGAACAGTCCTATGTTCCTATTATCGGTGCATGCGCCAAGTGGTGATATTCTGGGATACACACAAAGTAATACTGTATTTAGATACCACAGATCCTACTTATCAGGCGGCCATCTTCGCCATCTCCTCTATATATGGCACAAATTGTATTATCTACAAAATGTTCAATCACATGTATCATATTGGATATCCCAAGAGGGAGTAATGCAATTAATAATTTGTACTTGTTCTGTCCAACTTTCTAGGTATGTGAGGTCTGTGTTTACCAACTCAAGGTTACAAAAGAGCCATGATTCAGAACCCTATACATCAATGGGGCTCAAGTCTAGTTAACAATCAAAATACATTTTAGTGAAAATCAAACATTCTTATCTGTGCTGTGCCCTATACCACGGAGACGTGATATTGAAAAAAAGGGTAAGGACCTCCATCCACACCTCCAACCTAGAGTAGGCCCCTTCCTTTCCTCCTGTAATGAAAACATATAAAATAGACAAATGTCAAGTTAAAGTCATCAATGAAAATTAGCTAAATAGGAATATACGAAACCTTATGTACATATGATTCAGGTCAGTATACAGTTCGTTAATCACAATATGCATAATTCTGAGAGAAACAGTGCACAATGGATGGTTTTGTCCACCAGGCCTAATTTGCATGTAAATGTATTCCTAACTCCTCGTATAGGTTGTGTCCCCCGGGTTCTTAGTCTGTAAGTCCAGAATATATCTAGTTTCTCGCTTTCTTAGTTGGAGTATCCTATTGCGTCCCCTGGGATTCCGTTGTATTTGTTCTACCGCAAAACATCTCAAAAGGGAACTGTTCGATAGATGATACTCCTCAAAATGTCCTGCTATCGGGTAATGTATGTCTCTATTGCTGATAGCTCTCATATGTTTGAGTACCCTCTTCTTTACCATCAATGTTGTGCTCCCCACATATCTTAAGTTACAGGGGCACTCCAAGACATAAATTACAAACGTGGAGCTGCATGTCAGAAATTGACTGATGGTCCTTATATTTCTGGGCGTCTCATATTTCTTTTTCATATAGCTGTTGTGACACGCCTTGCAATGCCCGCAAGGAAAAAATCCTTGTAGGTTATGCTGTGTCATGTGCTGTCTAAGTGTGATATCTCCTTTTACTACAATTTCCTTCAGGCTACGTCCTTTGCGGTACGTGACCCTGGGGCGTGTCGGTATAGTGGATTGCATAAAAGGATCACTTGTCAAAATGTTCCAGTTCTTCGTTAGGATTTTGAAGACCCCCTCAGACTCAGTGTTGTATGTGAGAATCACCCTAGGGACCCCGCCTCTGAATCGTTGTCTGTTGTCTTATCCTTTTCTTCTTGTGTTTGGTCCCTGCTGACTTTGTTGACTTTGAGTATTGCACTCTCAAGAACCCACCTAGGGTAACCCCGTTCTTTGAACCTGCAGACCATGTTGGCCTCTTCATCCAAGTATGCTTCATTCGTGCTGCAGTTTCTCCTCGCTCTCAGGAGTTACCCATAGGGAATATTCAATTTAAGGGTATCTGGGTGGCTACTACGAGTGTGAAGGAGACTGTTTCCTGCTGTGGTTTTGTAGATGTAGTTTAGTACAGATCCTATTGTCCAGAATTTCAATTTGGACATCCAGGAATTCGATAGATTTCCTACTCATGCTATGTGTGAGTTTGTGATTGTAATTATTGGTATTCAATTTGTTGATGAACATCTCAGCACTAGCTTCACTACCCTTACATAAAATAAACAGATCGTCTATGTACCGTAGCCACCTGATTATCTCCATACCTGTGGGAGGTAATGTCAAGTCATTCAGAATTTATTCCTCCCATGCCCCCAGGAAAAGATTAGCAAAACTGGGGGCAAAACAAGTACCCCTGGCTGTCCCCAAGATTTGTTTGTAGACAGTCTCATTGAATGAAAAAATGTTGTTGTGTAGGCAGTAGTTTATCATCTCCAACAGCAAATTAGTGTGTTCCAGATAGCAAATCTGCCTGTTCTTTAGGAAATGTTGGCAGGATAATATGCCAAGGGAATGGTCAATGATTGTATACAGTGAATTCACATCCATGGTGACCAGCAGAAAGTCCTCCTCCCATCCTATATCTTCTAACTTCCTCAGAAAATCTTTGGTGTCCCTTATATAGGATGGAAGGTCAATGACATATTCATGGAGGAAACGGTCTACATATTTAGAAATGTTCTCTGAAACACTTCCTATGGAAGAAACAATAGGTCTCCCTGGGGTTTGGTGATATCTTTATGAATTTTAGGAAGGAGATAAAAGCTGGGAAATTTGGGATAGTCTCTTTTCAAGTAGCAACATTCTTCCCATTGCAGGATGCCATTGTCTTTCCATCCCTTCAATTTTTACCATATACACACGATACTCTCATTGTATTGTTCATTGCTGAATTGCCCTTGTCTGTTGGGCGTATCACAATATTTGTATCCTCAGCCAAGGATTTTATCACCTGTCTTTGTGTGAATGTGAGGTTCTGGGGTGGGATATATTTTGGCCTTTTAGTTTTTTGGTGTCGAAATTTGATGAGATCTTTAGTTACAGTATCGTGGAATGTGTCACTACTGTCATGGCGCACATTAGGAAAAAAAGTTGAATTGGGTCTAAACTTGGTAATTGCTGGTTTGATTTTGGCAAAAAATAAGAATTGACTATGCACTGGAAAACAGCGCATGGTCCTCAAATTACTAGATGGCATTAAGAAATAGTTAAATGGGCAAGTTTGGAGAGTGCTGTGTTGTTTCGTGAGACAAAAAGAGGATGAGGGAAAATTGAAAGGGTAAAGCGTGGGAACACCTGGTGGATAGTTTGTTGGCCCCGGAAGCAGACACAGATTCATCGAATAGCTCCCTGAGTCTTTGCGGGGAAGGGAAGGGAAATCTAGTTTAATACTAATAAATAGGGTGATAATGGGTACTACTGTGATATACTTGTGCATGTGGAATATTTTGACACTTTATAACTGCTTCTCTTGATTAGAGGTAACAGTGGGTGGGGGATTGATGTTATAGTTTTATTGTACTAAGATATGTATGAAATATAAAGTAGTTGGATTATGCTTGAATGCTTGTGGATGCATGTCATATGAGATATATTAATCAGTTTTAATCTGTAAATTATAGTTATCTGGGTATTTCTCCTTTTTAACCTATACTTTAATCTATTTATTATAATTATCAGTGTATCTTTTAAAAGCAAATTAATGTATATGTAGTCCAAATCATTTATGATCGGCATTATATGCCTGTCAGTATTGCACTGTCAATTTAATGAAACTAATAAAAAATATTTAAACTACGGTTCTGCAGGGTATTCATTAATCTCCATTGCTGGTGTGAATTATACTCGGGCCATTCTTGCATACCGTATAACAGCTGTAAATTAATTAGAGCTCTTCAGTGGGAGGCCATATTTACTTTGCTTCTGTCATATGAATGAGTAAAGCTCCTCCTCAATGTTAAGCCCATTTGGAAATTTGGTATTGAGATTAACTATGTATATACATTCCATTTGTCTGAGCTGCCTTTCACGGTCCCCTCTTCTCACAGATCTTGGGACAACGTCAATCACAAAATATAATAAGTGACCTGCATCATTGTTATTCGCATCATGCAAGTCTGGTCACTGGGTATATCCTGTCCCTTTTCTTTACCACTCTTAAGTGTTGTAGGATCCTGCAATGAACTTGCAGGATAGTACTGCCAACATAAGACAAGCCACATTTGTGGGATAGTACATACACTGTGAATTCCATCTTGCAATTGTACTAACCCTTGATCTTAATGGGTGTGGGGCTGAATGATGTCCTATACTCACTGATATTCATCCCATGCAAGCAAGCTTTGTACCGATGACATTTAGGGAACCCATTGTCTTGCTGTAACCATGTTCTTTGGTTCCCTATCTCAGGACTATTGTGTACAAGTGCATCCTTCATGTAGGATGCTTTCCTAAACATTATTGGGGCGACTTGGAAGTAGAAGGTCCCATGATGGCACCCCCCCCGATCAAATGCCAGTGTGTCTGCATGATCTTTCTAACAACCCATTCCTGTTCATTGAATGTCATTATAACTATAGTGGACTGTTTCTCTTCTTTCTTGTTCTCTTTGTGGAAAACAATTGCTTCCCTACTTTTGGCCTGCACTTTATCAAGGACTGTCTCAAAGATTTTTTTGGGGCAACCATGTTGCCTGAATCGTTCTACCATTTCATCCTTGCCCAGACCAGTCTTCTATCAGGCTGCTATTCCTCTTCAATCTGAGCAACTCCCCATAGGGGATGGTGGCTTTTAAATGGGTTGGATGAAAACTGCCGGCATGAAGAATTGAATTTCCTGCCATCATTTTTCTAAATAATCGAGGTTGCAACTTGCCCTGCCTCACAAACACTTGCAAGCCAAGAAATGTCACCTGGGTGGAACTAATATTCCCTGTAAAGTGCATTTTCAAATCATTCTGGTTTATTTGCTCAATGAATTCAGTGGCTGACGACTCTGACCCCCTCCATATGACAAAGAGGTCATCAATAAAATGAAGTCATGTAATGACATGACCTTCCCACATTTTGCTGTGGTCTGTGATGAGTACCTGCCTGCTCGTCCCACAAGCCAATATGCAGACATGCATAGCTGGGGGCAAAGCAGGTTCCCATCCCCGGCCCACATCTTTGCATGAATACTTGCTTTTTAATCAAGAAAGAATTAAGACACCACTGAATCACGGCAACTAGCATTTCAGCGTGCTTGTATATTTATATTGTATAATATCACTGACCATGTCATGAGTGATGTAATATGTGATGTCATCAGCAGTGCATTGCGGGGGCACGAGTTATAGTTACATGAACTAACTATAACGGGGGAATTTCACGGGTTTTGTACGAGTGCAATGTCCAACTAACTATAACTGTCCCTAAAACCTATGGTTTTTTCAGTGAATTTCTAAGGTTTTTTAAATGCTAATTTCTAACTATAACGTGTCTGAAACCTATGGTTTTTTCAGTGAATTTCAAAGGTTTTTTAAATGCTAATTCCTAACTATAACGTGTCTGAAACCTATGGTTTTTTCAGTGAATTTCAAAGGTTTTGTAAATGACAATTTTTAAATGTATTAATTGTTATATTTATTTTTTGATACTGATTTACAACATTTTTTTAAACTATTTATTTTTAGATATTTTATTTTTTAAATTACATTGTAATTACATTATACATTACATTACAAAATATACTTTCTCAGAATGAATTACTTTAGTTTAAATACTTTGCAAATAGGCAATAGACTTTTAAGTACAGTAGTTACAGTTGTTGCAATGGGCAACACAATTTCAAAAACAATGCAACATTGAGCTCAATGTGAATTTCTAGTTAAATGCAATTAGTTACTTTATGGATTACTTTTCTAACCACAGGACTGGATCCTAGATTCAGTCCTGGGACATCTCCTGTACACAGTTGAGTAAAAGCGTTTTGGTTACAGTAGTGATTTTTAAGGAATATTATTGTATTTTAAAAGTTGACACTTAGAAACTTTTTCACGTAGAATCACCAATGTTATCCTATGGGAGGAAATTCACTTAGCAGGTAAGTAGTGTTATCGTTACTTTTTCTTACTCAGTGGTGGATCCTGGATCCAGCACTGGTGCATCTCCTGTAAACAGTTGAAAGAATGCGTTTAAGTCACACAGGCAATTTTTAAGGAATATTTGTAGTTTGTGAAAATCGACACTTTGAAACTTTTCTGCTGAAAACCAGACAATGGATTCCTATGGAAGGAAATTCAAGTTACTGGTAAGTACGGTTAGAATTACTTTTCAGGGTCAGTGCTGGGCTAAAAGATGCAGCACTGGGTTCTCTCCTGATAACAGGTGAGTAAATCGGAATTCGTAGTTCGGCTGATTTTAGAGGAATATTATAAAGTTCCAAAACTCCACACTTAGAAGAATTTCCAAGTGAAACCAGTCAATGTTAGCCTATGGAAGGAAATTCAAGTTACTGGTAAGTACGGTTAGAATTACTTTTCAGGATCGGTACTGGGCGCAAAGATGCAGCACTGAGGTCTCTCCTGATAACAGGTGAGTAAATCGGAATTCGTAGTTCTGCTGATTTTAGAGGAATATTTGTAAGTTTCAAAAATCGACACTTAGAAACTTTTTCAGCAAAAAGCAGGCAATGATATCCTATGGAAGGAAATTCAAGTTACTGGTAAGTACGGTTAAAATTACTTTTCAGGATCAGTACTGGGTTCAAAGATGCAGCACTGAGGTCTCTCCTGATAACAGGTGAGTAAATCGGAATTCGTAGTTCGGCTGATTTTAGAGGAATATTTTCACAATGGTGAATAAAGGGGTGGGGCCTGAGGATACATGTCTGCAAACATGCCCTGTGGCGCGTTTTAAGTTGGAGAATTAATTCCTCCTCAATCCCGAGGGTACCTGGGGGCCAACTAGCCCACCAGGTACCTCCAGTATGCGCCAGAGAGCTGCATTGCAGAGAGGTGTTCAGAGGCCACGCCCCTTTTTACAACACTCTGCAACGCAGCTCCGTGGCGCTTACTGGAGATACCTGGTGGGCTAGTTGGCCCCCAGGGACCCTCAGGATTGAAGAGGATTTAATTCCCCATCTTAAAACACGCCATGGGGCCTGTTTGCACATATGTCACCTGAAGCCCCGCCCCCTCCCTTCACCTCTGTGCAAACGCGCCCCGTGGCGCGTTTTAAGTTAGGGGATTAAGTCCCCTTGAATCCTGAGGGTCCCTGGAGTCAAAGTAGCCCACCATGTACCTCCAAAAAGCGCCACAGAGCTGCGTTGCAGAGAGGTGTAAAAGGGGCGTGGCCTCTGTACACCTCTCTGCAACGCAGCCCCTAGCGCATACTGGAAGGTTCCTGGTGGGCTAGTTAGCCCACAGGGACCCCCAGTATTTAAGGGGAATTCGTTCCCCATCTGCAAACGCGCCAGGGCGCGTTTGCAGAGTGGCAAAGGAAGGGGCGGGGCCTGCGGCCCGATCGCTTTTTGGGGGTTTTTCCCGAAGAGGGCTGTGTGTCCCCCTTCCTTTTTCCTATTTTGGGCCCTGGGGACCCCATCCCCCAGGGCCTTACCCCTTTTCTTTTTTTTTTTTTTTTAAATTAAACGGGAAGGGGGCCGCGTGGCCCCCCTCCCGTGGCCAAATCCGGCCCCAGGGACCCCATCCCCCGGGGCATGGCCACACTTTTAAATACATTTTTATGGAGGGGGCTGCGTGGCCCCCTCCTCAGGCCTCCTTTTGCCCCGGGGACCCCATCCCCGGGGCAGGCCTTTATTTTTATTTTTTATTATTATTTTTGGGGAGGGGGCCACGTGGCCTCCCTCCCGAGCCACTACTTGCCCCGGGGACCCTATCCCCCGGGGCTGGCCCTATCCTTTGGGGTCCGTGGGGGACCCCAACTCCCCACGGACCCTGCTGGTTCCCCGCCTCCTGCAGGAGCCGGCATTGCTTTCCACATGGGGAGCTGCTAACATGCAGCTCCCCATGTGGAAAAGCAATTTGCTGGATATTGGAAGCGAGAGCAGGTTTCCTGCTCTCGCTTCCAATATCCAAAGCAGTTTGCAATGACAGGACGGGAGCCTCAGCTCCCGTCTTGTCATAGCAAACTACAGTGTCCCGGGGGTAGGCACCCCGGGACACTGCAGGAGCCGGCCCTGGGGGTGGCGGTCCCCAGGGCCATTACAGGCTCCAGGAGGGGGCCGCGCGGCCCCCTCCCTCCATCGACAAAGCCCCGGGAGGTGGTGGTCCCCGGGGCTCTGGGGGTCCGTAATGGACCCCCATATTGAAACTTATAGTGCCCCGGGGAGGTAGCGGTCCCCGGGGCATGTGGGGGCTCAAGCCCCCACACACGTAATTTTTTTTAAAAATAAAAAAGAAGCCCCGGGGGGAGGCGGTCCCCGGGGCTGCGGGAGGGCCAAGAGCCCTCCCGCACCATTATTTTTTAAAGCCCCGAGAGGTGGCGGTCCCTGGGGCTTAGGGGGCCTTCGAGGCCCCCAAAATTAAATATAAACCCACCCCCGCATGCCCCCGGGACTTGGCCCACCCGGGGCAAAATAACATCGAGCGCGGGAGACCGCGCTTCGATTTTTCGGCGGGATTCGCGCACCCTAAGCGCATCCCGCCGATTTTTCTCTTAAAAAATGCTTTTTTCTGCCCAGGGGGTCCTTGTGGGACCCCCTGAGCAGACCTAGGGGTCAGGGTGTTTCTACCCTGCCCCCTTTGTGCGTTTTGCGCACTTGTTTCTTTTTTTTCTCGGCGGGATCCGCGCACCCTAAGCGCATCCCGCCGATTTTTAAAAAAAAATGCTTTTTCTGCCCAGGGGGTCCTTGTGGGACCCCTGAGCAGACCTAGGGAGTCAGGGTGTTTCTACCCTGCCCCCTTTGTGCGTTTTGCGCACTTGTTTCTGTGCCTCAGTTCTACCGAGGGACAAAATGGCTGCCAACACTTCCTGATTTGGAGTGTTGACAGCCACTTGACAGCCAATTAGCATGCAGCTCGTGATCGGGAGGGTACGCGGACCCTACTCGGCCATAGATATATATGTGACTTTACTTGTGATTTTCTCAGAAACTACTGAACGGATTTACACCATTTAAGCAAAAGGCATGACACTGAACCAAGGGCTACCTCTTTGCCAAATTTGGTGTAATTCCGTTCAGCAGTTCGGGCTGTAGCTGCGACTAAAGGTTCCTATGGAAAAATGAATGGGGAAAACGCGTTTTGGACCCCCCTTTTTTCTCGGCCCCCACTTGACGTATCACCCCAAGACTTTCAGGATAGGAGCGGACCGGAGCGCCCCAACAAGTTGGAAACTTTCACGAAGATTCGTCAACCGGCGCCAACGTTATTTCAAATAGAATGTCACGGATTTCCTATGGAAAATAGGTCCTAACTATAACTCTCTACTGGCGACCGCCAGTAGATAATATATATATATATATATATATATATATATATATATATATATATATATATATATATATATGCACTATGAATTTGAAAAAAAACCTTTAGGAGCGGGATGCTAGGGATATAGGGGTAATGGGTGTGGTAGTGTATTAATACTCATGTATCAACTGTGATACTTGAGTAATAATATTATAAACAATTTATAATAAGGCAATCTTTTTTTTAATGATTGCAAATTAAACAAACAATATCACAATACATTTTTAGGAGTGGGATGCAGGGGATAGAGGGGTAATGAGTGGGGAAGTGTATTAATACCCAGGTATCAATTCTGATACTTAAGTATTCATTGTAATAAAAATAGAGGTATACATTTTGAATATAAGAGCAAAAGACACATGTAGACAGTGAGAAATAGTTTTAGAAAATAGTACACCATAAATATTCAAAAAGGAAGGGAGGAAATTGACAAGCGGTTAATTAAACATGAAGAAACTATCAAGGCACGAAAAATCTACAAATTTGCTTGTGACAAATGAGATTATGAACTAGGAAGAGTCTTTACGTTCTCAAAGAAATTTGACTCTGTTAAACGCCAAGCACTCACATCACGAGTTTTAACAAATGAAGCTACCGTGCAGCAAAGCAATGAACTTTCAGATTTGGAAGTTAGTTCAGCAGCTACCAGTTCTGATTCTGAAGATGGGGGAAGAATAAATGAACAAAATCTCACATCAACTAATCTCTCACCATCTGAAGAACTGGTTTTTTTAGTCAAAGATCGTCGACAAACGCTACGACCGCGAAATCCTGCGAAGAAAAATGGAGAAGACGGAATAAACGCAGGCAAGAAAGGAGAAAAATCAGGAAGCGGCAACAGAGGGAGAGGTTGGAGAGCGAAGAAATGGTCTCAACAATAGTGAAATCTACTAGCACCGACAACACAGTGATCAACCTATCTGATGTTGAATTATCAGTAGCAGAATTACAATTGTTATCGCTAGGACTTTCTTTTTGTCCTACTAATGTTTTCAAATATGTCCAAACTAGGATTGATATCTTTAAATTTATCAGGAAATTGAAATTATGGAAACATTTCAAACTCAATAAGGCTTCAGAAAAAGCTGTGTCCATTTTGCAACAGGGAACTTGTGCAAGCAACCTCAAGGTATCCGACATTGATACGCTCAGGTCACTACATTCTTTGGCGCTCAATAAGGGAGATGCCATTATCTCGACACAAGATGATTTAAGTGAGATGGGTTTATGTAGCAATATCCATCCAATGAGTCCTTTTCGTGCTCCGTCAACCTTCATTCCTATGATGCCAAAGGACGCAATTGACACATTCAATGATGTGGTTATAGATGATTTAAAAATCTTGAACCGGAAAATTCTGAAAAAACAGCGTCAAAGAAAATATTCGGAAATGCAATATACTACTCTTATGCGGAAGTTACAAGATAATAATTAGATTATTATTAATAAGGCTGATAAAGGTGTTAATACAGTGATATGGCCTAGAGATCAATATATGGCGGAGGCTCATCGGCATCTAAATGTTGGAGCATGCTACAGAAAAGCGACCTATAACGATCTGCGACTCATCAAAGATACCGTTTTTAAAGAACTGGCTCAATGGAAGCGAGAAGGTTTGCTCAGTAAAAGTGAGTTTAGTTTCCTTAAAAATGAACATCCAACTACTCCTGTACTGTATTTCATCCCAAAGGTACACAAACAAGTAACACCAATTCCGGGTAGGCCCATTATATCAGCCCAAAGAAGTCTATTGGAAGCAATGTCAAAGTATGTAGACTTCTTTTTACGTGGATTTGTTGAAGACCTTCCTTCATATATTAAGGATACGGGCCATTTTCTAACAAAATTAAGAACAAGTACCTGGGATGATAATTGTTTTTTAATTGTAATGGATATATGTTCATTATACATGAGTATCCAGCATTCTGATGGACTTGAAGCAGTGAAGTATTATTTGAGCAAACGCAGCATTGATATGTATCAACATAACATTATGCTCCTGAAAATGATTGATTTATGCCTTAACAACAATTATTTCCTTTTTAATAAGGAGGTTCATCAGCAGCTGCGGGGTGTTGCCATGGGGGCATGCTTCTCTCCCAGCTATGCGTGCTTGCGCGTTGGTTGGTGGGAAGAGCATGTCCTCAGGGGCACCCATAAAGCGCTGTATGATACCCATGTTTTACATTGGTGGCGCTTTATTGACGATGTGTGTTAGGTTTGGAAGGGTTCGGCTGAATCCGCCCAAAGGTTTGTGAATAGTATCAACATCAATAATCTTAACTTACAATTCACTGCACACATAAGTAATGAGGTAGCCCAATTTCTGGATGTCGAATTGTATATTAAAAACGGGGTTGTGCATACAAAACTTTATAGAAAAAGTACAGCAGGGAACTCAGTTCTCCATGCCACCAGTTCGCACCCCAGTCACCTGATTAGGAGCATCCCTTACGGTGAATTTCTCCGTATAAAAAGGATTTGTAGTTCTGAGGCTGATTTAAAAACATGTCAGAATGAATCATTTCAGAGATTTCAAGCCCGAGGCTATAAATCAATCGATCTTAAAAAAGCATTGTTAAAGGCTAACAATTGTGAGAACACGTCAGATACACTAAATTCAGATAATACACATACTGAGATTCTGCCTACTACTCCAGTAGTTTCCCCTGTGGTATTAGAACCAGTTCGGTTAATAACTACTTACAGCGGACAGCACAAACAGATAAGAGGGATTATAAACAAAAACTGGCCCATTATTAAAACAGATCTAACATTATCTCAAATAGTGCCAGAAGTCCCTTCAATCACATTCAGAAGAGCACCTTCAATGAGAGATGCGTTGGTTAAATCAAGTCCAGAAGTTAGCACTACTACTAATTGGTTATCTAGTAGAACAGGGTTTCGTAAGTGCTCTACATGTAGGACTTGTAAATTTGGCATTAACACCATCGAATATTCCAGCGCTTTTGACTCTAAACCTACAAAAATTAAAGGGTTATTTACCTGTCGTACAGAATATGCAGTCTACATACTACAATGTTCATGCCACCTGAGTTATGTAGGCAGCACCAAGCTGCAAGTATTTAATCGCATTTTACAGCATTTATGGGCAATAGTTAATTCTGACCCTAGTTACCCTGTTGCCCGTCATTTTAAACTTGTGCACAATAACAATCTCAATGATTTAAAATACTATGTTATCGATGCTGTATCCAAATCACCTAGGGGAGGAAATCGTGAAAGGAAACTTCGTCAACTCGAATCTCAGTATATTTTGATCCTCGATACTAAGATGCCAAATGGGCTTAATACGGGAGAGGATCTTTACAACTTTTATGAATGTAATTATCTGTACAGTATATTATTCGGAATTTCATGATTCGTTTTTCTAGTCTCTACTGTGAGTTTTTACTCAAGGATGTATAGTTGCTATCTGGATTTTACAGCCCGGTAATGGGACTCGTGCGACTTAGTGTGCCTGATTTTTACCTGGTTTTATCCAATTTTATGGATTTTAGCTGGGTTTTACTTGGTTTTACTGGGTTTTACGAGGTCTTATGAAGGTTGGGGTCTGGATTTTAACTATCTTTATGATTATTGGTTTACGTATTCTTAGCACTGTTGACAATAGCTGGATAAAAATCCCTTAGATATTTGAATGCCAATTTAGACCTTTTGTCTAGTCATTTCTCTTTTTACACCTATGTCTACTGTATATTATAGTCATTATGGGTCGTTGTGAAGGTGGGGTGTATTGGAGTCTCTTATATCCCCATTGACCATTTTTAGGTGTATGTATTATAAGAGCACTTGCACTTTATTATATCCCAATCAGGAAAGTATGTAACTATTATACTATGGTACTAAACCTATGGGTTATCCCTTTTGAATTCGTACTGTATTTTGCACTTGCACTTTATGTATAATCATTAGTAAGCATCTTGGCCTCCATGAATTTTAAATTGACTGTTGGCTATGAGTTTAATAGTCGGCATCACAGTTTTATCATCAAGCACTAGCACTTTTTATGATTCAACGTCCCCTCCTCAAAATATCTGTGTGTTCAGTTTATGTCTACACGTGCTCTTTAACTATTGGGAAAAATAAAAAATGTTCATGCTTTATCTGTATAGTTATAATATATTATACTAGATTTATTGTTTATTTTAAACAGTAGGATATATAAAATATGAAGAGTCACATTTACGCGCCGGGACACTCTGCTGAGTATCTGTGCGCGCTATAAGTGTATATAACATAACATAACATAACATCTTTTATTTTTAGTATGTTGATCTTATAGGAGCTGTTATGTGTAAGGAATATGTGAATTGTAGTATGTTTTCTCTGTTTAATAGAGGGGAGGAGTTGGATCTGCACTGTGTCACTTTAAAAATGTTCAATGTGGTTCAGCGGGTCGTGTGATCAAGCTTGCGGGAGCGCTGGCGAAACGCGTTATGCTGGGCACTTGCCAACAATATTGATGCACTGTTTTCACCGAATAAAAAGCACTTTTTTTCTCTGGATTTGCCCCGTGTGGTCCGTACCTGCTGTGCTGTTACTGAGTAGCTGGCGCTTCAAGGATTTTGGTTTTCCATATTTATATATATATATATATATATTATCTACTGGCGGTCGCCAGTAGATAGTTATAGTTACAACCTATTATCCATAGGAAATCCGCGACATTCTATTTGAAATAACTCTCTTGCCGGTTGACGTATCTTCGCAAAATTTTCAAACTTTGTGGCCCGCTCCGGTCCGCTCCTACCCTGCAAGTCTCGGGGGGATTCGTCAAGCGGGGGCCGAGAAAAAAGGGGGGTCCCAAAACGCGTTTTCTCATGCAATTTTCCATAGGAAACTTTAGACACGGCTACAGCCCGAACTGCTGAACGGAATTACACCAAATTTGGCAAAGAGGTAGTTCTTGGTTCAGAAAGAACCCTTTTTGTTAAATGGTGTAAATCCGTTCAGTAGTTGCTGAAAAAATGAAAAGTAAAAAAGATAGATATATCTAGGGCCGCGGATCCTCCCGAGCACGAGCTTTATGTTAATTGGCTGTCAACACTCCAAATCAGGAAGTGTTGGCAGCCATTTTGTCCCTCGGTAGAACCGAGGGACAGAAACAAGTGCGCAAAGCGCACAAAGGGGGCAGGGTAGAAACACCCTGACCCCCTAGGCAAAAAAAAAAATTAAAAAAAAAAAAAAAATCGGCAGGATGCGCTCAGGGAGCGCGAACCCTGCAGAAGAAAAAAAAATCGAAGCGCGGTCTCCCGCGCTTCGATGTTAATGGCCCCCGGGTGGGCCAAGTCCCGAGGGCATGCTGGGGGGGGTTAATTTTATGTGTGGGGGCCTCTAAGGGCCCCCAAGCCCGGGGACCACCACCCCCGGGGCTTTATGTAGAATGGTGCGGGAGGGCTCTGAGCCCTCCCGCAGCCCCGAGGACCACCACCTCCCGGGGCTTCTTTTTTTAATTAAAAACCTGTGTGGGGGGCTCCAGCCCCCACAGGCCCGGGGACCACCACCTCCCGGGGCACTAAGAAAAATTACAATGGGGGTCCGTTTTGGACCCCCAGAGCCCGGGGACCACCACCTCCCCGGGGCTGTGCACTGAATGGGAGGGGGCCGCGCGGCCCCCTCCTGGAGCCCTTGATGGCCCTGGGGACCACCACCCCCAGGGCCGGCTCCTGCAGTGTCCCGGGGTGCCTACCCCCGGGACACTGCTGTTTGCAATGACAGGAGGGAGCCTCGCGGCTCCGTCCTGTCATTGCAAACTTGCTTTGGATATTGGAAGAGAGAGCAGGAAACCTGCTCTCTCTTCCAATATCCAAAGCCGACGCTTTCCACATGGGGAGCAGCATGTTAGCTGGTCCCCATGTGTAAAAGCAATGCCGGCTCCCGTAGGACACGGCGAGCCGGCGGGACTGTGGGGGATTGGGGACCCCCACAGTCCCCAACGAGAGGGCCAGCCCCGGGGGATGGGGTCCCCGGGGCAAGTAGTGGCCCAGGAGGGGGCCACGCAGCCCCCTCCCCCAAAAAAACAAAAAAAACGATCGGGCCCGCAGGCCCCGCCCCTTCCTTCACCACTCTGCAAACGCGCCCCTGGCGCGTTTGCAGAGGAGAACGAATTCCCCTTGAATACTGGGGGTCCCTGGGGGCCAACTAGCCCACCAGGAACCTCCAGTATGCGCCAGGGGCTGCCTTGCAGAGAGGTGTACAGAGGCCACGCCCTTTTTACACCTCTCTGCAACGCAGCTCTATGGCGCTTTTGGAGGTATATGGTGGGCTAGTTGCACCCCAGGGACCCTCAGGATTCAAGGGGAGTTAATCCCCCGACTTAAAACGCGCCACGGGGTGCGTTTGCACAGTGGTGAAGGGAGGGGGCGGGGCTTCAGGTGACATGTGTGCAAACAGGCCCCGTGGCGCGTTTTAAGATGGTGAATTAAATCCTCTTCAATCCTGAGGGTCCCTGGGGGCCAACTAGCCCAACAGGTACGTCCAGAAAGCGCCACAGAGCTGCGTTGCAGAGAGGTGTAAAAAGGGGTGTGGCCTCTGTACATCCTGAAAGTCTCGGGGTGATTCGTCAAGCGGGGGCCGAGAAAAAAGAGGGGGCCCAAAACATGTTTTCCCCATTTATTTTTCCGTAGGAACCTTTCATCGCAGCTACAGCCCGAACTGCTGAACGGAATTACACCAAATTTGGCAAAGAGGTAGCCCTTGGTTCAGTGTCGTGCCTTTTGCTTAAATGGTGTAAATCCGTTCAGTAGTTCCTGAGAAATGTGAAAAAGAAAACACATATATATCTGGGCGGAGCCTAACCACACGTCATCGTGAGATCTGATTGGCTGTTAGCACTTCATCTTGGAATTGCTGGCAGCCATCTTAGGACCAATATAAATGATAGTACCCCATTGAAATGCATTGTAGTGAATCAAAGATTTTGAGGGTTACCAAAAGGAGAACTATAAAGGGTGATAACAGACTTTAGTTACAATAGAATTCATTTGTTGATGGTACCATACTAATTTCAGGAATTGTGGTGTGTTCTAAGGTGATTTTACCCTTTGAAAAACCTTCTGCTGGGATATCATGAATCATGTTTGAGAGAAAACTATTTTCACATGCTTGTCCCATACAGTTTTGGAAGGTGCTCCAGAAGCTAAAATGAGAGCATATTTTCTGTAAATTCACATTATCTTTCTCAGTCATGTGAGAATGAAGTCTGATATTCTCAGTAAAACATGTACATCCAACAAGGGCAGAGACTGTCAGTTGATTCCTTTGTGTTCTACTGCAGCTTCCCAGAGTGTTCTAAAGATCAACTAGAGTGCTAACAGCCTTACTTATGACAAAAGTATGGCACACCTGAAGCCATCTTGATTGGAATAAACTGGTAACACTTAAAACATTTAATTTAAAAAGGAACAAAATGATGGGGTTCATTTTGTCATAGAAATTATGGTTAGTGCTGTAGAAAGAAAAATTAGGACATGTTTTAAGTGAGATCTCAAATATCTTCCTGTTATATTTCAACAGGAGCAGCCTGCCAGTTGATGCCTTTGTGTTCTACTGCAGCTTCCCAGAGTGTTCTAAAGAACAACTAGAGCGCTAACAGCCTTACTTATGACAAAAGTATGGCACACCTGAAGCCATCTTGATTGGAATAAACCGGTAACACTTAAAACATTTAATTTAAAAAGGAACAAAATGAGGGGGTTCTTTTTGAAATAGAAATTATGGTTAGTGCTGCAGAAAGAAAAATTAGGGCATGTTTTAAGTGAGATCTCAAATCCTCTTCTATTTCATTAGAAAATTCTGAAAACAATCACTTTCAATACCAGCAGCAGACTTCCAGTTAACTCCCTGGTGAGCAGTAGCTTTACTACAGTGATCTAATGAGCAACTAGAGTGCTAACATTCTGAATTTATGGCAAATGTGAGACACATCTGAATGCCTTCTTGATGGAATCAAAGTAAAAAACTGAAAGCATTTCCTACTGAGGAGACTGCAGTAAATGAGGAAATTAGGAAACTTCATAACAAAGAAGTCTTCCAAGATGGCCACCAGTGAAAAAAGAGCCCAAATGTAGCACAAATATTACCCAGATGTAGCCCACATATAGCCCAATGACAAAAAGTGCGCAAAACACTTAATTTTTGTTTTTTTGCAGTTTTATGTAGTGCAGACTGGTCAGGTATTGGAGCGTTGCATCTTAAAACATGACCCCCCTACACTACTAAAACACTGCACTACCCTAAACCCTAAAACACTACCCCAGCACGACCCCCTACACTACACAAGCACCACTGCCCTATCCTACACCCTAAAACACTACCCCCAGCATGACCCCTTACACTACACAAACACCACTGCACTACCCTAAATCCTAAAACACTACCCCAACACAACTGCACTAACCTAAATCCTAAAACACTACCCCCAGCACGACCCCCTACACTACCCAAACACCACTGCACTACCCTAAAACATGACCCCCTACACTACACAAACACCACTGCACTACCCTAAACCCTAAAACACTACCCCCAGCACAACCCCCTACACTACACAAGCACCACTGCACTACCCTAAACCCTAAAACACTACCCCCAGCACGACCCCCTACACTACACAAACACCACTGCACTACCTTAAACCCTAAAACACTACCCCCAGCACGACCCCCTACACTACCCAAACACCACTGCACTAACCTAAATCCTAAAACACTACCCCAGCACGACCCCCTACACTACCCAAACACCACTGCACTACCCTAAAACATGACCCCATACACTACACAAATACCACTGCACTACCCTAAACCCTAAAACACTACCCCCAGCACGACCCCCTACACTACACAAGCACCACTGCACTACCCTAAACCCTAAAACACTACCCCCATACACGACCCCTACACTGCCGAACACCACTGCACTGCCCTAAACCCTGAAACACCAGCCCCTGCACGACCCCTACACTGCCCAAACACCACTGCACTGCCCTAAACCCTGAAACACCACCCCTAGCACGACCCCCTACACTGCCCGAACACCACTGCACTGCCCTAAACCCTGAAACACCACCCCCTTCACGACCCCCTACACTGCCCGAACACCACTGCACTGCTCTAAACCCTGAAACACCACCCCCAGCACGCCCCCTACACTGCCCGAACACCACTGCACTGCCCTAAACCCTGAAACACTACCCCCAGCAAGACCCCCTACACTGCCCGAACACCACTGCACTGCCCTAAACCCTGAAACATCACCCCCAGCAAGACCCCCTACACTGCCCGAACACCACTGCCCTAAACCCTGAAACACCACCCCCAGCACGACCCCCTACACTGTCCGAACACCACTGCACTGCCCTAAACCCTGAAACACCACCCCCAGCACGACCCCCTACACTGCCTGAACACCACTGCTCTGCCCAAAACCCTGAAACACCAGCCCCAGCACGACCCCCTACACTGCCCGAACACCACTGCACTGCCCTAAACCTTGAAACACCAGCCCCAGCACGACCCCCTACACTGGCCGAACACCACTGCACTACCCTAAACCCTGAAACACCACCCCCAGCACGACCCCCTACACTGCCCGAGCACCACTGCACTGCCCTAAACCCTGAAACACCAGCCCCAGCACGACCCCCTACACTTCCCGAACACCACTACCCTGCCCTAAACCCTGAAACACCATCCCCAGCACGACCCCCTACACTGCACGAACACCACTGCACTGCATTAAACCCTGAAACACTACCCCCAGCAAGACCCCCTACACAGCCCGAACACCACTGCACTGCCCTAAACCCTGAAACATCACCCCCAGCAAGACCCCCTACACTGCCCGAACACCACTGCCCTAAACCCTGAAACACCACACCCAGCAAGACCCCCTACACTGCCCGAACACCACTGCACTGCCCTAAACCCTGAAACACCAGCCCCAGCACGACCCCCTACACTGCCCGAACACCACTGCACTGCCCTAAACCCTGAAACACCACCCCCTGCACGACCCCCTACACTGCCCGAACACCACTGCACTGCCCTAAACCCTGAAACACCACCCCCAGCACGACCCCCTACACTGCCCGAACACCACTGCACTGCCCTAAACCCTGAAACACCACCCCTGCACGACCCCTACACTGCCTGAACACTACTGCACTGCCCTAAACCCTGAAACACCACCCCCAGCACGACCCCCTGCACTGCACAAACACCACTGCACTGCCCTAAACCCTGAAACACTACCCCCAGCAAGACCCCCTACACTGCCCAAACACCACTGCACTGCCCTAAACCCTGAAACATCACCCCCAGCAAGACCCCCTACACTGCCCGAACACCACTGCCCTAAACCCTGAAACACCACCCCCAGCAAGACCCCCTACACTGCCTGAACACCACTGCACTGCCCTAAACCCTGAAACACCACCCCCAGCATGACCCCCTACACTGCCCGAACACCACTGCTCTGCCCAAAACCCTGAAACACCAGCCCCAGCACGACCCCCTACACTGCCCGAACACCACTGCACTGCCCTAAACCCTGAAACACCAGCCCCAGCACGACCCCCTACACTGCCCGAACACCACTGCACTGCCCTAAACCCTGAAACACCAGCCCCAGCACGACCCCCTACACTGCCCGAACACCTCTGCACTGCCCTAAACCCTGAAACACCAGCCCCAGCACAACCCCGTACACTGCCCGAACACCACTGCACTGCCCTAAACCCTGAAACACCAGCCCCAGCACGACTGCCTACACTGCCCGAAAACCACTGCACTGCCCTAAACCCTGAAACACCAGCCCCAGCACGACACCCTACACTGCCCGAACACCACTGCACTGCCCTAAACCCTGAAACACCAGCCCCAGCAAGACCCCCTACACTGCCCGAACACCACTGCACTGCCCTAAACCCTGAAACACCACCCCCAGCAAGACCCCCTACACTGCCCGAACACCACTGCACTAAACCCTGAAACACTACCCCCAGCAAGACCACCTACACTGGCCGAACACCACTGCACTGCCCTAATCCCTGAAACACCACCCCCTGCACGACCCCCTACACTGCTCAAACACCACTGCACTGCCCTAAACCCTGAAACACCACCCCCTGCATGACCCCCTACACTGCCCGAACACCACTGCACTGCACTGCCCTAAACCCTGAAACACCACCCCTCAGCATGACACCCTATACTGCCCGAACACCACTGCACTGCCCTAAACCCTGAAACACCACCCCCAGCACGACCCCCTACACTGCCCGAACACCACTGCACTGCCCTAAACCCTGAAACACCACCTCCTGCACGACCTCCTACACTGCCGGAACACCACTGCACTGCCCTAAACCCTGAAACACCACCCCCAGCATGACCACCTACACTGCCCAAACACCACTGCACTGCCCTAAACCCTGAAACATCAACCCCAGCAAGACCCCCTACACTGCCTGAACACCACTGCCCTAAACCCTGAAACACCACCCCCTACACTGCACGAACACCACTGCACTGCCCTAAACCCTGAAACACCACCTCCAGTAAAACCCCCTACACTGCCTGAACACAATTGCTCTGCCCTAAACCCTGAAACACTAGCCCCAGCATGACCCCCTACACTGCCCGAACACCACTGCACTGCCCTAAACCCTGAAAAACCACCCCCAGCACGACCCCCTACACTGCCCGAACACCACTGCACTGCCCTAAACCCTGAAACACCAGCCCCAGCAAGACCCCTACACTGCCCGAACACCACTGCACTGCCCTAGACTCTTAAACACCAGCCCCAGCAACACCCCCTACACAGCCCAAACACCACTGCACTGCCCTAAACCCTGAAACACCAGCCCCAGCAAGACCCCTACACTGCCCGAACACCACGGCGCTGCCCTAAACCCTGAAACACCAGCCCCAGCACGACCACCTACACTGCCCGAACACCACTGCACTGCCCTAAACCCTGAAACACCAGCCCCAGCACAACCCCCCACACTGCCCGAACACCACTGCACTGCCCTAAACCCTGAAACACCAGCCCCAGCACGACCCCCTACACTGCCCGAACACCACTGTACGGCCCTAAACCCTGAAACACCAGCCCCAGCACGACCCCCTACACTGCCCGAACACCACTGCACTGCCCTAAACCCTGAAACACCCCCCTGCACGACCCCCTACACTGCCCGAACACCACTGCACTGCCCTAAACCCTGAAACACCACCCCCTACACTGCCCGAACACCACTGCACTGCCCTAAACCCTGAAACACCACCCCCTGCACCACCCCTACACTGCCCGAACACCACTGCACTGCCCTAAACCCTGAAACACCACCCCCAGCACGACCCCTTTACTGCTCGAACACCACTGCACTGCCCCAAACCCTGAAACACCACCCCCAGCACGACCCCCTACACTGCCCGAACACCACTGCCCTAAACCCTGAAACACCACCCCCTGCACAACCCCCTACACTGCCCGGACACCACTGCACTGCCCTAAACCCTGAAACACCACCCCCTGCATGACCCCCTATACTGCCCGAACACCACTGCACTGCCCTAAACCCTGAAAAACCACCCCCAGCACAACCCCCTACACTGCCCGGACACCACTGCACTGCCTTAAACCCTAAAACACCACCCCCAGCATTACCCCCTACACTGCCCGAACACCACTGCACTGCTCTAAACCCTAGAATACTACACCCAGCACAACCCCCTGCACTACCCGAACACGACTGCACTGCCCTAAACCCTCAAACACTCCCCCCAGCACGACCCCCTACACTACCCGAACACCACTGCACTGCCCTAAACCCTAAAACACTCCCCCCAGCACGACCCCCTACACTACCCGAACACCACTGCACTGCCCTAAACCCTCAAACACTCCCCCCAGCACGACCCCCTACACTACCCGAACACCACTGCACTGCCCAAAACCCTAAAACACTCCCCCAGCACGACCCCCTACACTACCCGAACATCACTGCACTGCCCTAAACCCTAAAACACTCCCCCAGCGTGACCCCCTACACTACCCAAACACCACTGCACTGCCCTAAACCCTAAAACACTCCCCCAGCACGACCACCTACACTACCCGAACACCACTGCACTGCCCTAAACCCTAAAACACTCCCCCAGCACGACCCCCTACACTACCCAAACACCACTGCACTACCCTAAAACATGACCCCATACACTACACAAATACCACTGCACTACCCTAAACCCTAAAACACTACCCCCAGCACGACCCCCTACACTACACAAGCACCACTGCACTACCCTAAACCCTAAAACACTACCCCCATCACGACCCCTACACTGCCGAACACCACTGCACTGCCCTAAACCCTGAAACACCAGCCCCTGCACGACCCCCTACACTGCCCAAACACCACTGCACTGCCCTAAACCCTGAAACACCACCCCAAGCACGACCCCCTACACTGCCCGAACACCACTGCACTGCCCTAAACCCTGAAACACCACCCCTTCACGACCCCCTACACTGCCCGAATACCACTGCACTGCTCTAAACCCTGAAACACCACCCCCAGCACGCCCCCTACACTGCCCGAACACCACTGCACTGCCCTAAACCCTGAAACACTACCCCCAGCAAGACCCCCTACACTGCCCGAACACCACTGCACTGCCCTAAACCCTGAAACATCACCCCCAGCAAGACCCCCTACACTGCCGGAACACCACTGCCCTAAACCCTGAAACACCACCTCCAGCACGACCCCCTACACTGTCCGAACACCACTGCACTGCCCTAAACCCTGAAACACCACCCCCAGCATGACCCCCTACACTGCCTGAACACCACTGCTCTGCCCAAAACCCTGAAACACCAGCCCCAGCACGACCCCCTACACTGCCCGAACACCACTGCACTGCCCTAAACCTTGAAACACCAGCCCCAGCACGACCCCCTACACTGGCCGAACACCACTGCACTACCCTAAACCCTGAAACACCACCCCCAGCACGACCCCCTACACTGCCCGAGCACCACTGCACTGCCCTAAACCCTGAAACACCAGCCCCAGCACGACCCCCTACACTTCCCGAACACCACTACCCTGCCCTAAACCCTGAAACACCATCCCCAGCACGACCCCCTACACTGCACGAACACCACTGCACTGCATTAAACCCTGAAACACTACCCCCAGCAAGACCCCCTACACAGCCCGAACACCACTGCACTGCCCTAAACCCTGAAACATCACCCCCAGCAAGACCCCCTACACTGCCCGAACACCACTGCCCTAAACCCTGAAACACCACACCCAGCAAGACCCCCTACACTGCCCGAACACCACTGCACTGCCCTAAACCCTGAAACACCAGCCCCAGCACGACCCCCTACACTGCCCGAACACCACTGCACTGCCCTAAACCCTGAAACACCACCCCCTGCACGACCCCATACACTGCCCGAACACCACTGCACTGCCCTAAACCCTGAAACACCACCCCCAGCACGACCCCCTACACTGCCCAAACACCACTGCACTGCCCTAAACCCTGAAACACCACCCCCTGCACGACCTCCTACACTGCCGGAACACCACTGCACTGCCCTAAACCCTGAAACACCACCCCCAGCACGACCACCTACACTGCCCGAACACCACTGCACTGCCCTAAACCCTGAAACATCAACCCCAGCAAGACCCCCTACACTGCCTGAACACCACTGCCCTAAACCCTGAAACACCACCCCCTACACTGCACGAACACCACTGCACTGCCCTAAACCCTGAAACACCACCTCCAGTAAAACCCCCTACACTGCCTGAACACAATTGCTCTGCCCTAAACCCTGAAACACTAGCCCCAGCATGACCCCCTACACTGCCCGAACACCACTGCACTGCCCTAAACCCTGAAAAACCACCCCCAGCACGACCCCCTACACTGCCCGAACACCACTGCACTGCCCTAAACCCTGAAACACCAGCCCCAGCAAGACCCCCTACACTGCCCGAACACCACTGCACTGCCCTAGACTCTTAAACACCAGCCCCAGCAACACCCCCTACACAGCCCAAACACCACTGCACTGCCCTAAACCCTGAAACACCAGCCCCAGCAAGACCCCCTACACTGCCCGAACACCACGGCGCTGCCCTAAACCCTGAAACACCAGCCCCAGCACGACCACCTACACTGCCCGAACACCACTGCACTGCCCTAAACCCTGAAACACCAGCCCCAGCACAACCCCCCACACTGCCCGAACACCACTGCACTGCCCTAAACCCTGAAACACCAGCCCCAGCACGACCCCCTACACTGCCCGAACACCACTGTACTGCCCTAAACCCTGAAACACCAGCCCCAGCACGACCCCTACACTGCCCGAACACCACTGCACTGCCCTAAACCCTGAAACACCCCCCCTGCACGACCCCCTACACTGCCCGAACACCACTGCACTGCCCTAAACCCTGAAACACCACCCCCTGCACCACCCCCTACACTGCCCGAACACCACTGCACTGCCCTAAACCCTGAAACACCACCCCCTGCACCGCCCCTACACTGCCCGAACACCACTGCACTGCCCTAAACCCTGAAACACCACCCCCAGCACGACCCCCTTTACTGCTCGAACACCACTGCACTGCCCCAAACCCTGAAACACCACCCCCAGCACGACCCCCTACACTGCCCGAACACCACTGCCCTAAACCCTGAAACACCCCCCCTGCACGACCCCCTACACTGCCCGGACACCACTGCACTGCCCTAAACCCTGAAACACCACCCCCTGCATGACCCCCTATACTGCCCGAACACCACTGCACTGCCCTAAACCCTGAAAAACCACCCCCAGCACAACCCCCTACACTGCCCGGACACCACTGCACTGCCTTAAACCCTAAAACACCACCCCAGCATTACCCCCTACACTGCCCGAACACCACTGCACTGCCCTAAACCCTAGAATACTACACCCAGCACAACCCCCTGCACTACCCGAACACGACTGCACTACCCTAAACCCTCAAACACTCCCCCAGCACGACCCCCTACACTACCCGAACACCACTGCACTGCCCTAAACCCTAAAACACTCCCCCAGCACGACCCCCTACACTACCCGAACACCACTGCACTGCCCTAAACCCTAAAACACTCCCCCAGCATGACCCCCTACACTACCCAAACACCACTGCACTACCCTAAACCCTAAAATACTACCCCCGCATGACCCCCTACACTACCCAAATACCAATGCACTACCCTAATCCCTAAAACACTACCCCCTGCACGACCCCCTACACTACCCTAAACCCTAAAACACTACCCCGCACGACTCCCTACACTACCCAAAGACCACTGCACTACCCTAAACCCTAAAACACTACCCCCTACACTACACAAACACCACTGCACTACCCTAAACCCTAAAAAACTACCCCAGCACGAACCCCTACACTACCCAAACACCACTGCACTACCCTAAACACTAAAACACTACCCCCAGCAGAACCCCCTACACTACCCAAACACCACTGCACTACCCTAAACCCTAAAACACTACCCCCAGCAGTACCCCCTACACTACCCAAACACCATTGCACTACCCTAAACCGTAAAACACTACCCCCAGCAGTACCCCTACACTACCCAAACACCACTGCACTACCCTAAATCACTACCCCCAGCACGACCCCCTACACTACCCAAACACCACTGCACTACCCTAAACCCTAAAACACTACCCCAGCACGACCCCCTACACTACCCAAACACCACTGCACTACCCTAAACCCTAAAACACTCCCCCAGCACGACTCCCTACACTACCCAAACACCACTGCACTACCCTAAACCCTAAATCTACCCCCAGCATGACCCCCTACACTACACAAACACCACTGCATAACCTAAACCCTAAAACACTACCCCCAGCACGACCCTCTTCACTACCTAAACACAACTGCACAATTTGTTACAGGCGTTGCAACGCAGGCCTGTGGTGCTTACTGGAAGTACCTTGTGGGCTAGTTGGGCACCAGGGACCCCCAGCATTCAAGGTGACCTAATCCCCCAACTTAAAACGCGCCACGGGGCGCGTTTGCACAGTGGTGAAGGGAGGGGGCGGGGCCTCAGGTGACATGTGCGCCAACACCCCCTGTGGTGCGTTTTAAGTTGGGGAATTAATTCCCTTTGAATCCTGAGGGACCCTGGGGGCCAACTAGCCCACCAGGTACCTTCAGTAGGCACAACAGAGTTGCATTGCAGAGAGGTGAAAAAGGTGCGTGGCCTCGGAACGCCTCTCTGCAACTCAGCTCTGTGGTCCTAACTGTAGGTACCTGGGGGCTAGTTGGGCCCCAGGGACCCTCAGGATTCAAGGGGACTTAATCCCGCAACTTAAAATGCGCCACGGGGTGCGTTTGCACACGTCACCTCAGGCCCCCTCCCTTCACCACTGTGCAAACGCGCCCTGTAGCGCGTTTTAAGAGGTAGTTTTAATCCCCTGCCCTATTATGTACTAGGGACTTGCAGAGGAGGTCATGCTAATCACAGGGGTACCCCAACGCATAGTGTTCCCTAGTGTATGTAGGTGTTTTCACTGTATTCTAAGTGTCTTTTAGCATAGCACTGGCTCTGGTTAGTCAGAGTCAGTTACCACCAGTACCCGTCTGAAAAAGTTGTGGGCACAGGATGATTTTGCAACAAGGCCTCTTTCTGCTCCTCTGTTGGTTCTTTCTGCACATCTTTTGCTTCTTTCTGTGCGTTTTTTCTTTTTTCTTCACATGTCCTACCTCTGTAGGCATAGTTAGAAACTAGCATTTAAAAAACCTTTGAAATTCAATTAAAAAATCATAGGTTTCAGGCACGTTATAGTTAGAAATTAGCATTTATAAAACCTTTGAAATTCACTGAAAAAACCATAGGTTTCAGACACGTTATAGTTAGAAATTAGCATTTAAAAAACCTTTGAAATTCACTGAAAAAACCATAGGTTTTAGGGACAGTTATAGTTAGTTGGACATTTCACTCGTACAAAACCATAGCAATTCCCCTGTTATAGTTAGTTCAGCTAACTATAACTCGCGCCCCGCAATGCACTGCTGATGACGTCACATATTACATCACTCATGACATGGTCAGTGACATCACTGATGACATCACTGATGACATCTCAAATGACATCACTGATGACATCATCCATGTGATAATTTCATGCATCTTCTCACACCCTAATATAACTTTTGATACACCCACTCTAAATTACAGACTGCCATTCTCAAAACCATAGACACTCCAACACCAAAAACTACATACCCACTCACTGATTCTTAGGTCTACACACACATCCACTCACTCACCCATACAGTCACTCATACTTAGTCACTCAGTACAGGACTATCATATGCACTCATACACCTATATAAACACTCACACACCGCCACTCATCCATAGAGGTACTCACACACCTAGTCAGTCATGCAAAAAACTTAATCACACACCCATTTACTCACCTATACAGTTATACACACACCAGCTCACTTACTCATACAAATACTAGCACATTCTTACACTCTTATACAATCACTGATACAAGTACACACTCATCCATACAGCCACTCTCACAATCACACACTCTCACTTATAGCCATTTATATACTCCAACACACATATATACTGCCTTTCACATATGTAGTTACTCACACATGTACCACTGAGATATACATTCACTCACTAACACACCCATACACATACTCACCCACCCATACAGTCCATCATAGATGCACTCTTGAAACCATGCACCCAGTGAATCACCAACTCACACATCTATGCACAGAGTCACACACACCCCACCCACACAAACACTCAGGCACCCATACAGATACTCAGACAACCAATCAATAACCCATGTAGACACTCATGTAGCTATTCAGAAAGCCATGCAGCCGCTTACAAACCAACAGACAGACGGATACAGACATTCACACAGTTTAGTCACTAACCCATGCATTCAGTAAGATACATTTAATCACTCACTTGTAGAGTCAGTCACTCACGTACTAAATCATCCATTCAGACACTTATACACCCACTCATTCTTCAATACGCCTTTCCCTATATATATTAAACATATTTAAACTTTACAGAAACACACAGTCACTGGATGATGTCATCAGTGATGTCATCAGTGATGTCATTTGAGATGTCATCAGTGATGTCATCAGTGATGTCACTGACCATGTCATGAGTGATGTAATATGTGACGTCATCAGCAGTGCATTGCGGGAGCGCCAGTTATAGTTAGCTGAACTAACTATAACACTGGAATTTCTATGGTTTTGTATGAGTGAAATGTCCAACTAACTATAACTGTCCCTAAAACCTATGGTTTTTTCAGTGAATATATATATATATATATATGCACTATGAATTTGAAAAGAAACCTTTAGGAGCGGGATGCTAGGGATATAGGGGTAATGGGTGTGGTAGTGTATTAATACTCAAGTATCAACTGTGATACTTGAGTAATAATATTGTAAACCATTTATAATAAGGCAATCTTTTTTTAATGATTGCAAATTAAACAAACAATATCACAATACATTTTTAGGAGTGGGATGCAGGGGATATAGGAGTAATGAGTGGGGAAGTGTATTAATACCCAGGTATCAATTCTGATACTTAAGTATTCATTGTAATAAAAATAGAGGTATACATTTTGAATATAAGAGCAAAAGACACATGTAGACAGTGAGAAATAGTTTTAGAAAATAGTACACCACAAATATTCATTTTTAAAAATAAAGCAATAGTTTTCATAATTTTATTTCAAAGAAAACAAAAGCACACCAAGTTTATTTTTAGAAACTTTTTTATTGTGTTTTAGCCAGTTTTATATCCCTATGTTGTATTCGTATGAGCTCTCTGGGACAGTTGTTCTTTTTCCAACATAGGTTTAAAAAAGTTGCTACAAAATCATTCTTGAAACGTTTTAAAACCTATTTGAATATAAAAGCAACATTTTATTTTTTTGCTGTCATGTTTTTTTATTGCTCTTCCATTGTAGCAGAAGAAGAAAATGTCTTTAAAGAAAAAAGCCTGGAGTTTTGGAATCATTACTATTTTTTCCTCATTTTGGAAATTGCATTGTTTTTTACCTTTGTTAAAAAAACAAATTTGGGGACTTTTGCGTTTAGGATTACCTTTTTTGTGGATTGCCAAAGAATGGGTCGTGTTACATGTTTTTTTAATTAAAATTTTAACTTAATGGGCTTCTGTGGGTTTGTGTCCTTGTCTTTGGATTGTTTGGGACTCTTCATGTGAGGTTTATTAAAATATCACCAAGAATTGAAGAAAGAAGACAACTTCAGGTAGGCACTTTGGGGCTGATTACGATGGCGGACGGACTTCAGTCCATCCGCCATCGTTTTGTATTTGGGACTGCCCGCCTATGCGGCGGGAGTCCCACAGGGCAAATTACGATGCGACCGCCACCACGGCGGTCACATTGCCCATGTTTTGTATTGCAGCAGGTGCTGCAGAGCGCAGCACCCACTGCAGTACAAAACAACCACCTCACAAATATCCCTGCACTACGTGGCAGGCACCATGCGGTGCCTACCACATGGTGTAGGGATATGTAGGGGGGCACCATAAGTGACCCCCAGGGCCTATGTCCCTGGCCCAGGTGTTAGGGGGGGCCAGCTAATCCGTTTCCACCTGCTGTTTTGCAGTGGGTTTACTGCCGCAGTAACGACCAGCAGAAAGGGATATTGTGATCCCTACAGCGGTGCCTGACAGGCACCGCCACCAGTCAGGGACTACAGGGAGGTCCAACAGGCGGTAGGATAAAGACTGCCTGTTGGGACCGTGGCGGTTGGTCCTTCCGACCGCCACCTGTCCACTCACCATTGTAATCTGGCCCAATCAAATCCCAAATACGATGGTGGAGGGACCGCCACTGACAGCCTGTCGGTGGCGGTCCCTCCACCATCATAATGAGGCCCTTTGTTTTTATTTAAATTTTCAAAACAATAATGTCAAAAATACCAACTTAATTTGAGTATGTAGTCAAAACAGGAGAGTAATTTTAGAGAGTATTAGTTGATGTTAGTATTGTAAAATGTATGCAATATTATCAAGGTAGTCTAAAGCTCCTAATAATGTAAATTGATTGATCTTTGCCAATGTTTGTCCCTTTAATTTTTGGGGGAATATACGAGGATTCATACTACCTGACAATGATTGTGCCATCCTCATTTCCTGAAAACCTTTGGCCTCATTACCATAGCGGTCGGTTGGACAGCCGACCGCTGTCAGGGCAGTCAAGATACCGCCCGACAATCACTAAGATGTTACCACCAGGTTGGTGGTCGGAAAGTGCTCCTTTACACGGCCGCTTATGCTGCGGCACAGGAAAAGGGACGCAGCACAAGCCACTGTGTGAAGGAGCACTTCCTACACATGCATGTGCCATGCACCATGTGGTGCACGGCACACAGTGCATGGAGGTCTGTAGGGGCACTACATGTGCCCCCACGATGAACAGGGCCCTGTTTGGGTCCCCCAAAATCTGTTACTGACAGTCTTTTCATGGGGGTCTTTCCGAAAAGGCTATAGAAAAGGGATATCGTATTCCCAACAGGCGTGCTTGCCTCGGCACCACCTCCATTCAGGATTACGATTCTGACAGCCGCCCCGTCGGGATCACTGAGGCAGCGGTCTTCCCCCTGACTGCCATGGGTCTGACCGCAAGTATTGCAATCCAGCAGTCGAACCGATGGGCTTTCGGCAGTCGGACCACCACCGAAGGCCTGTCAGTTGCAGTCCGACTGCCCTCATAATGAGGCCCCTTGCTTATTTTTCAAAAATTTCCAGGAGATTATGAATGTTGGAGTGAGATTTGCCTATTGCGCTGTTAAATGATTTATACAAACCCTCAGTGGCATTATTGGTTTTTACATCTCCTTCTGAGGGATCACTTACATAATACAGTCACAACAATATTGAGATGCAGAAATATTGTGTCAAAAATATTGATTACAAAAATATTGTATCCCTGTGCTTATAATGGTAAGTACAAAAATATCGAAAAAAATATTTCACACTAATCTTGTTAAAAAATACACAAGAATATTGTTGTTTCATTTACATATATATATATATATATATATATTCACTGAAAAAACCATAGGTTTTAGGGACAGTTATAGTTAGTTGGACATTGCACTCGTACAAAACCCGTGAAATTCCCCCGTTATAGTTAGTTCAGCTAACTATAACTCGCGCCCCGCAATGCACTGCTGATGACGTCACATATTATATCACTCATGACATGGTCAGTGACATCACTGATGACATCACTGATGACATCTCAAATGACATCACTGATGACATCATCCAGTGACTGTGTGTTTCTGTAAAGTTTAAATATTTTTAATATATATAGGGAAAGGCGTATTGAAGAATGAGTGGGTATATAAGTGTGTGTATGGATGATTTAGTAGGTGCGTGACTAATTCTATAAGTGAGTGATTAAACGTATCTTACTGAATGCATGGGTTAGTGACTAAACTGGGTTAATGTCTGTATCTGTCTGTTGCTGTGTAAGTGGCTGCATGGGTTTGTGAATAGCTACATGAGTGTCTATAAGAGTTATTGATTTGTTGTCTGATTATCTGTATGGGCGCCTGAGTGTTTGTGTGGATGGGGTGTGTGCGACTGTGCATAGATGTGTGAGTGGGCGATTCACTGGGTGGATGGTTTCAAGAGTGCATCTGTTATAGACTGTATGGGTGGGTAAGTGTGTGTAAGAGTGTGTTAGTGAGTGAATGTATGTCCCAGTGGTACATGTGTGAGTAACTACATATGTGAAAGGCAGTATATATGTGTATTGGAGTATATAAATAGCTATAAGCGAGAGTGAGTGATTGTGATAGTGGCTGTATGGATGAGTGTGTGCTTGTATCAGTGATTGTATAAGAGCATAACAATGTGCTAGTATTTGTATGATTAAGTGAGCTGGTGTGTGTATAACTGTATAGGTGAGTAAATGGCAGTGTGTTTAATTATTTGCATGACTGACTAGGTGTGTGAGTACCTCTATGGATGAGTGGCGGTGTTTGAGTGTCTATATAGGAGTAAGAGTGCATATGATTGTCCTGTACTGAGTGACCATAAGTATGAGTGACTGTACGGGTGAGTGAGTGGATGTGTGTGTGTAGACCTAAGAATCAGTGAGTGGGTATGTAGTTATTGGTGTTGGAGTGTCTATGGTTTTGCGAATGGCAGTCTGTAATTTAGATTGGGTGTATCAAAGGTTATATTAGGGTGTGAGGAGGTGCATCAGATTATCACGTGGATGATGTCATCAGTGATGTCATTTGAGATGTCATCAGTGATGTCATCAGTGATGTCACTGACCATGTCATGAGTGATGTAATATGTGACGTCATCAGCAGTGCATTGCGGAGCGCGAGTTATAGTTAGCTGAACTAACTATAACGGGGGAATTTCACGGGTTTTGTACGAGTGCAATGTCCAACTAACTATAACTGTCCCTAAAACCTATGGTTTTTTCAGTGAATTTCAAAGGTTTTTTAAATGCTAATTTCTAACTATAACTTATCTGAAACCTATGGTTTTTTCAGTGAATTTCAAAGGTTTTTTAAATGCTAATTCCTAACTATAACATGTCTGAAACCTACGGTTTTTTCAGTGAATTTCAAAGGTTTTGTAAATGACAATTTTTAAATGTATTAATTGTTATATTAATTTTTTTCATACTGATTTATTACATTTTTAGATTTTTTTTTTACATATTTTATTTTTTAAATTACATTGTAATTACATTATACATTACATTACAAAAAATACTTTCTCAGAATGAATTACTTTAGTTTAAATACTTTGCACATAGGCAATAGACTTTTAAGTACAGTAGTTACAGTTGTTGCAATGGGCACCACATTTTCAAACACAATGCAACATTCAGCTCAATGTGAATTTCTAGTTAAATGCAATTAGTTACTTTATGGATTACTTTTCTAACCACAGGACTGGATCCTAGATTCAGTCCTGGTACATCTCCTGTAAACAGTTGAGTAAAAGCGTTTTGGTTACAGTCGTGATTTTTAAGGAATATTATTGTATTTTAAAAGTTGACACTTAGAAACTTTTTCTCATAGAATCACCAATGTTATCCTATGGAAGGAAATTCACTTAGCAGGTAAAAACTGTTATCGTTACTTTTTCTTACTCAGTGTTGGATCCTGGATCCAGCACTGGTGCATCTCCTGTAAACAGTTGAAAGAATGCGTTTAAGTCATACAGGCGATTTTTAAGGAATATTTGTAGTTTGTGAAAATCGACACTTTGAAACTTTTCTGCTGAAAACCAGACAATGGATTCCTATGGAAGAAAATATAAGTTACTGGTAAGTACGGTTAAAATTACTTTTCAGGATCAGTACTGGGCTGAAAGATGCAGCACTGAGGTCTCTCCTGATAACAGGTGAGTAAATCGGAATTCGTATTTCGGCTGATTTTAGAGGAATATTTTAAAGTTCCAAAACTCCACACTTAGAAGAATTTCCAAGTGAAACCAGTCAATGTTAGCCTATGGAAGGAAATTCAAGTTACTGGTAAGTACGGTTAAAATTACTTTTCAGGACCAGTACTGGGCTGAAAGATACAGCACTGAGGTCTCTCCTTATAACAGGTGAGTAAATCGGAATTCGTATTTCGGCTGATTTTAGAGGAATATTTGTATGTTTCAAAAATCAACACTTAGAAACTTTTTCAGCAAAAAGCAGGCAATTATATCCTATGGAAGGAAATTCAAGTTACTGGTAAGTACGGTTAAAATTACTTTTGAGGATCAGTACTGGGCTGAAAGATGCAGCACTGAGGTCTCTCCTGATAACAGGTGAGTAAATCGGAATTCGTATTTCGGCTGATTTTAGAGGAATATTTTAAAGTTCCAAAACTCCACACTTAGAAGAATTTCCAAGTGAAACCAGTCAATGTTAGCCTATGGAAGGAAATTCAAGTTACTGGTAAGTACGGTTAAAATTACTTTTCAGGACCAGTACTGGGCTGAAAGATACAGCACTGAGGTCTCTCCTGATAACAGGTGAGTAAATCGGAATTCGTATTTCGGCTGATTTTAGAGGAATATTTTAAAGTTCCAAAACTCCACACTTAGAAGAATTTCCAAGTGAAACCAGTCAATGTTAGCCTATGGAAGGAAATTCAAGTTACTGGTAAGTACGGTTAAAATTACTTTTCAGGATTAGTACTGGGCTGAAAGATGCAGCACTGAGGTCTCTCCTGATAACAGGTGAGTAAATCAGAATTCGTATTTCGGCTGATTTTAGAGGAATATTTGCACAATGGTGAAGGGAGGGGGCGGGGCCTGAGGTGACATCTGTGCAAACGCGCCCCGTGGCGCGTTTTAAGTTGGGGGATTAAGTCCCCTTGAATCATGAGGGTCCCTACGGGCCAACTAGCCCAC